>CM042441.1:28397027-28544527 GCA_023631565.1 Gymnocephalus cernua | reverse complement strand
CAACACAAACAAATAAAAGATGCTAACTATACTTACCATTCTGATAGGTCTGCTTTTTTTGTGCACAACAGCATCCTTATCAGTCTGACTGAGGGTCTGACTGACACCTGGTTAAGACAGGACCCTGAAATTGTATTTGCAGATCGTGAAGTTGCAGAGCTCTGGCCTTCCACGAAATGTATGTTTCTGTGACACGCGGGACGAGAACAGGACACGAACCCCGGTCTCCTGGATGAAAGTCCTGTGTTGTTTGACCCATCCACTACCCCAACCAACCTCCCTACATTTTGGTCTTTCATACTACTCGCTATACCATTGTCGCTCTTAATACTACGTTGTGTTCCATACAGACGCTGAAGGGAGATTTTTGCTTCGGTATTAGACGCTGAGAGCCACTTACCAAGCGTCTGTATTTTACAAGTTGGGAGTGAGAACAGGTTAGTCTCAACATAGCGCGGGCACGAGCAGTGGAGGTAGGCAGGGCAAGGCCAGATCCGTAATTTCTCAAACTGGATACAGCATTCGAGGCGGAGCACCGTTTAATTCCTATAATCAGTGCTCAGTGGCACATAAAGCCATAAATTACCCGGATGATCGGTGCTGCTTTCACAGAGCCAATAGAGCAGACGCACTAGAGACTTCCGCTGGCTGAGCCAGCTACTTCCAGCTTAGCACTCCGCTAACGTGAATCAGGATAAAACAATCTTTAAACTTTCTAAATGTTATAGCACCGAGAGGATCATATTCTCTCACTTCACGCTGTTCGTTATTTGCATTGTAGGATGTCGTGGTTGTGTAAAAATTATTTGTGACACTCTGTCTCTCTCTGTCTCGTCCAGGTGGTGTTCATCTCTTTGTGCCAGACAGTCTTGTCTCTCACAGCAAGCAGCATCTGGTTTGTAACTCAGACACACTTACTGTACACACACACACACACACACACACACACACACAGAGAGAGAGAGACAGACAGACAGACAGACAGACAGACAGACAAAGGCTTTAATCAAGTCAAAAGCTTCCAGCTGACTGGTACACAGGAAGTCAGATGAATTCACACACTCATCCGTCTTCCACACTGCTCTCTCTCTCTCTCTCTCTCTCTCTCTCTCACACACACACACACACACACACACACACACACACACACACACACACACACATACACAACCACTGTTTCCACATGCTGCTGGTAGAACATATGCCAAAGCATCTGTCTTTCTCTTTGTGTACAAACCAGGAAGTACCACTCTGTTTCCTCCCTGCTCATTGGTCAGCGAAATGGAATATGTTTATCAACGCCAAACTGCTATACCAGAATGGAGCAAATCATTTGGGTGTTTTTTTTATGAATCTATAAAACAGTACACTGTTTAGCTTAGGTACTCTCATATTTTTAATAGTTGAATTTGCCACAACACGTCAGACTTTACACTTCCACTTCCATGTGGAGTACAGTGGATGCATCCTACTGTCCACTGCAAACAGTAAAGGATCAAATATGACAGGAACAAGACAACTAAAAGCTAAAAAACAACAAGGTTTTGGACATTACTGACACTTCCAGGTATAACAAGTAGTTCAGGCTTCTTTGCTGGCTGTGAGCAAAATCAAACACTAAAACCATCATGAAGGTGCAAGCTCTTAAGCAAAACGCATGCAATGGGTGTGTGGGAGCATAGCTCTGCTAAAATGTAGATGAAGCATTCTGGTGGTATGAAAATAGAGGGAAAAGATATATGATTTGCACACCAAGAATGAAGAGGGTGATGCAGTTGCTCTTGGGGGAATTGTTGGTTCTTTGTCAATTATAGAGTGTGGTCTCACATATTCAGGTTGGTGGTTTAGCTTGGGTGTTGTCAATCACGACACATCTCAGAAACCTACCTGAAGCAAATCTGCATAAAAAACATGGTTTTAAATAAAAGAGGCCCAATCCGAAAAGGATCCAAAGACATGAGGATGATCAGACTTATCCAACATACAGACACCAGATAACAAACAACCACGGTCAAAAAGAGCAGCAATATCTCCTTACTGCATTCACACTTCAAACTCTCCATCTGATCAAAAAAACAAATGTTTCAACTGTGAGTGGTGGATGTGGCTCAGGTGGTAGAGTGGTCGCCTACCAATCGGAAGGTTGGTTCTCCAATCCCGGGCCCTGCAGTCCGATGTTGAAGTGTCATTGGGCAAGTAACTGAACCCCAAATTGCTCCCGATGCGCCACCGGTGTGTGAATGATTATCTGATGAGCAGGTGGCATCTTGTACGGCAGCCTTGGCGACAGTGTATGAGTCTCGCATTGCCAGACCTTCCTTCACAGCGCTGCGGAGTAGGGTCTGGCGAATCCACACAGCATTGAGAGCATTGGGAGAAAATGGTGCTCTTGTTTTTTGGCATTTCTTTAAACCAATCACGATCATCTTGGGTGGCGCTGAGCGGAGCAACGGTGCCGCTGCAAAATACGCAAAGGAAGCCCAAGGCAACGGATATCCGGCAAAAATGAGTGAAATACGGCGGAATTTTCATTGGCAACGGAGCAATCCCAGAAGTGGAACATCGTGGATATAGACTACCAGTGTAAGAATGTGTGTGAATGGTTCCTGTACTCCAGGGGTGTCAAACATAAGGCCCGTGGGCCAGAACCGGCCCACCTAAAGGTCCAATCAGGCCCACTGGACGACTTTGCTAAGTGTGAAAATTGCAGAGAAGTAATTCACAACTTTAATCTTCTGGAGTGGTTTACTGATCTGGCCCACTTGAGATCAAATTAGAGGTATGTGAGCCCATGACCTAAAATGAGTTTGACACCACTGCTGTACTCTGTAAAAGTGCTTTTAGTAGTCATTAAGACTAGAAACACGCTATATAAATGCTTTACATTCATGATGATTATGATCCACTGCCAGAGTGCTCTCACATCCACTCAGGTAGGACCCAATAAGACTCAGTTACTGGGAACCAAGTGGACACCCCTCTGCTTGTTTGTTAGCTAGCTTACACTGCAAAAATCAGGCAGCATTGGATTGTTTTTCCCAACATTGTTGCTACTGTAGTCTCCAAACAATATGGTCAACATGGATACAACTGCCACAGGCACAAGGAATTGAGCCCTTGGCCCTGGCAGCGTTTGTGTCACATTATGAGGTTTAATTTATCATTCAGTTAATTTTTCAGTTTTGGCATCTGTAGAAATATGTATGTTTCATAACTGTTAAAACCATTTATCTCCTGAAAAACAACTGACATGAATCCCAGTGTTGCTCACCTCCGGCTAACTAACAGAATGGACTCTGTGTTTGGGGTGAGCAGGGTTGTCAGTTTGACCGCATGGAACTGTGTGGGAGTACATCAGCCTGCTGTTTGTGTGTGCGTGTGAATGTGAGCCTCGGGCAGACAGCAGGAATGTGTCAGCCCAGTGATGAATGAAGCCGAGGCCACAGAGCCCTGTGGACGAGCTGCACTGTGGGGCTCACCTGCACCGCGGGGCTCACCTGCCTCCAGGCAAATTGGAACTCCTGCGTGAGGTTTGCGTCCCGCCGCCCAAGCTGCTTGTCTTTAACGAGGTGGACGAATGCTGCACCGCCACAGAAAGCTAATGTTTCCTCTGGCATCCAGCACACAGCACTGAATGGATCACTGTGAGAAGCAGCAGGCTGATGTTGGCTCATATTTGTCTGTGTTGTTCTGCTAATAAACCTTTGTGTCAGAATCTATGAGCTGAAACATGACTAAATAAATAAATAAACCAACCAGCTATGATTCCCTAAGAAGAGAATCAGAATCTAAAAACAGCTAGATAGATACAACGTAATGTAAATGACCTGTAACTGTAATATAGAAATTCCCAAACAGTCCTCAAATTATTCCCCTAAAACTATTTCCCTTTCATTTTGGGAATCTTAGATCAATAATTACGTGACTAACTATTTAAGCTTGGAGAAAGAATATCTATGTCACAACCCAGAAAGCACTAGCGGTAAGGAAAGCAACATAACGCCGGTATAATCAGGCAGTTATCACCATTTAATGTTTAGAGGATTTCCAAATAGATAAGAGGCACAACATGGCACAAGGGAAAGAAAGGGACTGGACAACACATTCTCACTCCCAGCGAGTCACAAAGCAAAGCTTGGTTAGGTGCCTTTGGCATTTCTTACTGAGCGTCCATTTGACAAAATATTTCGACGCGCTTGGTCAGACCTCTTGGTATCACTTTTTCACACTCTGGGTGAGGACGTACGTTCAACTGACATGCGGCACAAGAATGGGACAGTTAGGGTTAGGTAAAGATCGTGGGTGGGGTTACAAAATGTACATTTCAGTGATACACGAGACAAGAACGGGACACGAACCCCGGTCTCCTGGGTGAAAATCCTGTGGTGTTTGACCCATCCACCACCCAACCTTCTTCTTTATGAGGATTTTCGGTCTTTCATACGACTCACTACCGTTGACGCTGTTAATACTATGTTATCTTACAGCACCGCGACCTAGCTGCTGGTCTGCCCGGTGCGTTCCATACAGACGCTAAAGGGGGATTTTTGCATCTGTATCTAATGCTGAGAGCCATTGACCAAGCGTCAGTATTTGACAGGTTGGGAGTGAGAACTGGTTGGACTGGAGTACACTGATTGACAGACTAAAGTTTCAAAACCACTGTTTCTAATGAACACACAGTAGTGTTGTCTCACAGTACACAGTAGTGTTAGTCCACCACTAAAATAGTCGCCAACAAATGCACTTGAAAAAATGAGTGTCCAGCTGTTTTACAACAATTACTTAATTTATTTCTTCTAACCTTTGTTGTTCCATAAGATCCACTTGAAATAAATCTGAATCTGTCCTTTAAAGTTACAAACAAAAACCCAAAATTAGTATATCCTGAGACAAATACGAAAAAAGACAGAATACTGTATGTCAATATAAATATTCCAATCGTCTTGAGAATAAATAGTAATTTACTACAATATTGATATATTTACTGTCTCTACTTCTCTCCCCCCACTCATCTGACACGGCCACCTCCTTCAACAACACCCCCCCCCCCATCTCAGATAACCCACATGATGGTGATGACAAGCTGACCTCTTTCTCTCTCTCCTCTGTTCTCATATTTCCCACCATGCCGTGCTGCAGACAAAATGCGGCGTCACTTCAGCCTGTCCTCCCTGCAACCTCTAACACTCTGACCCCTGCACACACACACACACACACACACACACACACACACACACACACACACACACACACACACACACACACACACACACACACACACACACACACACATCACAGGCCTACAGCTCACCATGTAAACCTCCCACTCACTCCACAGGTAGTTTGTCCCTGTGTGTATGTGTGTGTGTGTGTGTGTGTGTGTGTGTGTGTGTGTGTGTGTGTGTGTGTGTGTGTGTGTGTGTGTGTGTGTGTGTATTCTTCTTTACCTCACATCAGCATATACGCCACACATTCTGATGAAAAAGTAATGTTGTAATGTTGTTATGGACTCTGGAATCGTGGGTACATGTTTAACACATAAAGCTACATTTTACATTTGTAGAATTTACTTCATATGAGCTTAGGCGGAACTTTACAATAGTACTAATACAATATTCAGATGCCCATATAAAGAACACGCTATTAGTTGCTGTGATAATTCCTCTTGAGGCTATTGGAGCTTCATATGAGCTTAGGCGGAACTTTACAATGAATGAGGACAGTGGATTTTGTTTCCACAGTCAGTAAGGAGACAGGGGGCGGTTACAGCATCCCATAACTCATAATAATTAAATTTAAAACTGGCAGGTAAGTATTGGATTAAGACTTGGATTTTATATATATATATATATATATATATATATATATATATATATAAAGTGGCAACCCTAATGCCAAGGTTGACAAAATGTTTACACAACCGATCCTGTTTGTGCACTACACTCACATTAACATTCCATTTATATAATTATATTATATAATTAATTATAACGCTCACAGCAATTTTAACAACGTCAAATTTTTGTCTTCTCTGTGATGTGATGAAATTCATTGAAAAAATAATTAACATGTAAACAGGACAGAAGTTAGAACATAAACAGATTTTAACATATTTTGTACTTAAATCACAAAAATGTTTTTGGTTGGGATTGTTTCATTTGTCTGTTATTCATAATAAGATATAATTGTCTCAACAGTTGCAATGGATAATTTCTTTTTGAATTTATGTCCAGGTTTTTTTGGTGTGAACACTGACAACTTTTTGTTTTTATTATTAATAAACTCCATTAAGATCACCCCCAGGTGAATAGGAAAACAATGACTAATAGATATCAGCATGAAACTTCCCCACGTGATTATTGACATTAAGACAAATATCTTTTGTATTAAAAGTTTTTTGAATGTTTATGTTTAAATATGCAAATTATCTAATTAAATATGTGTTAATTTGCATATATTTCCAGAAGAGAAAGATTTGTATCGTAAAAAATCATACTTTTTTAGTGGAAACAACTATTTACAGACAGAATATCTTATCAAATCATTAGCAACAACAATAAAAAACACCTAAATCACATCAAAATGTGTATCAGCATTTATGGCCTTCAACTAAACAGAACCCCAGTAAAAAAAAAAACGGACAAACGGTCCCATGTAGAACTGCCACCCTGGCCCAGATACCGTCTACAGCCTAATTTTGCCGGCCTGCTTCATTCGTAGGCCCCTCATCCAGTTCCTTTACTCTGAAAAAGTATCTTCACTAAGAGATGTACACCTTGAAAAAATAGCCCAAAAAATAAAACTTCCCAAAGTTAACACCAGAAAAGAAGCTGGAAGTTCTCCTAGGAGAGGGGACAGCAGCTCCACTGGCAGCTAAATGTATATCTGGCTGTCACAACCTGAGGAACTCACTACCACTTTAGGATGCCAACATTACAGATTTGTTTAGTATTGTATAGTAATTACAGTATATTATACAAAAACTATTGTGTAATGTAATTGTTTTGTAGTATAGTGTGTTGTATCGCAATTAGTAGCCTACAGTGTAATATATGTGACACCTACATATGTAATATATGACATGAAGGCTATGAATTTCTGTAAACTGCTTTGAGAGCGAGAGAGAGCGAGAGAAAGCGAGAGAGAGTGAGAGAGAGCGAGAGAAAGCGAGAGAGAGCGAGAGAGAGTGAGTGAGAGTGAGAGAGTGAGAGAGAGTGAGAGAGAGTGAGAGAGAGAGAGATAGAGAGAGTGAGAGAGAGAGAGTTACTGTTACTCCTTTCGTGTCTCTGATACGTTTTCCCCAACACTTTGCTGAGTTTTTTGAGAGCTGCATATCCCAAGCCTAACTCGTACGCTAACACATTCACTTCAAACGCTACATCGTTCCTCCATACGTCTTGAAGACGCGTAGATGTATAGACACCAGGGAAGGACTGATATTCTGTGCGTTCTGGAGAAGTCCAGAACGACCGTCCAACCGACGGCCGTCAGCACACAAACAAGTCTAAACAAAGCAATATAACAGTCAACAGCAGGGGTGCTAATATGATCACTTACACACGCTACATGTAAAAAAAAAAAAAACTGAGGAAGAAGAGTCGGCCTACTAGCCAGTTTGTGATTGGTCCTCGGCCGCAGAGGTAGATCTGTAACTGGAGCAGGTCAGGACAGAACAATGTACAGTTTTCCAGCCTGAGCTGCAGGGCGAAATCAATTCACCGGTAGAATGGCTAGCAGAAAACGTAAGGAGAAAGGTGGATGGGAAAAAGTAAAAGAAAAGAGGGCCAATAAGTCTCTCGAGACTGATGTTAATTGTTAATTTGAAACATTAAACGCGTTAGAAATGAATTGCGGGTTGACCGCAATTTCACTTGGTTGTATGAGAGGTTGTAGTGAGCTCACTTTTGCTGCTAGGATGAAGACTATGGTATTGAATTAAACGGGAAAACATCAGGCATGCACTGGTATCACTCTAAGTGTGCTAACAAACAGGGAATGAGGCTAAATAATTCGCCAAATATAACCAAAGTTTAACCAAAAAATCCTAGCTTGCACTTTCTGTCTGTCTTCCATCAGAGTGCAGTTTTTCCTCGTCTTTCATATTTACTCTTGTGGAACTGGCAAAGACCTGGAGGTTGTTTGTGAAAGCTTCACTGATAAAATTGATAGGGCCTAGTCATTTTCATCATTTCACAGCCTGAATATGAATCAAACGTGTAATATGACATTGACAAAATACTGAATAGGTTATTCAATGCTAATTCTTTAACACAAAGCAACACAGGTATTATATCATCAATAATAGCTAATAACCTATATCTTTAAAATCATTTGTTTATTCAGGTTGAAGATTGATATCTATCTTCAACCTGAATAAACAGATGATATAGGCCTACACTATATATCTAATCCCCATGTTTAGGTACAGCAAGTAGCCTACTTTATCTCTGAAAGTAATACTTTGTACTGTTAATTACAAGTTTGTGTAATTTGGGGTTTCTGTAGCCAGTGACATTTCATTATTTGTATTTTATTTTCAATGCAGATGTAATGGCATTGTAAATTGTTTGTTTTTATTTGAAGGCTGAGGCTTTATCATCATTGGTTTTGAGATGTTACTTGCTGTGAATACCTTGTCTGATAGGCTACAGTATTGTGGCATAGTATCAGGACATCCTGGCTAGTGTCTGTTGCGCACGACTAGGGGTGAATGGCCGGATGATGGGCCTATTTGGGAGAAAGTCCAGGGCTGTTTTTTAGCCCCAGTCCGTTTCTGATAGACACTTTGCCTGTACACATCTTCTTTGCAAAGACTGCACTCTAATAGTAAACTGCTACAGAACCCATGATTCTTCGGATCAATGCTAACTTTAAGCCCTGTCACTGCGCAATTAGGACAAATTAAACCACCGATCAGTTCAATCAAACGCGTTACATGAACCACCGCTGTGTGGCGCTCTGATTACCTCCGCTGTCTGAACACTCGTGTTTACGCATCAAAGCACTATGTGAAGGCATTTCATCATCTGCTGTCTTAGTTTGTAATCCCCTGTGTCTTCTTGCTAATGATAACTGTTTTTGTCTTCTCTGAGATGATTTTCGGCGTACTTCTTTCGACATTTTGAACTCCCGCGGAAATGTCAGAGCATGTCACATGACGAATCTGGACGAATAACGTCAGAAATTGGCATCAGTCAATGAGATTGCACATTTAGAGTTAAATCCCCCTTTGTACTTTCATGATTGGTTGCTGATAAAAAGGAAATGACCATATTTGGATCCAACAACATCGCACAGGAGAGAGAGTGAGCTTCCTAATGGTATATGTGATGACAGGGTGCAGACAGCGATCGCGGAGCAGCATGTTGATTTAGAACTAGTGGTCAAACGATTAAAATATTTGATCGCGATTAATCGCATTAATGTCATAGTTAACTCGCAATTAATCGTAATTAATCCCACATTTTTATCTATTCTAAATGTCCCTTGATTTCTTTTTGTCCCATTCTTTTTTTGTCATTTTAATGCTCTTATCAACATGGAAAAGTGGATTGGCTTGCTTTGTGCAAATGTTTTTTTATTATTATTTCATTCAGAATCTTATTGGCATCCATTTTGGCGTCTCCCGCTCGCCATCCACTCAAAACGTAACGTTACCCTACTACTCTTTGGCCGGCTTGCAAGCCCAAACAAGTGTGTGGTGTGCCTGTTGTTTTGTTTCCTGTCTAGCTAGATCCGGTGTGGTGTTTTAGTTTTTCTAACTTTACTAGTTGTTGCAACAGCATGTGAAAAAAACTACAAAGTTTGCTAGGCCAAAAAGATCGTTAATTTCGCGATAAAACAATTGATGCCATTAACATGGGTTTGCGTTAACGCCGTTAATAACGCGTTTCACTGACAGCACTATTTAGAAAGCAAACTTTTGTTGAATTTAGGAGAAATTTACAGACACAAATAGACAAAGTGTAGTAAAATAAAGTATGAAAGAAGACATGTTATGGAAGACAAATAGCCCAAAATCTCAAAATTGACCAGTGCATAATAAGCTATGTTTTTGCCTGTCGTGTCTTCCCTTAAATCCTACAGTGTATTTGTCATCCTGTCAAGATGTTAGCTCTGTGGAGTCATACATAGGAAACTGTCTCTGCTGTCAGCAAACTGTAACATGGTGACGGCCGATAATGCACACACACAAACACACACACGCACACACACACACACACACACACACACACACACACACACACACACACACACACACACACACACACACACACACACACACACACACACATCACATCACATTTTCTCTATGTGCTGGGTCAGGTCTTGAAGAGAGAAATGTCAAGAATCTCTTGGCCCAACCTCACTGTGAACCCAGTAAAGGTCCACAAAGGTCAACGAAACTTGATTCTGAGGAGCTAGGCTATCTCTGTATACACACAAACACACACACACACACACACACACACACACACACACACACACACACACACACACACACACACACACACACACACACACACACACACACACACACACACACAGTAGTGGTGATACTGTCAGGACAGGGTGTCAGGTCAACCGGTGAAAGAGGACAGACGGGCTGAGAAAAGCCTGCGTCACATGTTGGGAACTGTTGATATATATATTGTTTTCTTTTAGTTTGAGTGGCAGAGCTTTCCCTTTTGGTGTCTAGGCCTATTGTTTAAGTCAACCATATGGACCTTCTTTTTTGGGGATTTTTTAGAATGGCAAAAAACAAAAACAAAATGCTTTTGAAATAAGAACCCAACCTCTGTGTTTCGACAGCCAGCTAAAGCATCTAGCCCCGATGATTCCCAGTATTACTCAGTGCTTGCATACTTTTTTCTTGGGATGCACACAGACAGAGTGTGCATGACGGATAAAGGACAGAATGTAAGGACAACAGGAAGGTGAAGGAAGAGCAACGAGAAAAATAGCTGAAAGATGAATGATGGGGCGTATGTTTGACCACCTTTAACCCTCTGCCCTCTCTCTCTGTCTGCCTCTGACTTTCAGGTCAAGGCAATCTCATTTTTTACAGTTTCATTGATGTCTCATCCGTCCATTTTGTACCTCCCGACATTCATTTGCGGACTGAAAGTAGAAATTGTCTCGTAAGCCATAACTATTGACCTTTCTATGGCCTAAAGTCGTCATAGCAAAACAAGCTGACATTTCAGCCGGACTGTTATAAAGTGTTATTAGGGGTCCCTGGGTTATGCAACATGTTATAGTATAGGAGACATTACAGGTCTATTGGTTACAGGCAGCGTTGGGGAGGATATTTACCACGTAATTAAACTATTATTAATCAATCAATCAATTAATTTTATTTGTCACATGAAATTGTAGGAAGTACAATTCCAGTGACATGCTATCCCATCATCAATCACCCTTCAGCATCTGTATGGAATGCACTGGGCCGAGCAGCAGCATGTCTGCGGCACTGTAAGATGACCTAGTATTAAGAGCGACAACGGTATAGACCGAAATGCCACGTAAGGAGGTTGGTTGGGGTGGTGAATCGGTCAACAACACAGGACTTTCACAACAGGAGACCGGGATTCGTGTCCTGTTCTTGTCGAGTATGTCACTAAAAATGTACATTTTGTAACCCCACCCAAAATCTTTTCCTAAACCTAACTGTCCCGTTCTCGTGCCGCATGTCAGTCAGTACATCCCAACCCAGAGCGTCAAAAAGTGGCGTCAAGAGTCCCGACGCTGAAAGAGACTTTAAGCGTGAATAACAAATGCCAATGGCACATGACCAAGCATCCATATTTTACTCCATGGGAGAGTGAGGATGTGTTGGGCTAACGGGATGCCCAGCAGAAAAGTGGCAGTCAGTGTTTCATTCCTCCACGCCTGCCTTCGTGCCCCCTCTGATGTGGAGATGGAGACGGACGCAGAGATGGGCTTGCTAGTCCACTTAGTCGGGATCGTATAGCCATAGGTCATAGCTGATAACCATCTTCACCTTTTCCTCAGCATTTACTCTTATGTTTACATTTGAAAACTTGATCACCTACCTGGCTAGCTAGCCCAGGCTAGCAGAGCACTCTACACTGCCTTTGGAGACTCCACTCAGTGATGATACTGGATTGGTAAAATACTAGTGCTGTCAAACGATTAAAATATTTAATCGCGATTAATCGCATTAATGTCATAGTTAATTCACGATTAATCGCACATTTTTATCTATTCTAAATGTCTGTTGATTTCTTTTTGTCCCATTGTATTTTCTCATTTTTATACTCTTATCAACATGGAAAAGTGGATCGGCTTGCTTTGTGCAAATGTTTTTTTATTGAAAACAACATTGGCATATATGTAATGTTCAATTTCACACTAACATTCACACTTGGAGCTAATAATCTTTCACACAATGTAACACTGTTACCTCCATTTTCCATTGCAAATAGTACTGCCTCATGCCTGAGGCGAGCGTGGCTGGTTGTCATAGCGATTTCCTGGTTCTCCTTATCCATAAACAACGTAAAATCAAGAAGAGGGTTAACTTCCTGCTCCAGGTTTCCCACCGTGGTCAGAAAGAACAGGGGAGACACTTTGTTTCTCTCACTATGACTCTAGAGTCGCTACTCGCTCCGAAGCTAATCGCCGTGATGAGCCTACAGTACTAGCTACAAGTGTGTGCGGCCAGCCACGCCAAGACCAGCCCTTCAATCACTACTATTGGCCAGGCATCCAAGGTGAGGTAACCCCATTTGTTCAGGTCTTATCCCCTGACCAATCCGCTATCCTAACCATAACCACTCGAGGTGAAATGCCTAACCCCGACCAATCGAGCTGCTTCGTAGGGCGGGACATGGTGTGGCCATAGTGGGATTCCTGCCGTGTCTGTTTTGTTTCCGGTCTAGCTAGATCCGAAAGAACGTTAATCGTGCGATAAAAAAATTGTTGCCGTTAAAATGGGTTTGCGTTAACGCCGTTAATAACGCGTTAAACTGACAGCACTACAAAATGCCATATATTAAAGTTAAACCCAAAAAGATTGCATACACTTCTAATTAAAACTATTAATTTGATAGAACATATAGTAAAGGTGTGAGAGTATGATTTACAAGAAATGCTTACACAAATATATTCCCTAATCTGCAATTCCACTGCCTTGCCATTCCATGTTAAACTTGTAATTGTATCAAGCCAGCTGTGTCTTTATTGGAGGCATTGCTTAGCTTTACTGACTGGTCAATAGTAGCTGCAGATGCTGAAATGAGGACTTGCTTTTTTTTACAGAGAGTTTACCGAACACAAAGGTTGCCGGTGTACCTCTCACCTTTTTTAAGTTCAGTTTATGTTAACAACAAACAGACGTGCAGGGGTGGGGCTAGAATGTGGGCACGGGGTGGCATCCCCCCCGAAATATGAATCCCCCTCACGCCAATACATTGTACTAGAGTGCTGTCAATCTGAAAATTGTGATTTCCATTGGATCAGAGTACTGTCACTTGGCTGCCTTCCCATTGTGTAGTGTATTTGGATATACAATTAGTTTAAAATGAAAACAACTGAAATAATGAATGTGATGTTTTATTTAGCAGAATTACATTGTGTTGTCCTATCCTATCCAATATTTCATATATTTCTTAGCAGCTTTTCTATGCTGTATTCTGATAAAATGTCCCACCTGTGCCACCCCACAATTTCTGGAATTGCCCCTGACAGATGTGTAAGAGGTTATATCAGCCTCATATGGTGATGACACTTGTTGGACCTGGATCACTGCTGCTCCTCTCAGGGCTCTGAGTAAGGAAAGGGAGACCAGGCTGAGTCAATGACCGTAACCCTGCAAATGTCTCTGGAGCATACTTTAAGAAACAGTGATGTAAATGTCACCAATGTCAGTAAAAAACTGTAAGGAGAGAAAGAAACTAGGACAGAGCTCAGTCACTAGTCACAGGGAGCCATAAAAAAGAGGATGGACCACTGCAAACCTCGCAATTAACCAATGACCCAGCAGCTACAGGGAGACAAATGGGAAGTCATGCAGTAAGTGGCGACAAATGGTGAGGTTGGTCCAAACTGGGAAGTTTAAGGCTGGAGCTGACAGGATAAGAAGACAAAAGGAGGAGCTCAGTGGTGAGTCATAAACTGGGGATGGGGATTTGGAGTGGAGGTGGGGGGGGACTGTAAACTGGCGACCTTAAAACTGACCTGGCAATGATAAGGATACATACGAAGATGACAAAAGGCCTCACTCATGTGTCAATGGGAGCCATAAAAGGTGAACAGCTCCAAACCTGGCAGACCTACAACTCACCCAACAACAATAATGTAACGGCACAAGGAAAGATCTCAATCATGGCTGCACCGGAGCCATAAAAGAAGTATAAAGTCTTCTCACCTGGCAACCTGAGGTCTTATAATGGCGTGTGTTTCCCCATGCAAGTCTCGGAGGTGTATGTGTCGTCAAACTGTTGCTGATCGATGGTAACTTGTGGTCATAACCTCACTGTCTGGCCTCCAGGAAACAGAACAGACCGGAGACAAACAGGCCGTCTTCCCACAGTGGCACTAAATGCAACTTGAGTGAGCCAATCACAGGTGGACAGCACTAAACACAGGCATGATCTGTCTGTGGTGATTTTTACATGGATATTGATCCCTCAAAGGAATAACCTCAACCCATCATAACAACAACTCATTATTAACAATGCTAAAAGATTGGCCTTCCTGCTGAATGTTTAATTTTTAATGACATTTTAATGGAACTATTAAAGGTCCCACCAAATATCCATCCATCCATCCATCCATCCATCCATCGTCGTCCGCTTATCCGTGGTCGGGTCGCGGGGGGAGCAGCTCCAGCAGGGGACCCCAAACTTCCCTTTCCCGAGCCACATTAACCAGCTCTGACTGGGGGATCCCGAGGCGTTCCCAGGCCAGGTTGGAGATGTAATCCCTCCACCTAGTCCTGGGTCTTCCCCGAGGCCTCCTCCCAGCTGGACGTGCCTGGAACACCTCCCTAGGGAGGCGCCCAGGGGGCATCCTTACCAGATGCCCGAACCACCTCAACTGGCTCCTTTCGACGTGAAGGAGCAGCGGCTCTACTCCGAGCTCCTCACGGATGACTGAGCTTCTCACCCTATCTCTAAGGGAGACGCCAGCCACCCTCCTGAGGAAACCCATTTCGGCCGCTTGTACCCTGGATCTCGTTCTTTCGGTCATGACCCAACCTTCATGACCATAGGTGAGGGTAGGAACGAAAACTGACCGGTAGATCGAGAGCTTTGCCTTCCGGCTCAGCTCTCTTTTCGTCACAACGGTGCGATAAACTGAATGTAATACCGCCCACGCTGCGCCGATTCTCCGACCAATCTCCCGCTCCATTGTCCCCTCACTCGCGAACAAGACCCCAAGGTACTTAAACTCCTTCACTTGGGGTAAGGACTCATTCCCTACCTGGAGAAGGCACTCCATCGGTTTCCTGCTGAGAACCATGGCCTCAGATTTAGAGGTGCTGATCCTCATCCCAGCCACTTCACACTCGGCTGCAAACCGATCCAGTGAGTGCTGAAGGTCACAGGCCGATGATGCCATCAGGACCACATCATCTGCAAAGAGCAGCGATGAGATCCCGAGCCCACCGAACTGCAACCCCTCCCTACCACGACTACGCCTCGATATCCTGTCCATAAATACTACGAACAGGATTGGTGACAAAGCGCAACCCTGGCGGAGGCCAACCCTCACCTGAAACGTGTCCGACTTACTGCCGAGAACCCGGACACAGCTCTCGCTTTGGTCATACAGAGATTGGATGGCCCTGAGAAGGGACCCCCTCACCCCATACTCCCGCAGCACCTCCCACAAAGTCTCCCGGGGGACCCGGTCATATGCCTTCTCCAGATCCACAAAACACATGTAGACTGGATGGGCATACTCCCAGGCTCCCTCCAGGATCCTTGCTAGAGTAAAGAGCTGATCCGTTGTTCCACGACCAGGACGGAATCCGCATTGTTCCTCTTCAACCTGAGGTTCGACTATCGGCCGAACCCTCCTTTCCAGCACCTTGGAGTAGACTTTACCAGGGAGGCTGAGAAGTGTGATACCCCTGTAATTGGTACACACCCTCTGGTCCCCCTTTTTGAAGAGGGGAACCACCACCCCGGTCTGCCACTCCTTTGGCACTGTCCCAGACTTCCACGCAATGTTGAGTAGGCGTGTCAACCAAGACAGCCCCTCCACACCCAGAGCTTTCAACATTTCTGGACGGATCTCATCAATCCCTGGGGCTTTGCCACTGTGGAGTTGTTTGACTACCTCAGTGACCTCCACCAGGGAAATTGACGACAATCCCCCGTCATCCTCCAGCTCTGCCTCTAACAAAGAGGGCGCATCAGCTGGATTTAGGAGTTCCTCAAAGTGCTCCTTCCACCGCCCTATTACCTCCTCAGTTGAGGTCAACAACGTCCCATCTTTACTGTACACAGCTTGGATGGTTCCCCGCTTCCCCCTTCTGAGGTGGCGGACGGTTTTCCAGAAGCGCCTTGGTGCCGACCGAAAGTCCTTCTCCATGTCTTCTCCGAACTTCTCCCACACCCGCTGCTTTGCCTCTTTCACGGCAGAGGCTGCAGTCCTTCGGGCCCTTCGGTACCTTGCAACTGCCTCCGGAGTCCTCTGGGATAACATATCCCGGAAAGACTCCTTCTTCAGTCGGACGGCTTCCCTGACCACCGGTGTCCACCACGGTGTTCGAGGGTTACCGCCCCTTGAGGCACCTAAGACCCTAAGACCACAGCTCCCTGCCGCAGCTTCAGCAATGGAAACTTTGAACATTGTCCACTCAGGTTCAATGCCCCCAGCCTCCACAGGGATGCACGAAAAGCTCCGCCGGAGGTGTGAGTTGAAGGTCTGTCGGACAGGAGCTTCCTCTAGACGTTCCCAATTTACCCGCACCACCCGTTTGGGCTTACCAGGTCTGTCCAGAGTCTTCCCCCACCCCCTGACCCAACTCACCACCAGATGGTGATCAGTTGACAGCTCCGCCCCTCTCTTCACCCGAGTGTCCAAAACATACGGCCTCAAATCAGATGAAACGATTATAAAATCGATCATTGACCTTCGGCCTAGGGTGCTCTGGTACCAAGTACACTTATGAGCATCCCTATGTTCGAACATGGTGTTTGTTATAGACAATCCATGACTAGCACAGAAGTCCAATAACAGACAACCACTCTGGTTTAGATCAGGGAGGCCGTTCCTCCCAATCACGCCTCTCCATGTGTCTCCGTCATTGCCCACATGTGCGTTGAAGTCCCCCAGCAGGACTATGGAGTCCCCCTCCGGAGCCCCATACAGGACTCCATTCAAGGTCTCCAAGAAGGCCGAATACTCTGAACTCTTGTTTGGTGCATATGCACAAACAACAGTCAGAGTTTTCCCCCCAACAACCCACAGGCGTAGGGAGGCGACCCTCTCGTCCACCGGGGTAAACTCCAACGTTGCGGCGCTCAGCCGGGGACTTGTGAGTATCCCCACACCCGCCTGGCACCTCACACCCTGGGCAACTCCGGAGAAGAAAAGAGTCCAACCCCTCTCCAGGAGTACGGTTCCAGAACCGAGACTATGCGTAGAGGTAAGCCCCACCAGATCCAACTGGTAGCGCTCCACCTCACGCACAAATTCCGGCTCCTTCCCCCACAGCGAGGTGACATTCCATGTCCCCAGAGCCAGCCTCTGCTGCCCGGGTCTGGTCCGTCGAGGCCCCTGACCTTCACCGCCACCCGTGTGGCAGCGCACCCGACCCCAGCGGTTCCTCCCACAGGTGGTGGGCCCATGGGCTGGAGAGATAGGTGCCACGTAGCTTTTTCGGGCTGTGCCCGGCCGGGCTCCGTGGCAAACCCGGCCACCAGACGCTCGCTGACGAGCCCTCCCTCTGGGCCTGGCTCCAGACGGGGGCCCCGGGCTTCCTCCGGGCAGGGTCTCTCTATCCCTTCCTCGTTTTTTCATAGGGTCTTTTGAACCATTCTTCGTCTGGCCCCTCACCTGAGACCACTTTGCCATGGGAGACCCTACCAGGAGCACAAAGCTCCAGACAACACAGCCCTCAGGTTCATAGGGACACCCAAACCTCTCCACCACGATAAGGTGATGGTTCCCGGAATATATTGATCAATTTATTTTCCTTAACACTAGTTAATAGACAAATAACAGATGAATCTTGTTCAGCACATTGTGCGTGCAGGTCAAATGTAGGGTGCTTTCAATAGAACTCTGGTACGGACCAAAAACTGGACCAAGACCCCCTTTTCATATCGTATTTGTCTGGTTCCAGTCGGACTCTGAAAGTAAACAAAGACCAACCACCTGTTTTAGAGATGTGGTCTCAGCGTGAATTGTCTACTGATCTACAGAACCTTGTCCCCAGTCAAGATAATCAGTATTGGACAATTCTGTGAAACCCTGGATTATTTTCAACAAGCTTTTTTTTGCATTCAATGTCCATGTTCCTATCACATCACCCCTTTCCGGAAGAAATCCGATGACATCGGCTTTAACTACCGGTGGTTAATTCAACATGGATAACATATTACAGCTGTTTCTGACCTTGTTGTCAATGCTAGCAGCTGTTGTGCAGTTCAATTCTGCATTTTATGACTCTACTATTGCCTTCCTGTGCAAGAGGTAAGCTATTATTCGGTCAATTTATGATAATACCCGTGTCCAGCGGCGTTATCTGACTTACAGGCACACATATCCAGTGTACGTGACTGGTATTGGATTTGCGTTTTTTTTGTCATGTTAGTATGGACAGAGATTAGTTCTGAGACGGTGCTAAAATACTGGTGTGTGTGTGTGTGTGTGTGTGTGTGTGTGTGTGTGTGTGTGTGTGTGTGTGTGTGTGTGTGTGTGTGTGTGTGTGTGTGTGTGTGCGTGCGTGCGTGTGTGTGTGTGTGTGGTCAGGTTCTTGGTCAACAGCCGTTTGACTTAGATAGTTATTATTACCCAATTACTGATTGATTTAATGTCTAAAGTTCGCTCATTAAATATAGTCAATCCCACTGTCATTTTGTAGTGTTGGGTGAGTGTGTGTGTTTGTTGTCACTGTGTGATGGATAGCTGATGCACTTTAGCTGTTCTTGTTTCCCCATCCCTCTCTCAACCTACTCGTAAACACACACACACACACACACACACACACACACACACACACACACACACACACACACACACACACACACACACACACACACACACTGCATGCACACACAGAGTGTGCTGAAAGAAAAAAACACAATAGCTTGTTTATCTCAAGCTAACACAGCATGCGGACTCTGGTGTGTGTGTGTGTGTGTGTGTGTGTGTGTGTGTTGAGGACACAGGGTCATGGGGTACACAACATTAGCTAAGGCAAACAGTCATAGGTGTTCAGGCCTGTCTGCCATATAAACACACACACGCACGCACGCACGCACACACACACACACAAAAGACAAAGTTTACGTTGTCTGTGGAAAAACACCATTAAGTTATTTAAAAAGAAACATATATATTATGATGTCTACAATTCACCCAAATTATTAAGCATTCATTCATTATTTCTATTATAAAATGCTAAAACATCTGTAAATTAACTAATTGAAATATATTGTCAATTATAAATGCTGAAATGCCTCTTTTTCTTCTTCTTTCCTGGCCTTTCTCAGTACTGGATGGACAGGAATGTGTGGCCTGATAACCTCCTGCTCCCTGCTCTCCCTCTGACCTCAACGTTACTGCCTGTTGACAAAAAAGAAAAGAAAAATCATCTTCGGCCCCTCTGCTGCCAACTTTTCCTTTACTGAAAACCCTTACAATAAAAGGGGCAAGTGACTTGTAAGTCCAGCTGAAATGATTCGACCATTAAACACACAACAGTTTGGATCCTTTACAGTTTGTAAAATGTGAGGATTTTTCAGCTTTGAGTACTTTTACTTTTATAATACTTTAAGTCCATTTTCCTGATGATACTTATATACTTTTACTTAAGTAACATTTCCAATGTAGGAGTTTTACTTGTAGCAGAGTATTTTTACAGTGAGGTATTTGTACTGTTACTTGCAGTTTTTCTCGATTGTTTACATACATTTTCTGAAAGCATGCCTCATACTCTCAGAACTCTACACACAAATCTAAAAACACACACAACAGACAAAACCCCTCAATTCTCCTGCAGAATTAAACTTTACATTCAAAACAATGTTATTTCTTCTCAAAATGGTATTTTGTTTTCAAATGACACACAAACCGTCATATGAATAGACATTTATAAGAACCAGTTGAACACTGACGTGCTCATTGGAAAACACAATGATGGCTGGACAACACTTCTCCATTCATCATAATGACTTAGGCCTTTTTTTTGTTCAGTGTTACACTTACTACAGACAGTACATACATAGGTGTGTTTTTATACTCAGAACACACAAATACACGGTAACAAGTATATTTTATTTTCCCCACAAAAACAATGTATATATGTACATCCCAACCAACACAAAGTTGCCCATACAGTGGTCTACATACAAAACAACAAAAGAATTTACTGTATACAGCTACAGTTAAAAAAAAAAAAAAACTATGCTACATCCTCTGTTGTGTTTGGGTCTGGCCACAGCACCTCATCCACATCACAAGCAATGCTTCCCCTGGCCAAGCAGAACAATACAGAAGAGCTCACCTGTTGCCTTTTTATGCTAAACCTCTGATCACTAATTGTAAAATTGTGACAGGTGTTTGCCCATGTGATGAGTCAGTGTGCATATTTGAATGGCAATGTGTTCCTTGTGAAAACAAGAGATTTTCTTCATGAAAAGTGTGCCAAATGCAGAGAATTGTGTGTAGTGGTTTGAAAAAAGTGTGTTTTAGAACTGCAATTTCAGTGTAAAGCAGGAATTGTGCTTGTAGTTTAGCAGAGTTGGTTCAGGGGGGTTGGTGCATGAGTTACATGTTGTGGTCCTTGTGTCTCAAGTAACAGTATTTGTGTGTAAACAATTGAGAAAAAGTAAAGTAAAGGATCTGAATACTTCTTCCACCACTGGAGGTGTATTTTGATGAGTGATCTGAATGTGTCCAGGTCAGTATAGTCACGGATGTGTATGGGTAGGGAGTTCCAGAGGGAGGGGGCTGTGGTGGTGAATGCTCTGCCCCCCCCACCCCCCCCCCCCCCGGTCCTGAGTGGTCAGGGACAGAACCCCGCCAGAAATATGATTGCCCTCCCTGAAGCAAGTGCTGTGAGTGCAGTCAATCTGACAATTCAGTGATTTCCATTGGATCAGAGTAGCCTACTGTCACTTGCTGGCTGCCTGTTCTGCCAACTTTCCCAGCCCCTGTCACATGACTAATTAATGATTCCATGACGACTAACTAAAATTCTCATACAAAGGAACCAGCACTGTAATTGATTTTTTTTCAAAAGCGGCACATTGAGAAAATGTGCATTTTATTCAGATATACAATTTGTGTAACATTTAACAAGTGAAACTAATAATGAATGTGATGTTTTGTTTAGCAGAACAACATTGTATTGTTCTATCCTATCCAATAGTTCCTATATTTCTAAGCAATGTTCTATGCTGTATTCTAATGGAAATGCCCCCCTGTGTCACCCTGTGTGGGGATGGATTGTGGCAGGGGAGCAGCTCTGTAAGGTAGGAAGGAGCCTTGTTGTGGAGGGCTTTGTGAGTAAGGAGGAGGACTTTAAACTGGATGCGTTGAGGAACAGGGAGCCAGTGGAGATTCGGGGGGGATGTGGTCACGGGAGTGGGTGTGGCTGAGGAGGCGGGCAGCAGAGTTTTGGATGTATTGAACTTTATTTAAGGCTTTTGCAGATGAAGTGATGAAGGTGTGGGTTAAAGTTTCGGCAGCAGAGAATGTGAGCGATGGGCGGAGACGGGCAATGTTTTTGATTCTTAATCTGTTTGGGTTGTCAGAGAAATTAAAAATAAGTCCTTAAGTGGTTTCTGTGTTTTCTAAAAAGGTTTCAGTTTTGGATCAATGTAATGTGGATCAGTCTGAAACAGACTGTTCCTGGTCTGAAGCAGGGCTTCATTTTCCAATAACAATCAGTCAATTATGCAAATCAAATGGTGAGTTATATTTTGTGTGCATGTGATAGTTAAATCTGATTTCCTAATTTTTTTCAATTCAGACACTATTGCTCATTTTACATCAAGAATCAGTGATCAGGTACCACTGGCCATGATGAAGGTACAGACTGAAAAATGAAGGAACCCTGGAAGCCTGTACAGTGGGTAGGAGGTACAGTCTTTTGTTACGGTGCTTTTGGAAAAAACCTTTTCAGCTTTAAGAAAGTTCATGAGATGGATTCCAGGATCATCTTCTAGCCTTCAGATACTTTTGAGAGACGAGGCCTGTGCAGATGTGTTTTCTCCAGAGCAGCAGGCCTGGGTCAGTGGGGCGGGGCGGCTGCTCAGCAGGGCTCTCTGTGGGCAGAGCTGCTGAACTCCCAGTGACCCCCGGCACACACACACACACACACACACACACACACACACACACACACACACACACACACACACACACACACACACACACACACACACACACACACACACACACATGTAATCTCATGTGAACTAAATACATCAAAGACATGCAACCCTTTTATTTCTCAGCTCTTGTAGGGGCCATCCACAGGGAGACGCATTTTGATGCAAACGCACGTTTTGCATCATTTGGGCAGATCGTCCAAACGAATCCTGTAAACGCACTGCCTGATAACGCACTTTTTTGAAACCTGGCCCCAGGATAAAAAAATTCGAAAACGGCTCACTTTCGGCTTTGTTTGGATGGTGAAAACGCATACGTGCGTATCGATGATGTCATCGCCACACCCCTCAACCTCATAGCATGCTGCTTTCAACCTTACTAAAGTAGCTGACTGCTCTAGCAGGGATGTAATGTTAGCTGCTATGGTTAGCTGTTTATAAAGTGAAAGTAGCTAGACAATTTAGCAACTAGCTAGCTAATCTGTCTGCTTATCAACTTGTAGTAACTTTTTGAACGGCTTATTGTAGAAAGGCTACCGCAAGAAAAACGTGTAGATTATCAAAAAGACACTGGATCATTGTTTGTTTGACTGCCGATGTGCATGCTGCAATCATGTCCGATAGCAGACAGAATTGCAAAATAAAAAGCAATCCAACAGCACATTATACAATGTAAACAAAGACACATTTTTTTGTGGCAGCCTTTATAAAATGAGCAGTGGTGGAAGTTAATAAAGTCTAGCAAAGCCTGTCTACTTATTAGAAATTCTTTGAGTCTAGCTAGTCATGTTATGAATGGACGGACTGAAGACTGCTCTTCTTCTCCGTTTTTGGTTAATTTCTGTAGCAATAACCTGCGCGCCTATAGGCCTGGAATATGAAGTAGCGCGTTGAGTCATTTACAGATGGATTCGTTTGGATGCGACTATTCTTGAAATGAATCCAGGGAAGACGGGTAGAAAAAAGATTGTTTTGGTACGTGTGGACGTGGTTAATTTGGTGTTTTGCATTTTCTATTAACAGTAATAGATGGAATGTAATTATAGTATTCTATATCAAAAACTATCAAAAATATTTTTTTATCTTTTTTGAAAGGGAATTGGAAATGCTCATTAGTAGGCCTACACATTTTGTTGACATTTTCCATACTGCTAATTCAGCTCACTAACAGAGAAATAATTAGCCTAATGATGCATTAAACGCACAATAAGAAACAAAAACACAACATCACAATCCTAATTGATATTGTTGTTGTAAAAATCACGTGATGAAGTAAATGTCTAAGATAATTGGATGACAAAACACAGCAACAAACCTCTTGTGCACCGTTTTAATACATTCACATTATATTATAGAGATAGTACAAACCTATTATTTTCTTCCAATTTATAGTACAAACCTGAAAAGTACAAACATAATCACTATGATGAATAATATGTCATCTATGCTAAAGGAAGAGCACGCCATGTTTCTTTACAGCACATTCATATTGACATTTAAAACATGAAGAAATAGTTTAGTCCTGGCTCCTGAATGGTAAAATGAGCTCCCCGTTGACATCAGGACGGCCAAAAGCCTTCACATCTTCCGCCGCAGGCTAAAAACACATCTCTTCCACCTGCACCTTGGATGAGGAAAAAAAAAAAGTATATATATATATATATATATATATATATATATATATATATATATATATATATATATATATATATATATATATATATATATTCCAGTTGCACTTTCATATGGCTCTTTGTAGTTTGGCTAATTTAAAGCTAATGTACTTTTTTTCTTGTTGTCCAGAGTTTGTACCTTCAAGGTTGAAAGCACTTAATTGGAAGTCGCATTCTTTGGATAAAAGTGTCAGCTAAATGACATGTAATGTAATGTAGTTCTGAAGGCACAGAGCTGTTCAAATTCTGTATTATTGTTGTTCTTGCAACCTTCAGCCATGCTCCCTGTATTCATTTCTGGGCCAATATTTATAAAACTTCAGAATGCTCTGAAGAATGCTCTGAGCCAATTTAGAAATATAAAGGTTCTGAGTGTGAAGAAAAAAAAACACTCATAAATAGTTACTGAAACCAACTTTCATTGGCATGGAACATTTCAAAGCAGCTTATAACTGTTCACATGATATTCAGGAACAGCCAATAAGAGACATGGATTTACCTATATCTGCCTTATTGGTCATTCTTTTAACCCAAGTGTTGTCTTCCAGTTGCTCTGCACTTGTCGTCCTCCTGGGTCAAAACTGAAAATCAACACTTTTTCTAATGTTTTGGTCTCTTTTTTTCGACACTTGGCGCTTTTTTCTATGTTTTTGGCATATTTTTCGACGTTTAATGCTTCTTTTCACTACCATGTATAAACACCACTATCACCAATGTATTACCAGTTTATTACTATTTTTTGAATTAATGGTCAATAAACCTCATTTATAGTAAAGTATACCTAATTCTTGAATTGAAAAAGCAGAAATGATGAATTATTTAGACTAACATTGAAGGAAGGATAATCACAGTAGGGTCAACGTTCAGTCGGGATACTGTTTCAAAAGATTTCAATTTGTTTTCAAATGCTAAAATATATAATGAAATATGTTTTGGGGTGGCATTAGCTCAGTCCGTAGGGAGTTGGGTTGGGAACCGGTCGCTAGAGTATGGATTGGTAGTTAGAAAGATGCCAGTTCACCTCCTAGGCACTGCCAAGGTACTCTTGAGCAAGGCATCGTACTATGAAATCTGGAGTTACAAAAATAATTTGCCTTGTCTCAAAACATGAAGAACAACATGTCATGAGATTGCTGTAGGTTAGGCTGTAATAAAGGCCACTGAGCTGAGATACAGCAAACTGTGGCGTTACAGTCCATGGAGCAAGATCAAGATGAATACCCGCATTAAGTAAAAGCTTAATACAGAGGGAATCTTTTAATTACCAACGTAATGCAAAAGAAATAGATTCAACCAAATAAAACATATTACACCTAAACCAGAGTTAAACTAATATTCTAAGTAAAATAATAATATAATACAGTATTGAATATATAGACCTTTTCAATGGAATTATATTGCTAGGCAACAGCCTGGCCCCTTGTTAACTTCCTGTCAGTTGATGCCATTCACATACATTGCAACAGGAAATCAACTTGGGTCCATTTAGAATGTTTATGTTTACATCTGTGAAAAGGTCTATAGGTAAATTGTTTTATGGTAACAAAAAATAATCAGAAGCAAACAGGATAATCTTTAAAATACATTATACATTGATATGAAATGAAACATTGATAATATAAAGGTAAAACGTTCAAATTAAGTTAAACTTAATTAGTAAATAACATTAATAATAATCAAACCATTTTCATAAATAATACCAGTTGAGTTGAAACTGTAAAATGTACAACAGTAACATGGAGTGGGGAAAAGATTTCTGGGCACTTTAATTCCGAATAAAAAAAAAAGAAAGAAATTCTTTCACAGCAGTTTGTAGAAAAGCAGAAACATGATGACACTGTTGTCCGATGAAAATACACCCAGCACCATCTGGCTCCGCTCAGGCTCACATATACACACATGCGCACACACCAACGCAACAGTAGGCTTTGATAATGTTCCTCTCTTTGCACTTGGATCAGAAATCAACCTTTTATTGACCAATTGGCTGTTGAAGATAACAGAATAGAAACGACTCAATGTAGAAATTGCAGACCCTTGCCAGGACTGTGTGTGTGTGTGTGTGTGTGTGTGTATCTGTGTGTGTGTGTGTGTGTGTGTGTGTGTGTGTGTGTGTGTGTGTGTGTGTGTGTGTGTGTGTGTGTGTGTGTGTGCGTGCGTGGGTGTGTGAGAGAGTGCCTGTGACTGTGCTCGTGCTCTCATCTATTTGATTGAGACTAAACTCTTGAACTGCAACCACACCAATTTATCTTCCACTGCTCATTGTGAGGGCAGGAACACACACACACACACACACACACACACACACACACACACACACACACACACACACACACACACACACACACACACACACACACACACACACACAGGCAGGCAGACAGCCCTGTGTTGAACTTGAGATGAGTTATGGAAAGGAAAACAGAAGTTGGGGGTCAGACCATATGAGGTCACCCTGAAAGAATCTTCGCTCCTTCTCAAGGTCTCTCTCTCTCTCTCTCTCTCTCTCTCTCTCTCTCTCTCTCTCTCTCAGTCTGTCTCTCACTCTGTCTCTCTCTGTCCTCCCGGCCTCAATAAGCACAATTATTTCCTGTTTTCTGCCTTACCAATGTAATCATCTTTAGCATTTCTTGCTTATCCTCCTTTTCTTCCCCCCTTCTTTTCCTCCTGCCCCTCTTCTGTCTTCAAACTGGGCAAACTTTTCTTCTTTCCTTCCTTCTTTCCCTTAACCTTACATCCTATCAAAACTCAATCTTTTTCTCTCACTGATTTTCCACACACAAGATGGTCGGTCTCTGTGTGTGTGTGTGTGTGTGTGTGTGTGTGTGTGTTAGTTGTTTGATAGTTTTATTGTGTAACAAGAAGTACAGTGGGTACAAAAATAAAGAACTTTAAGAAAACATGGCAGAAAGGTATCAACAATCTGGGGAATAGAACAGTGGTTGCTTATGTTATTGTCTGCTAATATCGACACAAATGACATGAACGTTGGTATTGGATGTTTCTGAACATTTTGATAGGACTAACACGTCACTGTGCATGTGGATCATTTACTTACTGACAGGCAGACCCCAGGTGGTGAGGGGTGGCATACAGCTATTCCACCCTCAACCTTAACACCGGAGCTCCCCAGGGCTGTGTTCCGAGTCCCTTGCTGTACTCCCTGTACACACACAACTGTGTCGCTACTTTTGACTCCAACACCATCATCAAGTTTGCTGAGGACACAGCTGTGTTGGGTTTCATCACAAACAATACATACAGTAAATATAAAAAGGCCTACCTGAAACAACTAGAGGACCTGACACATCGCTGTAGAAGGACAACCTACTCATGAATGTCAGCAAGACTAAATAGATGGTAGTGAACTTTCAGAAGAAACTATGCCCCCTCTAATAGTAACGGGTCCTCGGTGGAGAGGGTGGAAAGCTTCAAGTATTTGAAGTCGCATTTTTGAAAAAAGTCGCTAAACTCATCAACTAATGTTACTGTACAAAGCACCAGAGACACCGTTTAGTTACAGTTTAGTCATCTTCCAGTGTGTCGAGTGTGCGCACACACACACACACACACACACACACACAGACCTGCGCGCGCACACACACACACACACACACACGCACACACACACACACACAAACACACGCACACACACACACACACACACACAGAGAGAGAGCTGCCCCGAAGCACACATACGCAAACACACACAGTGCTGCACGCACGCACGCACACACACACACACACACACACACACACACACACACACACACACACACACACACACACACACATACACACACACACACACACACACACACAGACACACTTTGTGTGTCTGTGTGTGTGTCGTATGTGTGCTTCGGGGCAGCTCTCTCTCTCTCTGTGTGTGTGTGTGTGTGTGCCCAGACATGCCCGCGCTAGCAGAGGCTGCTGCGTGGCTAAAACAGCTGAGAGAAAATATTCCCAGTTTGCTTCAAACTTCATTTCTGCTCCAACACATAAACTCATCAACTAACGTTACTGTAAACAGCACCAGATACACAGTTTCATCCTCCAGTGTGTCGAACACACACACACACACACATAAACTCATCAACTAGCTAACGTTACTGTAAACAGCACCAGCTACACAGTTTCGCACACACACTAATGCAAAGTTTCGACATTTTCATAACTACTGTTGTTGTATGAATCACAACTCACCCTGTAGTAGCAGAGACAGCCCTGCAGACACATCCTCTGCACCGCTGTGTTAGATCCAGCAAGTCCCACTGCATCGTCCGATATCTAGCTAGCTACTCCTTTAAACACCTTTCTCTGGGCCAGTATTCCGTTGTACAGCCTGGAACACTGCATTTACGACCGTGGTTCATTTTCAATATCCTTGAAAAACTTCCAAACTTTCTCCTTTCTAAAGTGCAGCTTGTGTGTAAGATCCTGACAGCTCCATCTCATAGCGGGTTGTGAATGTAGGCAGGCCGAGCAGCAAGGCAGCATTACCGGCAGGCAGCCACTGGCTGTGGCGGCAGATTGTGGAGCCTCTAATGTCCGACATTGCCATACCAAATTTGCAATTAGCCATCACTTTACGTAAAATGACCCATATTTGAGCTCTACATAGTTGATTTATCGCATAAAAAAGTCTCAGAATTGATTTTAGTATTGGAATAACAGAGGAACAATGTATAAAATTTGCTGAGATCTGCGCGACGTAGATTAAGAAGAATAGCTGAGGTCTGCTAGTGGTGGATATAAATTTCGGGCCATGACAAAGACAGCCTCCTGAGCCGAATAAGACAGGAAGCGAGTTGACGTCAACTCGAAGGCTCGTTGGAATTTGCCCGTTTTCAGCAGCAGTTTCAAATAGTTTGATTTGCAGAGGAAAGAGGTGTCTATGGGATTTTGAGCTTCTATGTACGTCCTCTTTACCCACCATAACAAACGTTATTCAACCAGGGGCGTAGGCAGAAATAGTATTTTGGGCGGGCCAGTACAAAAGTGAGTGGGCCATTTTCAAAAAGACTAGAAGTAGCAAAAAGGACAAACTGAAAAAATAGCAACACTTTTACCTTCCAACATACTGCATTACAACGGCAATAACAGTAATGTCTACACAACATGCTCAACCAACAAAAGCTCAGTCTAAAAAGTTTGTACACAACAATATAGATAAAAACCTGTCGGTTTTAACCTATTCAGGCTAAAATATATTTGCACCGGCAGAACCAGCAGCATCGGCTCTGCACTGCATTGTTATAAAATTAACCATTTTATTGCACAAAGTGGCATCTAAACATGAACCCACACAGCAGAGAAGGCATTAACATACTGCATGACATAGAACAGCCTACATCAGTCGGAAATCACACATATAACAACAACAATGCAACGGCATTGTTGCTTCAGGACTATGGTCAGATCATGAGCAGGGAATGCTTCCAGCAGTAAAAGAAAATCAAAGAATGGAAACTTCCAGCTAAGCATTGTTTGAATTATGAAAGATAAAATGAAAAGTGACCAGCAAGGCGCCAAATCTTAGACTGTGTATCAAGTCCACAGCAGTGACAGGATCAAAGAAAACTAAAAACTACAACCCCAATTCAGAAAAAGTTGGGACAGTATGAAAAACACAAATAAAAAAAGAAAGTAGTGATTTCTAAATGTACTTTGGCTTGTATTTCATTGCAGACAATGTGAACACAAAATATTTCATGTTTTGTCTGGTCAACTTAATTTCATTTGTAAATATACATCCTTTCCTGTCATTCAGACCTGCAACACATTCCAAAAAAGGTTGGGACAGGAGCAATTTAGGGCTAGTAATCAGGTAAATTGGTTAAATGATGTGATTTGAAACAGGTGATGTCAACAGGTGATTGTAATTATGATTTGGTACAAAAGCAGCATCCAAGAAAGGTCTAGTCCTTTAGGAACAAAGGTGGGCTGAGAATCGCCAGTTTGCCAACAAATACGTGAGAAAATTATTGAAATGTTTAAAAACAATGTTCCTCAAAGAAAGATAGGAAGACATTTGCTTATTTCACCTTCAACAGTGCATAACATAATTAAAAGATTCAAGAAATGAGGAGGAATTTCAGTGCGTAAAGGACAAGGGCGCAAGCCTAAGCTGAACAACTGTGATCTCCGATCCCACAGGCGGCACTGCATCAAGGATCATCATTCATCTATAAGCGATATCACCACATGGGCTCAGGACTACTTTGGCAAACCTTTGTCAAGTACCACAATACGTAGTTACATCCACAAATGCCAGTTAAAACTGTACTGTGCCAAAAGGAAGCCCTATGTTAACAGTGTCCAGAAGCGCCATCGACTTCTCTGGGCTCAGAGGTATCTGGGATGGACCATCACACAGTGGAAACGTGTCAGATGAATCCGGACCAAAGAAGAAAAGGATCATCCAGACTGTTACCAGCAACAAGTCCAAAAGCCAGGGTCTGTCATGGTATGGGGTTGTGTCAGTGCCCTTGGCAAAGGTAACTTGCACTTCTGTGATGGCACCATTAATGCTGAAAAGTACATAGAGATTTTGGAGCACAATATGCTGCCTTCAAGAAGACATCTTTTCCAGGGACATCCATGCATATTTCAACAAAATATTGCAAAACCACATTCTGCACACATTACAAAGTCCTGGCTGCGGAGGAAGAAGATACGGGTACTTGACTGGCCTGCCTGCAGTCCCGAACTGTCTCTAATTGAGAATGTGTGGCGCATTTTGAAGCGCAAAATGCGACAACGAAGACCCCGTACTGTTGCCCACCTTAAGACTTGTGCAAGAATGGGACAAAATTACACCTGAAACACTTCATTACTTGGTGTCTTCAGTCCCTAAATGTCTTTTAAGTGTTGTGAAAAGGAATGGCAACATTGCAAAGTGGTAAATGCTTTACTGTTCCAACTTTGTTTGAAATGTGTTGCAAGAACTCATGAAAAATCATGAGGAACACATTAAATTATGTGCTGTTGTATTGTCTGTAATGAAATACAAGTCAAAGTACATTTAGAAATCACTACTTTCTTTTTTTATTTGTGTTTTCCATACTGTCACAACTTTTTCTGATTTGGGGTTGTACATCACTCACAGATAAGTTATCTTTTTATTTAATGTGGGCAAAACACAAATGCGTTTCTGCTAGAAGCCATCATCAGTGTTCACCATTTCTTACTAAATAGGAAGGTTACTAGGTTACTTAATAACACAAAAAGCATGAAACCCGTTTTAGTGAATGTTACCTTTGTGAGGGCCTCCTCTCTCTCTTATGGGCTGTCAGCTCCGCTGGGGAAATGTCTGCACATGCTGCAGGAAAGCTCGTCCTTATTTACACTCTATTCCATCCAAGAACACTGTCCTTTCCATTTCCATTTGTTCAGGTGCTGTCCCCTGACCAATCCGCTATCCTTACCCTCTTATTTTGTGTTGCTATTTGTACTTGTTGTGAATACACAGGCCACAAGAAGTAATTGGGTTGTTTTGTTGTTGTTGTTGGCTCACTTTTACTTGTGACTTGCTAATGGCAACAAAGGATTCCATTCACTACGCTAAGCTAAGCTAGCAGCGGCTCCGCCGGAATGAGACAATACATGCACTGAGACAAAAAATGCATTTGCCCACCTATCTACATCTAGAGGAGACCGTGATAAGCCCTATTTCAACAAACGGTGGCGTATTCCTTTAAGGATCCAAACCACCTGGGTAACAGCAATTTCTCCCTGTTGATGTCGGTTAGAAGGTACCGGATACACCAGGCCAGCATTGAGAGGCTGAGGGGGAGCTTCTACTCAGGCTGCTAGTCTCTCATTGCCAGACCTATGTCCATAGGCTGCGGAAGAAGGTCTGGCTAGGCCACATAACATTCCTGGATAGGACAAAAGTGTGCTCTAGTTTATCAGTATTTCTTTAAACCAATCCCAATCGTCTTGGGCGGCGCTAGGCGCCGTTCAGAGCAACGGTGCCGCTGCAAAATAGCCTCGGGGAGGAACGTTCAAAGGTTGTTTTAGTCGTGCAACAGAAAACTCAAAGTGCTACAGAGCATATAGTAATGCAATTTACTAAGAAAATATAAATATGAAGGTTTGGTAGAAAACCTATAAAATACATTTAGTAAAAAGCTTTCTTGAAAAGATATGCTTTGAGGTGTCATTTAAAAACATCTGTAGATTGTGGGGCCCTCAGGTGTTCAGGGAGGGTGTTCCATAGTCTCGGAGCAGCAGATGAAAAGGCCCTATCGCCCATGCTGCGGAGCTTGGTTCTGGGGACTTGAAGGGTGTTTGTGGATGCAGACCGGAGGGTACGTGAGGAGGTCTGGCTGGTGAGGAGTTCCTTTAGGTAAAGGGGGGCACGTCCATGAATGCACTGGTGGGTTAGGAGGGAGACCTTATATTCTATTCTGAGTGGGATAGGGAGCCAGTGAAGAGATTTCAGAATGGAGGTGATATGATCGTGCTTGCGCACCCTCATCAGGATCCTGGCAGCGCTGTTCTGTATGTATTGAAGTCTCTGGATGCTCTTGCCAGAGATCCCGATGAGGAGGGCATTACAGTAGTCCAGCCTGGAGGAGACAAAGGCATGGACAAGCTTCTCTGCATCTGCCAGGGTGAGTGTTGGACGCAGTTTGGCAATGTTCTTAAGGTGGTAGAATGAAGTCTTTCTTCTATTGATAGTCTAGCTAGCTGTCTGGATTTACTAGTCTAGCTAGCTGTCTGGATTTACCCTGCAGAGATCTGAGGAGCAGTTAACCAGAGTCCTCAGAAATCCACCGGAGTTTAAAATTACAAAACAAAGAAAGCGGAAGGTGAAAATGAGGGACTATCCAGCGGAACCTCCGTCAACAACAGAACAATCCCGTGAATGAAACGTTGTCGATATAGACTACTAGGATCCTAAATGAGGACACTGCCTAAGACTAAGACCCAAACATCACATTCTGTTTTTATAATAAAATCATGCACGAGTTGTGTCACTGGAATTGTACCTTGTACAATCTCATGTGACAAAAAAAAATCCTGATTGATTAACAATAACATGGGACGATTCCACGCCTCGCAATTTACATCCAATGCCAATGTCCAATTCCTGTGCAGGAAGCAGTATGGCCTTTATATTGAGAGGTGAAAAGTATGGGTCTAAATCACAGCTGAAAACAGGTTCTTGTTAGTTGGATGGTGGCAAATGTAGAAAACCACTAACTGCAGTGGAAGATGAGGTAAACCAACATCATCACAACAGCTGCTGTGATGTGCTGCACCGGATGAGGTGTGAGAGTGGAAGAGGATCTGTGTCCAGTGTGTGTGACGAGGTGATGACTGAGCTTACCACCCAGGCTCCAGGACAGGCATCTTCAGACCAGCAGAGAGGAGAAGGAGATGAAGATGATGATGAGGAGGAGGAGTGTGTTTACATGTTTAGATATCCCAGAGGCTCTCCAAAGTTCAACAGGTCGCAGAGCCACCCGGAAAGCCCTGCTACATTCCTCATTGTAGCCCTGCGTGTGTGTGTGTGTGGGGGGGGGGGGGGGGTCAACCAGAGGCCATGCAGCCATGTGGATGTGAGAGGCCTGACTGCTTTTGAAATGCATGAAGTTCTCTGGATGTTGTGTTTCTTTAATCCATGAGGAGGAAGACAACCAGCTCCTTTTCCTCCTTTCATATTTCCACTTCCCCTCCTTCATCTTCTTTTGACATTTCAATTTCATTTTTGGGGCAATCAAGCATTTCATTTACTTGATACGTATCACTTTTCTGATGAGCCTATGTCATGAGGTGTGTCATCTTTGAAATTATTTCATCATTTTTGGAACATGGAACATGTTTTTTGTTGAAGAGAACATACATAATGTATACCAGCATCTCAGTACTTTGACTTCCCTACCATGTGTGTGGCTCTCAGCCCATTGGTTCCTACTGAAGATGTAAATCTTTGAAAACAAATATATAGTTTTAATGAACAAAAGTCTCAGTTATTTCCATAATTAGCTAGACACTGTAGTTTTTACTCAAACAGGAGGAAAAAGTGCATTTGTTGGGAACTATTTTCAGCGGAGGTTTAATCCACATTTGGTGGAGTGTTTGTTGCAGCATGACAGTGTGTGTGGGATTGAGTCACTATAAAGAACAGTGTGTGTGTGTGTGTGTGTGTGTGTGTGTGTGTGTGTGTGTGTGTGTGTGTGTGTGTTCATGGTAATGAAGGTACATGTCCCCCAGTGCAACAGTGTGGCTCATCAGTGTGTTTTTATGAGCTATCAGGCTGTGATACATGCATTAACAGTCGTATGTCTTTATATTTTAACATAAATTGTCCATAGAACGTGATTCACAGTTGCATTTTGGCTGTTTTTTCTGACATTTTGAAAATACTTTTTGAAGCTTTTCCTGATGTTTTTGTTGGTTGACGTTTGTCGCTCTATCCAGGATATTTGACACTTTACATTTTTGGTCATTTCTATTTCGAAGTTTTTGAAGTTTTATTCGGTTCAGTTTCAGTTTACAAACTGTATGAGAGACTTTTAAATAACAGAATATTTTCTGTATTTTTACTGCAGCTACCAACATTTCTGTTTTTAATTACGGGGAAAAGTCTGTGTAATGAGCTGCCATAACTTTACCTGTTATTTTACGGATGTATTTCTTAGAGTGTAGCATGGTACTGTTGGGACTTGCTAGGGCACCAAAGTGATTTCTGTGGCTTGACCGTGTCCTGGAACATGCCAAGGATTTGAGATGTTTGTAAAATAGCACAGCTTTCAAATGCTGGAAATGTTGGGTGGTGCTGCAAATCAATCAAATTGATCTATCAATCAATGAATTTATGTCATATCAAGAAGTTTATGGTCAGTCTAAAGAATATATCATTAAGAGTGCAACGCAGTGGATTGACAGAAGAATCTTTAATTGAGGTAGCTTAAAGTAGAAAAAGACAAATCGGAACATGATTGGGAGTGTCTCTAAGGCAGCAGAACTAATAAAACTCAGTCAGTCTGCACTCATTTAAAAACAACAGACATCATTATAAAAAATCAGTTTGCAGGAGAGGCCGGCCTTTAACCTGACAACAATACACATATGAAGAGATTTACCCTGACCATGATGTTTGCAAAAACTAATCTGAGGGGAATATTTAGGAGTAAAACAATTCACATGATGTAGTCTTTCTGTCAGGTTTTCAGCAGTAACAAGAAAGATGTCCACAGGGAAACGCCCCCTTGACATACTCACTTTTTTTCTATTATATATAGTCAATAACATAAAATCCAGCCAAATAATTTATTTTAATAGGGGAAGGGCATGCATTAAAATATAATTTCCCCACGTTTCCCTTCCATCAAGGGGACGTGTGTGTTGTACATTCTTTAGCACTTTTTCTTCTCCTTTTTTCAGTGATCACTAACCCTCACACACACACACACACACACACACACACACACACACACACACACACACACACACACACACACACACACACACACACACACACACACACACAGACAATTAGCCCCTGAGTCTAACTAACATGTTCAAGATTAACAATTACTGTAGATCAGACTGTAAAGGTGTTGCAGTTAAAAGTCTTTGTCATCATTCATAAAAAAACAGAGAGAAAAACTGTATTTGAGCAATTTGTCTGAAAATGTACCCTGTAGTCACATAGTGCAAAGGCCAGAGCTGCATGGGGTGAGACATACATAGAGTACAACACTTAAAACATAAAAAAATAAAACAACATTAAATGTTTTAAAAGTGGAAGAAAAATAGCTACAACCAGATAAGACATTAGTGTGTTTTGCCATCAGAGGCTCCCTGTATTCCTGATCAAAAGGCTCATTTAGTTAGACTGGTATGTGGGTTAAAGATGGACCACAGCTTGTCATGTTTTGCATAATTTAAAAAATGAGTTTTGTATGTTGAATTGTCATGTCAACACAGTTGTGTATTCCTGAGTTCCTTTCCATTGACTTCAATCATGAAGGCTTTCAGTGGAGTTTTAGTGCCCCATAATGATCTAAATGTTTGGGCTTTGTTTTTACAAAAAATGTGGCAAAAATACTATTATAACATTTACTTTTTCAAGTGACAAAATGTAGAAAAAAAACACAACAAAATATCAGCATAAAGTACGTATTATCCACCTTAAATAACCATTTCCAGTGAAACCCTGTAAATCAGACATCATATAAAGATGGCAAAGTGCATCCCATCATCATCATCATCATCATCATCATCATCATCGTCATCATCATCGTCATCATCATCAAGCTGTATTGCTTTTTGATGTCTTATTAAGTCACTAAAACCCGTTTTATTTTCTATAAAAACACCTGACCAAGCAGCAACTTGCAAGAAAGGTTTTCTGTGAAACTCAATGAATGTAAACGTCCAGGTACTAGGTGGGTTTTCAAAAGGAATTCTGGGACATGTAGGAAGTCAGTGACCAAAGCAGAAGTAGATGCAGAATGCATTCTATAGCGCATCACTAAGCAGTACAAGACAGTATGCCACCTGTTTCCCACAATAGCACAGGGTCTGAGTGGCACTTCTGCAGAACCAGTCACGTCGTTCGCGCTGACTACGTTTCTGAGCTCGGGGACGCGCCTGGAGACGTGGACGCGGAGGAGTGATCGGTGTCCTCCAGGTCCTTGTTGAAGCCGCTGTCGGTACCGGAGCGCGCCGTGGCGGAGGCGCCCTCCCGCTCGCGCTTCTTCTGCTTCATGCGCCTGTTCTGGAACCAGATTTTAACCTGCGTCTCGTTGAGCTCGAGCGTGGCGGCGATCTCCACGCGCCGCGCCCGCGTCAGGTACTTGCTGAAGTGGAACTCCTTCTCCAGCTCCGTGAGCTGCCGCGTGCTGAAGTTGGTGCGCATGGCGTTGTTGTGTGCGCCCGCGAGGCCGAAGTCCGACACTTTGACTGGTGGAGGAGAGGGGGGAGAGAAGCTGTTAAAAAAATGTGCTTTAGGGACTTATTTTATTTATATAGGCTAACTAAATAAAAAGAGAACATGTTGCATGCGCCATGCTAATAACGTAGAAAACAAAGCCTCGCGTGTAGGCCTATCATTTCTTTAATGTGTCTTTGTTTGGAAGCTACTCTTTATGCCTATCACGCTCATTGTAAATGGCTCCTCTTGCCTAAAGGCCCCCTTTTCTTTTTCGTATTTGATGTGTGATGTGGTGTTCATGTCTTTATAATATGTAGGCCTGTTTATGTTAATATTTATTCATTTCAGTGCTAATTAGACTGTAGGTTGTATTGGGCCTCTGCGTGATCTGTGTCTGTGAACCAATCACACATGGTAAAAGTCCACAGTTTAGAGCAAAATAAGTTTAGTTCGACCAGAGAGAAATACAAAGGGGGCTCGCGAACAGACGGATGGAGGGATGGAGAAGCAGGGCTGGGGGTGTGATGGAGGGGGGTAAAAGATAACAGCGCAGGGCAGACTTCCTAGCGTGAAGTAACCCGTCTGCTATATCCATTACGAGAGACAGAAAGAGAGAGAGAGAGAACACCGAGAAAAAAAAAAACACCAGGCCTCGGGGGCCATAGTGGACCCAGGCCAGGCCTGCTATCTGTCCTGAGATAGGACTGCAATGACTGCATACTCAATAAGTCCTGACAACAATCAAACACCGTGTTTCATTTGACAAAATGGCAGTAGGCTAGTCCAGTTTACGACAATGAGAAAATTGAACGCTTTTTATCATCAATATGTTCATATTTTACGTTTACATTGTTTGAATCTTAATGAAAACCTCTATTTTTTCACTTGAAAAAGATTCAGCAGTCAATTGGCGACTGCATCATTTTAAAAAGAACAAACGTGGACTATGTTTTTTAATGATAATGAAAATAAAGCAACCTTAATTAATGAAAGGTTTCAGGCCACGGCAACAAATATTGTATTGAATTTGAAATAGCTTATCTGTGAAATGTAATAATAATACTAGGCTCATAATCCTGATCAAACAGTTATTTTTACAGTGCACGTGAGCTGTCTTGATGTTGGACAACCACATTTAAAATACATCCATGGCACACTTCGAACATGTAATAGGCCTATGTTTCTCTTTTTCTCAATTCTCCGATGGTTTACAGTAAAACGAATTGACACTTGACTTTGTGAAACTAGAAGGAAAGAACAGACGGAAAACAGCATTGACATTATAAAGCCTGACATCTGTGTATAGCCTACATTTGAAAGTGAGGCCTGTAGGACAAACAACATTTTAGGCCGATATTAAAGTCGTTATTTTTCAGAGTTGACAACCCTCTTGCGCTTGTGAAACAATCAAAACAACTGTTTCATATAGTATTTCTGACTATAGGCCACATTTCTCTTTTTTCATAAACGATTAACTATTTTTGTTGTCTTAGGCTAAGCTTATTTGAGGTCTTTTGGCTGCAACATTTCGTGTGATAAATGCAAAAGAGGCCACATCTCCATTGAATAGCCTACAGTGCAGTTAGTGTCAACATTTGTCTAACTGCAGGCCCAGCGCTTATAATGCTTTAACTATGACCTTAAGTCACAAAAACGGACCAAGTGTGACCAGAGAAATCACCCACCCTCCTTACCTGTTTTAGGCGGGTTCCTCTTCACCTTCATCCAGTCGAAGGTCTGCCCCTGCCCGGCCTGCTGGCCATCCTCATCCCCCCTCTCACGGTCCTGGGAGACCGGTAGCTCACCATAACCTCCCCCGTGTGGAAGCCCCAGGTAGCCTGCTGCGTCCAGACCCCCGCTAAGCTGCTGCTGCGGGTACTGTGACCCGGCCAGAGCGCCCTGAGGCCCGCAGTAGGCCCCGGCCAGGGCCCCGTAGCTGGGGCCGACGGTGGGGGCCGAGCTGGGGAAGGTTGATTGATGATAGTAGGTGGAGGCTACAGACTCCTCCATGAAATACTGGGGGTGAACGGTGTTGGGAGGGCCTATCGCGTTAATATACTCCGAGTTTGTGGCGCACGCCTGACCCGCATAGGCCCCGCTGCTGCCGCTATTCCCGACATTATAGGCAGACAGTGTTCCGTTTTGTAAGCTTTGGGTTTGGTGAAGGTGAGGATGATGATGGTAGCCGTTGTGCGTCTGCTGATGCTGTTGTTGCTCAGGATTATGAGGATGTTGCTGTTGATGCTGGTTCGCCCCTGTGGTCCCGTGCGCTCCTCCACCTCCAGAGCCCCCGTACAGCCGCCCATCCCCGGTGTAACTCGCTCCCCCGACGCTGTTTTCACTTCTCGTCCCGTTAACGGGAGCTGGAGAGCCGGTGGGTCCAGTATGGAAAGAGCCGGAGGTCACGGGGAAGCCCTGGTGCTGATCCAGAGAATGATGATGATGAGGATGCAGATGATGGTGGTGGTGGTATCCAGATTTAGGCGCAGAATAGGCGCCGGTCCCCTGTCGATTACAAATGGAGTATTCCACAAACGAGTTCATGTTGTCCATGCAGACCAGAGGCACGGTAGGGCTGAATGAAGTGTAAAAATGAGCAGCAAGAAGCAGGAGCCCACAGATGAAGTTAACAGAAATGAGTTAGAAAAAACATTCAAAATCGGAAAATTCCATTAAAAACGTTTTTTGTTGTTGTCCAGAAATAAATGGGATGGAGTGAAATCGCTCTGCCGAACGAACATAAATCATAAGACAAAATCAAATCAAATATCTTTGAAATAAACTTCCACTGTGGAGGAAAGAAAGTGAGATCTGCACGTCCCCAAACCCGAAACACACATGAATAATGCGCTCTGCTGTGCTGTGCTGTGTGTGTGTGTGTGTGTGTGTGTGTGTGTGTGTGTGTGTGTGTGTGTGTGTGTGTGTGTGTGTGTGTGTGTGTGTGTGTGTGTGTGTGTGTGTGTGTGTGTAAACGAAAGGCCTTTACGCTGTCAACAGCTCAACTGTTTTCCAAAGGCTCATCGGTGACAGTGGGTAACACCGCGAGAAGACAGAAAAGAGTCAAGTCACCTCTTCACCTCCACACAGGTTACACTCTGTCCTCCAAAATTTTTCCTCAATTTCTCTGATTTCCCCTCTTTCCTTGACTCTCTCTCTCTCTCTCTCTCTCTCTCTCTCTCTCTCTCTGTCTCTCTCTCTCTCTCTCTCTCCCGTGTCACTTCTTTTCTTACCTCTGCCGCGGGTCACGTGGGTCTCGTCATCACGTCGCCTATGGTGACCGGAGGACAGAAGTTTGTCAGCCCGGTCACAAAAACAGGGGAGTGGAGTTCTCTCGCGTGCGCGGCTTCCCTACCGACGCACGCGCCTCATCCATCACTCGCCTTGACATTAGCACGACAAAGAGACTTCAATCAAACGGGCCCATCAATCTGATATCAGCACGGATCTGTCAGAGCAAAGAGAGAGGCCGAGAATAAAAGAGGAGCTGTGAGCCGGCCTGCTGCTTCAGGACCTCCTCTCTGCAAAATAGAACACTGAAACAAACCTGCACTGCTGCCTTGGTTCTAATAGCAACTCCTGTAACTGCAAACTGCTGCTATCAGGCTTATTAAACAAACATTTCTCACAATCTTGCTGCTTGGTAGACTTCTATAGGCCTGCGTTGTATCCATGAACCCTAATGCTGTGTTTTGGGCCCTCTTCAAACAGCTCCAAGCAATATACCTTGCATTGTTTTATCAGCAGGCTGCTTTATGATTTTTCCTCATTGAAGATAATTGTGTATAATAACCTGATTTTGAACTGACAACAGGTTTCAGTGAATGTCCCAGTTTGGGCTCTCAGAGACCAGCTGTAAACCTGGTTATATAGGACGCAATGGATGTTCTTATCTGGGATTGGTGTTCACAAAGCACGACTTCTCCTAAAAAGAAAAAAAAATGATTCATGTTATATTGAGAACAGTTTGTTCATAAGAGCTATGGCCTCTCTGGGGTCTAACGAACCCAAACATAAGTAACATCACTCGGTACAATAACATACTGTACTTTTCGTTGTCTGTGAATCACTTTTTGGCAAACAAAAGGAACATATTTGTTCATGTATAGCTCATATAAGATTTAAAACATGAACTATTTCCTTGATTGTTGTATAAACAACGCTGTATGGTCATTTCTGTATATGTCACCATCAAATGTTAAAGTCCAGTTTGTGACAATTGAAAGAGTAACCACCTTATTAAGAGTTGCATATTGGGTTTTAATAACTTTAGAAGAAAATCATAAAATACATTGCTAAAGAAAAGAAAAAAAAAGGATTAATATCGCAATTATCATAATCATTCACTTATGGGGTCTGTGGGACTCCAAATGATGAAGAAAGTACATCCAATGTCCCAGTTAAAGATACTTCCAGTTTGTTAGAACTTTGGTATCATTTTCAAAACTTTGGCCATCATTTCTATCAGTTCTGATAACATTTTACATCTGGGAAAGGAACATGGTAACCACAGAATTGCCATGGCACACATTTACTGCATCTTCTTCATGCACATAAACATGCATATTAAATGTGGATTATAGGTAAAGCACCATTCTTAAGGGGCCATCCACACGGAAATGCTTTTTGGTGCAAACGCACATGTTTTGCATCATTTTGGCCGATTGTCCAAACAAATCCTGTAAACGCACTGCCTGAAGACGCACTTTTTCGAAAAAATTCGAAAGCACCGCCCTTGTGTTTTTGTTTGGACGTCAAAGCCGCATACTTGCGTATCGATGATGTCATGGCCACACCCCTCGACCTCTAGCCTTCTAGCCTTCTACCTCTTATCCCGCGACGACGTCTCATAACACCAACAGTTCGACTTCACTATTGGCCCACACAAACGATTCTGGTTTCCTTGCACTAGCCATTTTTGTCGTCTTCTTCTACTGTCTGTTTGTATACAGCGTGCAAGCTTTATGCGCATGCTCCGCCTCTTCTTCTCCGTTTTTGGTGAATTTATGTAGCAGAAACAGCGCCACGTATAGGCCTGGAATATGAAGTAGCGTGCTGAGTCATTTACAAATGGATCCGTTTGGACGCAAATATTCTTGAAATTATGCCAGGGAAGATGAGGAAAAAAAAGATTGTTTTGGTATGTGTGGACGTGGCCTAAATCAATCAGCTGTAAAGATCAAACCTTTCTTAGTTTATAAGATCTGGGGTCCTGACTGGGACTGAAGAAGGCCCAAGGAAGGATTTCTGGTTTGAGGGATCTAGTCTAGATAAAAGGACTTAGATCTGCAGAAAGACTGCACCTGGTGTATTTTATTGGCAAAACTACTTATATACAGTTCGGCATAGGGGGTACGAGATTTTACCAGTAACTGTGAGTGTTATTCAATAAATGAAGAGTCAAAAATAACACAAAAGAAACATGAGCAGCCAGATATCAGACATGCTTAAAACAATTTAGCAAGATTACGGAAACTATTTTGTTTTGGAGATAAAAATGAAAGTAATAATAATAAACCATAGATAGTTGGGTAACCATTTGTTTCTGTCACCTTTATTTCTTCTTCCCAAAAAGTTTGGCAAGGAATGACATGTTTCTCGTGTTCGCAGCAATGTCACTAAGGTCGCAGATCTCAGCAATTTGGAGTACAGTGTTAACATAACCGATAGAAATGATGGCCAAATTAACTAAAATAAAATCCACGTTGTAATAAACTGGAATTATCCCTTTAAAGGACATTCTCATTAGTCTATATCCTCGACGTTCCACTTCCGGGATTGCTCTGGTGCAGCAGGAAATTCTGCTGGATGCATGTCTTTTCGCTGATGTCTGTCTTCTGCTTTCTATGTGTTGGAATGTTAAACTGCGGGTGGATTTGTGAGGACTCTGGTTAACTGCTCCTCAGATCTCTGCAGGGTAAATCCAGACAGCTAGCTAGACTATCTGTCCAATCTGAGTTTTCTGTTGCATGACTAAAACTACTTTTGAACGTACACATTCCACCAAAACAAGTTCCTTCCTGAGGCTATTTTGCAGCAGCTCCGTGCTGAGCTTAGCTTAGACGATTGTGATTAGTTTAAAGAAATGCCAATAAACCAGAGCACGTTTTTTGCCTATTTGAATGCTGTGTGGACTAGCCAGACCCTCCTTCGCTTCACAGCAGTGTGGATGGTCTGGCAAAGCAAGACTACATTATACTTAGCTCTTGGCTTACACATTTGGTGTTCACACTTGGAGCTCAGCCCAGGGCTAAACTAAACTCCACTCCACGTTAGTGTTCCCCACTACCCACGACTCTGTAAAAAACAGGAACCAAAGCTGTATGTTAATTGTCCATAGTTGCATTCACTCTAGCCCTGGCACATGGTAAACCCTTGAAAACAAGAAAATACAATAGTGAAAAGCTTTACGTTCTTCAAACCAACACTGCCAATGTTTGAGAGAAATTGTTCATTACTGTAGACTGCAAATCAGCTGTGAACATCTTGTTGCTACAGTGAGTGTAATACTGTGCTGAGTGCCAGCTGCTCAGCTCTGACATTTACATCTGTCAGTGTGTGTCTGATTAAGTGACTCGCTGACCTCCACTCAAAACATCCAGCACTGACACACTGTAGCTTCATCTTTCTTCTCTAAAGAGGAAAAGATGCTTTTCTGTTCGTGCTTTGCGGGAAGTTTCCCATCAGCTCTGATGATCATCCTTTGCCTTTTCTCTGTCACTCCTTCAGCCCAGTTCACCAACACTGATCGTCACTTTAAAGATTCTTCTTTGCACATTGTCCTTGCAGGATGCAGGAAATCTATCTAATGGATCAAAAGGTTTCCATCGATCAGAGAGCGCAATCGCAGAGACTTTTGGGAATCATTTTACTTTTCAGCAATTGGATTGGGAGGCCATAGATTACTGATGGCTTAATGTGCATGTGCGAGTGCACGTGTGAGAGTGTGCGTGTATTTGCTAATTGAATGAATGAGCTGATCTGTTATAGAAATGAGGTTAAGGCAGACAGGCAGCCTTCTGGTCGGCCAAACCCTGCCACTCCAGCAGGACAGGAAGCAGGGATAGCCTTGGCGACAACACAATGTTCTTTCTGTGAATGTTTGTGTAGAACAATGGCCTGCAACTGTGCACATGATTACATGTTTGACATGAGGTTTGTGATTAATTGTATTCTTTGGAGGGAATTTTTATTCTTGATACAAGCGGCAGCCAGCAACAGTTGCTCTCTTGACTTTGGCATTGTTTATATTGTAGGCCTATATATATATTGGATTTGCACCTTATTGTTATCTTAAACTTTTATATTCACACTTTTCCCACTTTATATTGCAGTTGCTGCACAGCAATTTCCCTGGGGATCATTAACATGTAATCTTATCTTTATCTTTATCTCTTCATGTCTGTATCAAATATTTGCTCATGAATGATCATGGTGTTTCTCGATTTGCACACCTTCTCATTAATGATTACCCCTGGATGAGGGGTTCATTGGAGGCAGTGCCTCCAATGAACCCCTCATCCATTTCTCCCCTCCACAGCCTCTGTGAAGGGCTTGACAGCAGACACACTGCCGTCCCACCGTCCAGGACGAAATCAGGACGAGCGGCGTGGGCGTGCGACAAGGAGGGAGGTTAATGATCAGTGAGGGGCTGAAAGGAGAGGGAGAGCGAGTGGGCAGGAAGTCTGCAGGAACAGACCGGGACAAGACGAAGATTAAATGACGCCCACACGGCTGTCTGGTGGTGAAGAGACTACAGGAGAGAGAGAAGAGAGACAGGTCAAAAAGTCAGGGCTCCAATGGGTGTATGTTTTTTTAATTCAAGTGATAATTCAGATGTACCTCTTGATTCATTCTTTGCTCATGGTAGTTTGTGTGTGTTTTTAACATGAGCTCTGTATTTGTACCTGGACAATAGTCAGACTCACAGGATTAGGCTGTGTTAATAGGCCTGCCATTGGCCGCCTATTTCATTCGGAATTGTCCTCCCCTTCCGCTATCTGCTTGTTACCATTTTTAAAAAGCCTTGACACAACAACAACTCTCAGGCTAGAAAGCTACATGCTGAAGTTTTTTTACCAAGATTTGGATCGTGGAATAAGGCAGGCCTTACAATACATACTTATATCGTCACAATACTAATGTCACTATACAATATTATTGCAATTTTAAACATATTGCAATTTATTACCTTTTTCCAACTTTAAATTTTTCTCAATTTCAAATTTGTCAACACCTGTTTGATCTAAAAAGATACATTTCTCTGTTTATCTCACTTCAATTTTATTGCTGCAAAACTGGATTGCCAAGCAGACAAACTGACCAACACGTATATAATAAAAGATCAATACTTGGCTGCTGTGCATTGATACAGTATTGCCACGGCCTCGCAATACTATGCTATATTTATTTTCTCCCCCACCCTTAGTAGTTATATGTATGTGTTATTTGTTTCTGTATTTATTGTTGTTTGTTTCATATTGTTGTTTAAATATGTTTTTATGTGTGGAAATTAAAGCTATAGTGCGTCCACGTGATACAAGCCTTCCGTGACTGCGCACCCACCCCTCCTCTACGCAGTTGCTTGTAGCCAAGAACAACATGGAGGATTAAAAAAGCATGATGGACGCCACAATCTTCTGAACATAGCCATACAGAGAGTTGTGTGGAGCTGATAGTCTTAATTAGCTTTGTAGCAACTGATTTGGCTGAATTTGGCTTGAATGTTGACTTTCATTAATATCAAAAAATTATATAATAAACATATGACTTACTACAAAGAAAAGATGCAAATCCTAATAAAGGAGAAGCTGGAAACAGGGAATGGAGCCAAATGATTAATCAATTATCCCAATACTTGCTGATCATTTTTCTGTCGATCAACTAATCGATTCATCATTTCAGCTCAACTGTACTAATGTTTCCATTGCACAGGAACGGCTCCTCTGTAGCGTTATGGTTTTGAGATCAGATGGCCAGGCCAGTGATCTTTAATGTAGGGCTGATTTTTCTTTGAATTAAGCTAAACTGGACAGATTGTGTTTCCACCTGGCAGAGGTCTGGGCGGGTAAGAATGGTCCAAAACTTTGTATATGTATTAATGTAAAAGAACAGATAGTCTGCAGATAATCCAGCGCCCAGGGTTTCTCCAGTGAAATTTGTTGTGCATCAATTCAATTTTATTTATAGTATGAAATCATAACAGGAGTTATCTCAAGACACTTTACAGATAGAGTAGGTCTAGACCACACTCTATAATTTACAAAGACCCAACAATTCCCGACATTCCAGGAATTCCCCCAAGAGCAGTCTTCAATGCAACAGTGGCAAGGAAAAACTCCCTTTTAGGAAGAAACCTCGAACAGACCCAGGCTCTTGGTAGGCGGTGGCTGACGCAGCCAGATGGGGGGAATAACAGTCACAGAACAGATAATGAAACAGAAATGTGAAATTGTGGATGTAGGAGCGTAGCAGGAGGCAGCATGGCATAGCAGGGAATTGCGGCAGAATCCCGGCCACAGCTGGAACCATGATTGTGGTGCCATCCTAATGAAAAGAAACAAAGACTCCGGGGAGCAAGCTCCCAGGGCTAGGTTAGTAACACGCATTTTTTGGACATGGATGCACATAAATGGGAACATAGAGGAGAGAGAAGCTCAGTGTGTCAAAGGAAGTCCCCAAGCAGTCTAAAACTAAAACAGCATAACTAAGAGAGACAGGTTAAAGAGAGGTGCCCGGTCGGGCTTTGAACTCTCCCCACCCGGATCAGGCTGTACTGGCCTGCCTCCCTCTACTTTGATTATGTCATTGATTATATGATAGATGAATCTAACGACTATGAAGAGAAGCAGGTCGGCCAGGTTAGGCGGACGCTGCAACTCCTCACTCCCTAACTATAAGCTTTATCAAAGAGGAGAGTTTTAAGTTTACTCTTAAATATGGTGACGGTGTCTGCCCCCCGGACCCAGACTGGGAGCTGGTTCCACAGGAGAGGAGCCTGATAGCTGAAGGCTCTGGCTCCCGTTGTACTTTTCCTATCAAGGACTACAATTCTTCCCACAATGCCCTTGAGTACTGAATCAGCAAATTGGAGGCCTCCAGAGGTGACGTATCAGCAATGCATGAAAGCTTCATACAGACCTTGTCATGATAAAAACATTCACTGTATTCACTGCCTGCATGCTTCAGTTCATTGGAGCAGGCATCTGTGTGTTTCCAAAACATAGAGCTCAAGGGTCAACCCAAAAATGAAACATATCCATAAAAGGTTTCCTGCTGTGTGTATAGTCAGTGTGTGTATTGCCATGGTGGAATGTAACTAAATACATTTATTTGGTAACACTTTACAATATGGTACACAAAAATGTGACTAGTTACTAAGAAACGAGTGAGAAATGCTAATTGAGAAATTTTTTAAAGAGTTATTCCTGAATAACTGTGATTCAAGAACAACATAATTATGAGTTACAAGAGAACAGACCTGGACATACTACATTAGTAGATCATTAGTTAATGATTAGTTCATAAATATCTGTAAATCGATCATACTGACCACGTTCGTCATGAGTCGTAACTATGACTGAATACTGAAACTATGACTCGTTAATTACCAATAATTTAAATATCAGATACTGTTTTTGTGTCCTGTATTGTAAAGCAATACATAATAATGAGCATTTTCCAACAATTTACCACAAATATCACTAAAACCAATGGGAGAGGGGAATATACAAATCTTATTTTTTGCAGGTCTGTTCGAGTGCAGACATAAAATGAAGGTTGGAGCTGGATTAAGGTCACAGTCCAACACAGGACTCTCTATCATGGCCTTAGTGGAGGTCTGCTCTCTCTATACCCTTCTCTATGGCTAAATGAGGGATCAAATAATTTCAAGTTGTCTATCTGATGGGCCCAATTTGGACATTTGCATAAATACCATTTTACTTGATAGACAGATGCCAGGGAGCGCTTCAATGATCTGTTGCTTTCATAGTGTTGCATTGTGGTTATGAAGATGCTTGCTATGTTGTTGCTAGTGAGCCTAGTAATCTCGCATTGCCAGACCTATCTCCACAGCCCTGCAGAGTAAGGTCAGGTTCCTCCACATACACATTCCAGGATAGGCATTGCATTTCTTTAAACCAATCATAATCGTCATTGGCGTCGCTAAGCTCTGGATGCAGTGACGGTGGCCCTGCAAAATGGTCTTGGGAAGGAACTTTTGTAACCCGCAAAAGAATAACTCCACATACTATGTTGTGTCCTGTTAATGCTGTTAATGCTGTAGGTGAACACTAGGGGCACTAGAGTGCGCAGGACGTGATACAAGTGAATGTTATGTATGTAGAAGAAGAATAATAAAGTTACAGAATAGCAGTTATACATGTCTCTCGGCTCATACTCAAAATACCTTTACAAAACACCACATACTATAATAAATTAAGTTAACTGTTCACACAGTGAGCTATTTAAATTAGCTGGATACATGGTTGAACGTAATCTGCTCTTACTGTTTATCACCGTGTGTAAAGTTAAGCTACATCGTCCACACCAATCCTAACCAATTTGTCCCAAAATGTCCCAGTAAGATAGTTAATGCCGTAAACATATTCTTTGTAAATCTTTACAATCATTCCCTGAAAGAAACAAGCCTGGAAATGTACTTCCGTTGATCCAGACTACTCGGCTAGTGACTCTCTGCCATTGTAGCGATTCACAGTGTTAGAGATTTATTACTGATGTATTGTGTATGTGCAGCTATTAGCCCACACGCTCAAGCTTGCATGAATGTTTGCCACTGACAGAAAACAAGCATTTTTCGCATTGTTGTATTCAAACTTTAAATCTATTCTCTCTGCTGCTATCAATTGTCATGTCAGGCAAACTCCACCCAACTCCCCTCCAGTTCCCATCATTCCCAGCGCCCAGGGTTCCTTCGTCATCAGAAGCCCCGCTCCAAATAAACATCCATCCAGATCTTCAGGCTCTTACTTTATCACCAACACTATAGACTCCTTTGGAAGGGGTTATTCCTGTATATCCATGGCCTCTATACCTGTTATAATTTTAGTCTTATCGCCAAAGACTCTAACATATCAACCTATTATGCAGCATGTTAATAAACGTATTTTAGTCTGAAATGAAGTATCTCCTGATTGAACTGACCGATATGTCAGAAAATATCCTGAAGCTTCCAACTTCAGCTTTGGGCCACAGGTCTTCTAGTGAAGTATTTCTGTAGTTCTGGACTCTTCTGGACTCTGCTTCTTGACAGACTGATCTTCATAGCGCCTGTGGGGTTATGACCTCCCAGTCGGCTCAGCCTGGTTTCTGTCTTGTCTCAGGTCAGAAGTGGAATTTAAGAATCAGCTCAAACTATCTATTAGCGTTTCTGACTTTTAGTCTGCATATTTGGGATGTCTGCAGGTTATCACAGTCCTGGACTGGTTACTTAAGAAGTACAATTGGAAAGCAGAGGAAGAATAGTGCACAGTTTGAACCTGTGACACATCGCTTCAGAAAAATGCAGCAATCCTGTCCTTTCTCTGTCTGTCTGTCTCCCCTAACGGTCCTATCAGACAAGTCAAATGACTCCAGAACCAGGAAGTTATGCTCCAGTATTCCTGGAAAAGAGTGCTGATATGCGTGTCCATGTGTGTGTGTATGTGTGATATGAGGGGCTTTTTGAAAAGCATGAAAGATGATATAGGAGACAGAGGGAGTGGAAGAAAGAGAGAACTTGTGCATCCGGACTGCTGACGTCGTTGCATTAGCTGTGAAACCTGAACCACTGATGCAGACACATAACAGCATTTATTAACCATTATTAATAACATTCACACACACACACACACACACACACACAAACACACACACACACACACACACAAACACACACACACAGAGAGTGAGAGAGAGAAATTATCACAGGAGAGACTAAACTTTTTTCAGTTTAATTGAATAATTCTGATAATTAAATTAAACTGCATGCAGACAGCTTGGTTGGCCATATTGCTGCATACTTCTCATCAGTTTTGAGGTGGTATGTGATGACAACTAGGCGGACAAGTAGATCTTCCAGTTAGGCCTTAATGTTTTAAGTTTCATTTAATTCAGCTTCACTAAAGTTATTTGGCCCCTCGCAAAGATTTTCATGATTTGGAATAATTTAATATTCTATTTTATTCACTGTGTTTTATCTTTCAGTGGGAAACACGAACAAGGGGACAGCTGAAGTACGTCATAAATGCAGACAGGTCCATTGATGTAGAGGAAAGCTACACTTTTACAACTTGAGTTTAATTTTTGTAGTTCTTCCCTTGATTTTATTAGTTATGATAATGTTGTTGTTCCCTAAATAGCTGCTGAAATATCAGGGGTGCCAACATAGAGGGCTCAATGCAACATCATCCGGCAAGATATTGCATTGGCTATTCAGATATGTATTTCTGTGCGTAAAATCCTGTCCCTGAGTAGTATCAACTGCTGTGCAGTGTTTAGACGTCTGATAAGCTTTTAAATGCAGTAATCTGTTACTCCACTTGGACTTCCTGACTCAGATTACATTGTTTCACTGGTAGCTACCTGAAGCAACATTGCTCCAAAAAATGCAGCCCTTGCATTGTTTAAAGACGTACAGGACTGCTTTCGGTCTAAACACCCACTTATACTGCCAGCCGCTTTAGGAAGTGCTGCCTTCACTTCCTAACATCCATACCATAAGACCTTGTGTTTTGAGGTTCTTTCTTGTAGACAATGGCACTGACTCTGTGTCAGTTCACATGCCTCCAGTGTGTCCCTTGTCTGATAAAAAGCCTCATTTAACCCATATGTGAAGCACACTATGTGTATCCCACAATTCATCATCTGTGCACCACCAGTCCAGTTGTTGGCAGTAGATCACTTACATTGGTTTTAGGACTTCCTTTAATGACTTTAATGATTCATGATATTTATAACTTAATATCAACAATGTATTATTTTCCATGAACTGAAGCTTCCGGGTCTGAAAAGTGAAGCCAGTGCCTTAAACCTGCATCTATCTGATTTCCAGCAGGGGGCGGCTCCACTGGTTGCAAAAAGAAGTCTGTTTCTATAGAAGTCTATGAGAAAATGACCCTACTTCCAACTTGATTTGTTACCTCAGTAAACATTTTCATAATGAGGTTAAGGTCTCAGTCACTAGTTTCAAAATACCATGATGTTCATTTTGTAAATTATGTTCCCATTTATTTTAAAATTGACGTTAAAGCAGGGGATGCTCTAGGGTGTCAATCAGGATAGAGGCTTAGCAATGCTAACCATGGCACTGTGTGCATTAAAATAGACTTGAACTTGTTTTTGGGTGTAGTCCGTGATTTCATCTTAAACTTTGATCCTCTCACTTTCACTTTTTCATTTCATCAAATTTGAACATTTTGATCACCAAGAAGTGTCCATCTTGTTTTATGCATGTGTTTCTATAACAATCCATTCTTGTTGAAACTGATGAGAATAATATTGCTATCTTACAACGTCCGAATTAGTATGTTCTTTTTGTCAATTTTACTTTGTTTGTATTAACCATCTCAGCTCCTGAATGTGCCTGTGCTGTGCCGTTGTGGTACCGCTCAACACCCTGCTACGCCCTGCTACGCCCTGAACTGCTCAACTGCTATTTCTATAAATAGTTCCATTATCTTCATTGTAATCTATATTCACTATAATTGTCACTGTTCATCATACCAACTGCTATAATTATTATGAATCATATTTCTCTACATCTGTAGATGTGTATCAGTGTCTCTGTGTCCCAACCAGCACCAGCTGAAAAAACAATTACTTTCTTGGACCTGCGACGAGGTGGAACTGTTACCAAAAGGTATGTAGCCTACTGTAATCAATAAGATTGACTGACGTGCATCGTCATTTCCATAGGTCTCCGTTTTAAAAGACTAAAAAGCAACCCTGGGGTTTTCAAACTAAAACGAGGACAGCAGAGTTTCCAAATGTCTTTGTTTTAGGTGCTGGAAAAAGCCAGAGTAGTGTGGACGCGAGGAATAAATGTAGAAAAAGATATTCATTTTTAAACCAAAACGTAGTAGCGTAGATGAAGCCTAAGTCTCGGCCCAGAACTAAAGATAACCGGGTCTTTGCAGTCAGGACCACTTACTTAGGACACCCAACTCCCACCTGAAGATCTCAGGCTGCAGAATCCGTGACATCTTTTCAATCACTTCTCAAAGCGTCTCATTTTTCTTTTTAATGTTATTTCTTTCTTATGTTTTTATATTATTTTCTTGGTATTTTATTTCCATTTTAACTTGTGTTGTTGTAACTTTCAATTCAAGTAAATTGTATTTATAGTATCAAATCATAACAAGAGTTATCTTAAGACACTTTACAGATAGAGTAGGTCTAGACCACACTCTATAATATACAAGGACCCAATAATTCTATTAATTCCCTCAAGAGCAAGCACTAGTGCAACAGTGGCGAGGAAAAACTCCCTTTTAGGAAGAAACCTCGGACAGACCCAGGCTCTTGGTAGGCGGTGTCTGATGGAGCCGGTTGGGGGTGTGATGAACAGTGGCAAGAGCAGTCACAGTAAAGACTGTCTGACATAATTTCATTGCAGTCCTGAAATGTTTTTTATTCCTGTTTCAACCATGCAAAGCACTGTGTAACTTTGTTTTTAAAGGTGTTATATAAATAAAGTTTATTAAATTGTTATGAGAGAAGAGTAGAGAGCAGAGGAGAGAAATCAGAGCTTGAGGGGATTTTTCTGCCGGCTTGCTGCTATCAGCCATCTGATAAGGCGCTGTCAGCTCGGTCGCTCTTATCTACACAACACATTTACACCCAGGCTACGGCAGAAAAGAAGGGCCACGAAGGACAACAGCTGCCTCCAGCCAATATACCGTCACATTTCTGCATGGAACTGAATGGATTTAATGTTAAATAACAACAGGGGTGGCAGTAGCACAGTCTGTAGGGTGTTGGTTTGGGAACTGGAGCATCGCTGGTTCAAAAAATCCCTGTACGGACCAAAGTATAGAGTGTGGATTGGTGGCTGGAGAAATGCCAATTCACCTCCTGGGCACTGCCAATGTGCTCTTGAGCAAGGCACTCACTCTGATATCTCTCCATTAGAGCATAAATAGTAATAACAACTATACAATAAAGTAAATTAACTATTGTAAGAACTGGAGCTGGAGAAATCAGTGTTTCTGTAAGGCAGAGGATCCAAACTGTAAAAGTTTATTAACCATGTCTGGTATATCTTTCTCAACAAAACTAACAATGAATGCATTGACTAAAGTATTGTATGTGTATCAAAGCCTGATATACTGTATATATTCTTCCTCTTTGCCATAGAGTTCTTTGCCAACACTCTGCTCATGTTTTCATTCACAAATTTAGATGCACACTTTAAAGTATCGCATTAGAAAAGCTGAATGGTAAAACTTGATAAAACCTCCTCAGTCTTGATGTCTTTTTGTTTTTCTTTGGAATTGCCTTCGCCAAAAAAGTTCTGATGTTGCTAACATTTAGGCTAACTCACAGGATCGATCAGCTGTTTCCCTGATCAGCTGTTTCCCATAATGTGTCTTTGTCTCCAGACAGCATAAAACATGGCCAATAGCCTACTAGCCAACATGAAAGAATAAATGAACACAATATCTGTATTTCATGAAATTGTACTGTAATATCTACAGCAGTGATATATTACTGCTTTTATTACAAATTGTGATATTTTAATTAGATAATAATCTAAAATATTACTCATATTGTTATTGAATTATACTTCAGAATGACATTCCAAATCAAATTGCAAACTAAACAATGTTCTTCATAAAAAATGTTTTATTCATATATACAACTTTTCAAAACATTTTTAAAAATTATTTTTTAATAACATTAACATTTATTTCATAAAAATGTTGAAATACTAATAAGTGGACTGGATGGCTGCCTGGGAAGCAGATGAAGATCGTTCACTGACGATCAAAACTGGACAGCAATGAGGAAACTCAGCTCATACACTGCAACACAGAAAACACACAAAGACAAAACCTGTTAGCCACAGCACCGAGAGAGATGGACAGAGAGAAATGGTGAAAGATATATCTGTAGCAAAACAAAATACAAAAACGTTAAAAACAAGTTTAAAAACATGTATTATTATGGTTAATACTTACAGAAAACTCAAACTTGACCAACACATTTCAGCAGAATGGTTGCAAACAATGGACCACACTTGTAGAACTATGAGAAACCAAATTAAATCTGATTCAATGATGTAATGTGTTAGTTTTGGGGATGTAATACTGTTATATCACTATGTATTCCACACACTCCAACAATACACCTAGGTTAGTAAAAAAATAGCTTATGCTTGACCTTGCTGAACATATAACTTCCTTTTGCCAGGGCATGCATTTTACATGTCTTTGTTGACAATAAGATCAATAACCTACAAATAATAGTTTGTAGTCAAAAGGTTTTAATCTAACCAAAAACACATTAGCTATTTAGCTATGTATATTATTAGCTAGTTGTCTTACACAAAATGTTGCTAGCTAGTTAAACTAGAGCATAACATTATGCAGCTAACATTATAATAAAGTTTGTCTGGAAAAACTCAAATAAATAAACACAACTTACAGAACTTTCAGCAATCTTCTTCCTTCATCTGCTGCTGATCAGGAGCTGGTGTTCTGTGATGTGGCACTCTTTCATTATTTACAGTAATCCTGTATTATTGCCATGCCATATACAGCAAGGTTACAGCAAAGTTACAGCAATCATGAAATTACTGTAAAATGTTTCCGTTTGATCAAAATTACCCATAATGCACTACAAACTGGGGTATATTACTGTATTGAACAAATGTGGTATTGTACTGTAGGTTTTTACACTACTGTGCAGCTAAATCTACGACATCTAAGACACCACTGAAAATAGTCCCCAATATATGCAGTATTTCCTCCTTTTTAAGTAACGTTTGATCAAAACTGCAGTGAACCGCTGTTTTCAGAAAATTGCTGAGCCATTTTAAAGATTTACATCTTCAGTAAGAATCAATGGACTTGGGTCTGAGAGCCATACAGGTTAGGGAAGTCAGAAGGTATTGAGAGACGGACTAACACATTCTTGGTTTTGGTCTTTTCATTGGATTTCACGACAACAACAAAATAGAACTCAAACCTTATGTACCTGCTGCCTTTCAGTGGAATCTCAGCAAAGACACCTAAACACCTTTATCACAATAAGCTGAATAGATTAAGAAACCAATCATTTAGGAAACAGATACCTTATTCAATTTTTTTTATAATTCAACAGTCATCATGCATCCACCTTTAAAGGGTTTCTACCGTTTTTTCAACCTGGACCCTATTTTCCTGTTTTTGTGTCTAAGTGACTGATGGGAACAACAATCTTTGACATTGGTCCAGTATTAAGCGAGATCGCTGCAGTCAGCAGCGGTGAAACAAGCAACAATGTAAGGTAATTGTCCAGCTTGTATTTACCTTCACAAAAGTGCTCATTTTGCCACTGACAGGCTCAGATTAATATTCTAAGTGGGTCGACCTTTCTGTTAAAGGAACACGCCGACTTATTGGGACATTATCTTATTCACCGACAGTTAGACAAGTCGATACATACCCTTCTCGTGCCTGTCGTAACTCTGTCTGACGGCTCCACCGTTAGCGTATTAGAATATAGTTCCCAGTTTATATATGGTTAGAAGATGGCTGTGTCTCATGTGACATTTTTATTTGTACACGCTGTGACTATACAAATCACAACATGTAAATAGGAACATGTTGCCATTATTTTGTCACTTACTCGGAGCAGTAGGCTAGTTGGAGCCGGTTACCTCCAGGATCTGTGCTAGGCTAAGCTAATGGAGGAGCCGTCAGACAGAGTTACGAAACGCACAGAGATGAGAAGGGTATGTATCGACTTGTCTAACTCGGGGTTACGGTGAATAAGCTAATGTCCCAATAAGTCGGTGTGTTCCTTTAAAGAGTAAGATCCTTTATTTAAACATAAAAACATCCGCGCAATTGTGTTCGCTAAAAAGACCAGACTAAATGTAAATAAACAGTAATTTTAGCATTGTAAAATACACTTCATTCAAAGTCGACAGAAACAAATCCACTTTTCCAACCATCACAACTCTAGTTTTGGTTGAAATAAACACATAATTAACCGATTTACATGTGAAAATATGTTGGCTCTATACAAGCTAAAAGTATTGCTTTTTTAAATGGAGTCTGGTTGGTTTAGCGCTAGTGACTTCAGAGCTGTTTCTGGTTAAACAGAAAGGTCTCAAAGAGGTTTTAAAGGTCTATCTCTGAGGGGATCCTTTTCATAATGTTATCAGACACTTAGAATATTAATCTGAGCCTTTCAGTGGCAAAACACATATGCTTGTGAAGGTAAATACAAGCTGGACAATTGCCCTATTAACTTACATTGTAGCTTGTTTCGCCGCTGCTGACTGCAGCAATCTCGCTTAATACTGGACCAATGTCAAATATTGTTGTTCCAGTCACTTAGACACAAAAACATAGGAAAATATTTTTTTTTCAGTTTGAAAAAAATGCTAGTTACCCTTTAAATTCCCTGTATGCGTTTATATTGGCGATTAAAACTGATTCTAATTCTGAAAATACTTTATTTGTTGAGGATGACACATCTAATTCAGCAAATTCCTGAAATCTTCATCATAATAATGATCCCATCTTACTGGGAAAATGTATTGACTTTGTGTTTCAACTACGTTTTTTCCATTCATTTCAACACATGTAGAGTTTTCTTGGAGCTGACACCCAGTGGTGAGTATGAAGAACTGCAGCTTACGACACACTAGTTTCAAGTGTCCAGCAATGGCTGTTCCTTAACTGAAAACCAATGTGTACTGTGAGAGCACTACTGTCTTACTACTGTTGGATGGTACTGACGGTATCAGCAATTTGATTTTAATTATCTTGATGTGGCTGTGACTGGCTACAGCTGAAACAGAATGAATGAATCAATGCAAAAAAATCCAAATATCACTTTGTTCCAGCTTATCAAATTTGAATAGTTGCTGTATTTCTTAGACTTTGAATATTTGTTTTGTTGTTTACTTGTCTAACATTTTTAAGACCAAATTATGAATTGATTCATATAGATAATAATCATCAAATTGAACAATAGTGAAAATAGTTATTAGTTACAGCCCATGACATGGTGCAGTTTGATCAATCCAACATTTGAAGCACTATGTGACACCATACACTTCACTGACTTTTGAACTCTGGTAATATTTCTGAACTGCAATATTTTTTTTAACTTTGTTTAAAGGCCAATCTCTTCTTTTCAGTCAAAGAACTGAAAATGTTTCAGCTCATTTCTACACTAATTTGGTGAACAGAGAGCCCACACTGGGTTCAGATTTAGTCCCTTCATCAATAAGTAGTCCCATTTTGTCTGCAAACACGTCAGCAGTCCCTGCGACTGCAGAAGCCAGACGACTAACAGCTACTATGCTCTGTTTAGTTGAAGTAGTCGAGGCTTCCAGATGGTTTGAAGCTGATTGATGCTTCTTGTCCACCTTTGACTGTTTGAAAGCAATTTGTTTTGCATTAACATCAGGTTATGTTGATGGTTTCACTGTGATTTTGCTCTTTAAAGCTTTACATACTGTATGTTTTCAAAAACGGTCTAACATATCTTGAGAAAATCTGTATTTACATTCAGTGAACAGCAACATCACATAAGTCAAAAACCAAACAAACCTTTTACCACCGCCACTATGTAGAACTTTCACACACTGTTAGTACTGTGAAACTTACATGAGAGGGCAGTGATATGCTACGGATCTACGGAAGAGGATTAGGGCCATGTGAACAATGTATTTGAGTTCTGAGTTTAAAGTCAGAATTCTGAGAAATAAGTTTTGTAAATGGACTGTATTTATATCGCGCTTTTCCAGTCTTAACGACTACTCAAAGCACTTTTACATATTTTTTCACCATTCACACACATTCATACACTGTGGCTGAGGCTGCCGTACAAGGTGCCACCTGCTCATCAGATAAACATTCACACACATTTACACTCCGATACACAGCATCGGGGTTCAGTGTCTTGCCCAAGGACACTTCGACACGGGACTGCAGGGCCAGGGATCGAACCATCAACCGTCCGATTGACAGGCAACCGCTATGCCACAGCCATCCCGATATCAGGTCTCGCGATGTAACAAATTGCTTCACAGCACTGCACACATAGGCCCATTCAGGAACTTCAGGAAAGCTAGGAAAGCATTGTGGGAGAAACAGAGAAAGAGGAAATGGCAGGAATCAGACACAAGTAAACATATGAGCTGGGGGGGCTCTATAGAGAAACCTGCCAGCAAAAAGCAAGAAAACAGCGAAGAAATGGCCAAAACTGCATAGCACCCCTTTAATATCGTACTTCAATCTCGTTTTTTTAAAACAAAGTCAGAATTCTTAATTTTTTCTCAGAGTTCTGACTTTATTCTCAGAACTCAATACATTTTTTCACATGTGGCCCTAATACTCTTTCGTTCTAGTGTGACAAAAATGATGTCAAGATAAAAAAGTAAAACACTCAAATTATTTTCTGCTTTCTCTGAAATCTTTTAAGTGCCGGAATGGAGCTATAGCCATTGTACAGCGGAAATTAAGCCGAGAAATCAATGGTGTCACATTTGCAACCCGTTCTCACTCTCAACTCTTCAAGTACCTTGGTCAGTAGCCCTTTGCGTCAAACTATGACGCTCCATGTACCCCTGTACCTTCAGTTATGCACATGTAGGGCTGCCTCTCTATTAGTCATTATGACATTAGTTAGGGAGGAAGTCAGGCGAAGTAGTGTAAAGAGCAACAAAGTCCACGAAGAGAGGAGATCAGGGTAGATGGATGGGTCAAACAAACACCGGACTTCCACCTCAAAGATCACGGTGCACTGTGTAAAACCAAAAGTCAACGTCAACTTAATTTCACTTACGTAGGCTATGTAATTTAAGTTACATAACAGACATACTTATTTTAACCTTTTCCTTAACCTAACCAAGTAGTTTTGTTTTAATTTTAAAACGTTGACAACATAAAATCTATCGAACTACCCTGCACTTTCAAAAATGACACTAAACAGGGTACCCAATGCGTTTAAAAGTGACACCAAGGGGTTATTACCAAGCGTTCGTAGCGTATGTGCTGGGAGCGAGAATGTTGACATTGAAGCTTCAGGGGAGACTGCCCTGCCTATTCCCTATACCCATCCAACATGCTGGCAGCAGAATGTATGTCAGTGCTTGCTTCTGCTGCCTGAGTTAACATCATTCAGCCCCGTATTCCCAGGAATAACATTCATTTGCCTTTCTATTACAGTAACTGTAACTACAATCTTTTCCCAAGTGTTTTAAAGGTTGCTCTCATATCTGTGGTTGGTACATGCAGGGCTTAAAGGAAAGCATGCGGACGTGAGGAAAAAAGAATAATAATAATATTTGGGAACTTGCACACGGTTTAATATTTTCAAGTCAATTGATTTCACCTACCAATCATATGAGAGGAACACAGCTCTAACTAACGCAGGGCTTAAAGTACTCGGGCTTGGTGCCGGATTTCTGGCTTATGACTAATAAATAGTAAATAAATAAATTAAAAAGTTCACATGGGATTTGTTTTTGATGCGCTGGGTTTAACCAATCATCGAACTTCCACCTACCAATGAAACGAGTTCTAGACAATCAGATGCAAAGGGTCTTTTCCGAAAACCGAGAGTGCGGTGTGGTCTCCCGGAGACCGTCTCCATGGTAACGCGGAAATAAAAATGGAGGCAAAGTTAATCAAACTTGGAGCATGTAGATACAGCTTTAGTTGAGAAAGGAGTTAAAAAACAAATGGCGGGCACGAATAGAGGACAAGAGGAAACGGGTGGAAACGGGAAGCCGTTTAGCACTTGGTGCCTCTGATTGAGGGAGCCGCGTGCTTCTGCAGCGTGATGAAGGAAGAGACGGGACGGCAGCAGCGGTAAGAAAGTGCTTGCTAGTCATTAGATGCTAGTCATATGAGTACGTTGCCGGCAACGACCGCTACCGCTGCGACTGCGCCTTCACTGACCGACCGTGTTTATGATACGTGTGTGCACATTCATAGCGGAACACGACTTGTCATTAACGATGGCCACTGTGTAAAAGCTCTCTGAAGCCCAAACTGCCTTGACAAAGCTGTGTGTTTGGAATCAGCATGGCAGTTATTAAACATAACGGCCTCGTCCCAGAGTTTACAGTTATTAAACATAACGGCCTCGTCCCAGAGTTTACAGTTATTAAACATAACGGCCTCGTCCCAGAGTTTACAGTTATTAAACATAACGGCCTCGTCCCAGAGTTTACACGTCTAACTATATGAAAAGATAAACAATGCTAAGTTTTTAATAAATGTACATGAAGCAACTAATGCTAACATGGACAAAATCATGAATGTACTAATTCACTTTCTGGATGATGACCTGGCCAAAGTAACAACACAACATCTAGAAAGTTTTCACAATGATTCATTTCACAATAATTCATTGTAGAATTATGATATTATTGCAATATGGAAATCAAGATTGACTCTTAATTTAACATATGGTTGGAAGAAGTAAACATGTATCCAAAACATTTTACTTCTTAAAAATTATTACTTTTATTATTGTGTAATGTAAGAAGGACTTAAACCATTTTGCCAGTCAAATTAACTTTAATGAGTGCATTAGTTTCAGTTTCAGGCTCAGGATTTTTTTTCACTTTAAGGCCTGTACATGTAACTAACTGAGTGGACAGTTTTAGTGTTGTCAGTAGTTAGCATGGCTGCTGACCACTCAGCAGTCTATCTACTGGCCGTTAATTGGTGCAGTTGGATTGACTGACAATTGTCTGTGTTGGCCCCTTGGTAAATACCAGTAAATCCTGTGGAATGGCTCTTTATTGACCTATTAGAGAGAGACTGCAGGGGGATGTGCCAACACACACATACACTGTGATTTGTGTTTGGTGTGTTTCCTCCAAGGGTACTACCTGACAACTCAATATACAGTTCTGTGTGTGTGTGTGTGGGGGGGGGGGGGGGGGGGGGGGGGCATCCACCCTTCTCTCTCTTTCACACACCTAAAATGTAAATTGATGGGGACCTCAGAGGCTGAAGCATTGATCATCTGCCTCTGACTCACCTAAAGAATGGATGGTTACTTAGCTTAGTGCATGCTAATAAACACACCATTCACACACAGAGAAAAAGCAGAGGTATGACAATTATTGCCTCTCACACACACACACACACACACACGCACCCCTCCCCCCCCCCCCCCCCTACACACACACACACACACACACATACACATTGAATGTACAAGTGTGAACCATGGTTGACTGTTATTTCAGTCATGACCCTACCCTGATCTTTATTATCCTCTCTTTAAACCTGATCCCTCTCACACCAGGCGGCCATTTTGGTTCAAAGTAAAGGACGAGGGGTGGATGTTGGCACCTCGACAATTTTTTCAGGTCCCAAAACAAGTGAAACAAGTTACACTTTTAGATAATAAAGCACAAAGAGGGGAAATATATCTAGTAAAATGTGATTATTGCATGCTTTAATTGTTATAAATGCTTTTATCTAATGCTTGAACGAGACGCTTACATAGCTACACTTCAGAATCTCAACCATCAGCATTATAGGCTATATGAGGTCAAAGGTCAGGACCTTGGAAAAATGTAATGAGATATCAGGTATCTTGTAGCTACTCCAATGACATAGTATTACCAAATTGGCTGAATATGTGATGATAACCCATCTTTATTAACACCTGTTTTTGAAAAAATACATGTTAATCCAAATCTTTTGGACTTTTGGTTTCTTTATGAGTATCAAAGAGTCCTCATCATCCTTATTGTGGTAAAAAAGTTAAAACATGAAGTACTTCCATAAAAGCAGAATGTAAATCCCACATTGTTGTAATTTGTCTTTCAATAACATACTGACACTAAGAATCTCCACAGAGAATATCTGATGTGACCACGTAAATATCTAGTCCTTGTATATAATATGACCCCAAAATATTGTCTTATTGGCCAATATGAACACAGGTCATGTTGGATGTTACATTGTACTTGAAACGTGCAGTTTCTTAAAACATTTGCTGATTTCCTATTTTCCCAAATGTTTACATACATTGTTGTAGTTTATAATATGAAATCAAACCTGAAATTCTAGAATACTAACATACCAACCTTCATTAACAAGATGCTCATGCAGTGTAAGCTTTCGTGCAGAGATTGTCAGCTGAACCACAAGTGAAAAGCGTTCAACCGCCACTGAATTTCAAAAACAGCACCCTGCTTTGTTTTGAGCTGTTGGCTGTGATTGGCTTGCCACAGGACCGAAGAAAAAAAAAAAGAACAGGACACAATGCTACTTTCCTGCCACAGAGTGTAACTCAAAGTGGCTGAGCTTTGAATGCCAAAGCTGCACACTGAGCAAGTCCTTCTTTTATTTAAAAAGGACGCCATTTGCAGTTAACACTTTGCTTTGAAATTTGCAATGCATGTCAGCTGCAGCTATCTGCATTTAGAGTTAAAGGTTAAATATGCTTAAAATGAACTTTGTTGTATCACGTCAAAGTGTTTACACCTGTTCCAGATGGTCACACTTAATGGTGGGCTGCACAGCCTGCAGCCATAGCCTGCTTTGACTGCATTACACTCCCGCCACAATGTCTCTCCATGAACTCTGCATCTTTTGTCTTTCTGTAGTCTCGACGCAATGAATCGTTCAAATTGGGATAACAGCGTGCACTTTCAGACAGTCTCAGGGACACAATGACAGCCATGATGTCACGTTAGGTCCTCATTTAAGTAGTTTCTTGTTACTCATTCGAAGCCAATCCCTGATGTTTTACTAACCCTAACAAGTATTTTTGTTAACTACGTCTTTCAAACGGCACCTGTTACGTTAAATAGAACGGTCACATAATTAAAGCAACAATGCATAGTTTCTGTTGCGTCCACATGATACAAGCCTTCCTTGATCGCGCACCACCCCCACCCCAGTTGCTAGTAGCCAAGGAGGACACAGAGGATTAAAAAAACATGATGGACTCTTCAGAAGAGGTAATTATCTTCACTCGAGTTTCAGCTCATGAAAGTCGCCGGATGACTGAACATTCTGAACTGATGATTCTGAACATAGCCATACTGAGAAATACAGAGAGAGTTGTGTGGACCTGATAGTCTTAATTACCTTTGTAGCAACTCATTTGGCAACGGCTTGAATTAAACGGATGTTTGTTAATATCAAAAAGTTATGCATTAAAGCTTTAAACTGCTCCGTGCGGCAGGAAATAGAATAGTCGTATGAGTTGTTTTAGGAGTCTTTGGAAATCAACCTACAACGTCATTTGAGGATGTGTTAATTAATATGACTTAAAGGGTTTATAAGTTAATGGCTTTATTTTTGGTTCAAAAATATTTGAAGGCCCCTCCATACAAAAATACTCTGTTCTTAAAGGAACACGGCGACTTATTGGGACATTAGCTTATTCAACGTAACCCCGACAGTTAGACAAGTCGATACATACCCTTCTCATCTCCGTGCGTGTAGTAACTCTGTCTGATGGCTCCACCGTTAGCTTAGCCTAGCACAGATCCTGGAGGTAACCGGCTCCAACTAGCCTACTGCTCCGAGTAAGTGACAAAATAACGGCAACATGTTCCTATTTACATGTTGTGATTTGTATAGTCACAGCGTGTACAAATAACAACGTCACTTGAGACACAGCCATCTTCTAACTGTGTACAAACTGGGAACTATATTCTCAGAAAGGGAAGCAGTGCTACTTGGGCGGAGTGATATGCTTGCAGCTTTGCTCAGAGCTGCAGCGTATCACTCCACGTAGATGAGAAGGGTATGTATCGACTTGTCTAACTGTCGGGGTTACGGTGAATAAGCTAATGTCCCAATAAGTCGCTGTGTTCCTTTAATAATAACTTGTCTGATTTCAATTCAGTTACTTTAATTATCTCATTAGAAATTTAAAAAAATTACATTTAATCCATAATCTATGAATAGGCAAATATTGTTTATTTCTAAAGTTAAAAGCATTCTCATGAACGGAAGCACGCTGGTCATGTGATGACCGGTCACATGACAATTAAGTTTACGGTCTTTAGACTTAAATTTAGCCCTCCAAATGTGACTGGGAGCATGGCACAGGTTACGCTTTAAGGGTTGTCCTGGCTCAGAATGGGCCTTTGGGGGGGGGACACATATGAAGTAGCGGGTCATTATTTCCTGTATCCGTCGTAGCTCCGGTGGAAAGCTGAAAGCAGCAGCTTCTTGTTGTCCTGCCAGTCCGGGTGCAGCGTCACCAGGATAGTCCGGTACAGCCTGACACCGCAAACGGAGATCCCATTAGCGCTAGCTTCACAGCGGAGCGTTCAAATCCAGTCAAATCAGCGTCAACCCCATTAACTTCTTCAGCAATATTATACAGCAGTAGTCAACGTGGTGCATACAGAAATACATACGTGGAAAACATACAATGCATGCAGCGTATGACTTTTTGTAGCTATAGGTACGAATGGTTTATTATAACAGCCAGAGCTGGTGGGCACAAGATGTCTCCATCTTCACTGAAAAGGCCATTCTCAGTGTTTGTGACCTGGAGGGTCCACATTTCCACATCATACTTTATATAACTATGATTGACTTCTAAACTGGTTGTGATGTCACAAATCCTGCTGGTTATTCCAGGTGTTGAACTGAGAGTTAAGATGAGCACGGAGAAACTTTCCTCCTTCAGCAGATAAAACACACTCTGCACAGACATCATTCTGCATCACAGTTTGGTAAAATAAGCAAAACATTTTTAACTGGAGGGGGCCTTTAATATTTCTTTAGAGATCAATTATAAGCCATTACAAAAAGACAACTTTTGGATTGCTAAATTGTGAAAAATCTGTCTATTATATAATAATGCAGTTAAAAATGTTGTTAATCCATTAATAAATACTCATAGATGTCTTACTTTCCAACAAGCATTCAATTACAATATTAATAAGTCAATACTACAGGTTTTCTTTTGAATAATTCATCAAGGTATTGTTAGAAAATGAAGCCAATTAAAGAGTCAAACAATTTTTTCACAATTGGTCAATGCAAAAAAACAAAAAACAAAAAAATATTTGTGTCAGCAACAAATGTATTTGTGTAAAGTTAGTGCAGTAGCAGTGCAGTGGGACTGTGTGTGTCGGAGGGTAAAGTTTCCTCTTGACGCCCAGGATGATAAAAATCCACTTCTCACATATTTCACCAGTGCTGCTAAGTGGGTGATCTATCACGCCTGAGTTACACAATATCATACACATGCACTCACACACACACACACACACACACACACACACACACACACACACACACACACACACACACACACACACACACACACACACACACACACACACACACAGAGAGAGAAGAGGCAACAGCAATCATAACAGTGATGGTGACGGTGATGCAAGAGATAAAGGAGCAGTCCACGTATTACAGAATGGCAGCAGGCCGACAGGCGGTGACAGCCAGGAGAGAGAGAGATTACTGGAGCACGCACACACACACACACACACACACACACACACACACACACACACACACACACACACACACACACACACACACACACATACACACACACACATATAGGCACTCAGAAGGTGAGATATGTCTCCCAGCATATAGATGTACTCTGCTGTAATCTCTTTGTCTACAAGATACACTTAGATGGATGGTTACGGGAGAGAGAGAGAGAGAGAGAGAGAGAGAGAGAGAGAGTGTGTGTGTGTGTGTGTGTGTGTGTGTGTGTGTGTGTGTGTGGTAGTGTATGCCGTACGTCCCAGTCGTGGGTCTGGTAATCCCAGTGTCATATTAGAAACACTTTTTATATGAGCTATTTAATATGGTTGTCTTATTATCTGATCTATATTTGCAGGTTTGAAACTTTGTAAAGGATAGTTTTTCTTTCAAGTCTTTCACCTGCATTGTCACCTGCAATACTGTGTGTATATGAAAAGAGTTACTGTTTTTCTTAATCATGCATCATCTCCATACTGGCTATGATCCCTTCCTGACCAGATTACACTGTAAAATATGAGATATCCTTGTTCTGTGAAAAGATGCATTCTAAACCTCAGGAGAAGCTGATAAAATGCTTTGGCAGTCTGAATTTGTCAAATAAAGTGGGTAACTTCATCCTAGGAGATGTGCAAAGGTATATTGCTGTTGTTTTTTGTTCTGGCAACAATAAGGCTACATACCAACAAGCCTCCCTTAGCCATGGCACTGCAAAAAAAAAAAAATTTATGGTAATGTTAGTGTATCCCAAACACTTCTGGAACCACACACATCAAGAGACACACTCCGGATCCAGTGGCATGTCCAGACTTTTTTGACTGGTGGGGCACTGATTTATGCAGGGGTGGCATAAAGTATTTATATGTGCAGTGCAAACAGACACACACACACACACACACACACACACACACACACACATGCACACGTCTGAATAACATGAATTTATCATTTCTGTCGCCACTACTTATATCTACTTTAAGCCTTAGAGACTAACCATAGACCCAAGGGGGGGACAGGGGATCATTAGGGGGAGATAGCAGGTCAACAGTATATGCCACATAGAAGTGATACACACCGAAAGCTGGGAACCTGAAGATAAAGCTGAGATGTAGCAATCCCTGGGTTAATAAAATTTGTTACACAGATTTGGTGCAAAATGTAACTATTTTTGACTGAAGAAGAATTTTTAAAAAATTACAATCACATTTAAACATAAAGACCTGAAGGAACACCATAGAAAAATCCATACTGTGATTTGGTATGAAAAACTTTTGATATTTGGAGATTGGATGGCAAGCTTTTGTTCTGGAAACTGCAGAAACACCATTATTACCAATATATCTAGGAAAGTCATACATCCATAAATGTACATCCTTACATGAGTCTCAGCTTTCCCATCATACCCAATTTATGCAATTCCAAGACTGTTTAGGGACCCCAGTATGTAGACATATTCAAATACACCATTTTAGAATAGGCATAAATAACACATTTATGTTTAAAAAATGCATGGTAGCATGTATGCAAAGGGGAGACTCGTGGGTACCCATAAAATCGATTTTCATTTATATTGACGTGAGAGGTCAGAGAAATGTTTAGAAATGTTCTTGCCAGTTTTTCCCTCATCAAAATGCTGCCTAACTTTGGAGCATTATTTAGATCCCTTCCTGACAGGCTAGCATGACATGGTTGGTACCAATGGATTCCTTGGATCGTATAGTTTCATATGAAATTGATGATTGTCGGCATTGTCTCTTACTAACATTATAGTATCCTACAGTTTCTTACATTCCTGTGTTTAAACTGATAATTTAACAAAAATAGACCTACCAACAGTGGCACTAAATGTAATACAAAGCTTCCATACTTTATTTTTTTTATTTTTTTTTTAAATAAGCCTAAGGTCCAGCCTTTAGATATAGTTTAAGATAGAGGTCTGGCCAATCCGATTTCAGATGTGGCTTTTGCCACCCCAGGCCACTCTGTGGACACGCTCCTGTCTGGATCTTCTTTGAAGGGATCAGCTGATAATGCTCAGTCCTCGGATTTTAGATCTCTCTGTTGGTTATTTAAGTTTAACTGAACGTCTTAAACAGTGGGTGGGAATCCTAAGGTCAGTATTAAATGTATATGTTTGAAATAGCACTTTCTTTGTCCTAAATGGGGATTCAAGGTCATACAAAATTAGCCTTAGATCAGTGGAATTCACCATGGTTCTATACTGGGGCCACTACAGTTTTCTGTCTACATGTTGCCACTGATTCACCTTATATGCAGACACCATAGTGATCTTAATTTGTATGCATACATTTTCTTTTGATTATTTTAGTACTCTGCGACTTGACCCCATATCCGAGCTAGACAATATGACAGATCTTGTCACACTGTATAGTTGCCTCAGCCAACCAGAACTGTCTATAGAATTCAGGTAGTACAAAACTTCACTGCCAGAATGATCCAGAATGAGCGAAAACATCATGCCAGTTTTAGTTACAGTTTAACATTTTACCATACAATGTTTAAAGCATGCCAGGGATTAGACCCTGAAAACATTTTGCCTTTTCGTAGTCCAAAGGACTAGATCAAAAATGACCATATCTTTTATACAGATCCTAAGCAGAACTGCCTTAAAAAGTGTTGTTAGTCCAATCTTCTTTTGAATCCCTGCTTTTATATCTATTAGTTTTTGAATGTTGTTTTTTTAAATAGGATTTTTAGTATGAAATATTTTATTTTTGAATGTTTTTTGTGTGTATATGAAAAGAGTTACTGTTTTTCTTAATTATGCATCATCTCAGATGCATCAAAGATACTGTATTTGCTGTTTTTAATTTATTTATACATTTTATTTTATCTAAAGCACTTCACAATTGCCTATGAGTAGTAGTAGCAGTAGTAGTAGTAGTTGTAGAAGAAGTACTACCAGTAGTAGTACACATGTAAGCTACTTCTGTGTTGCATATTTTTGATGTGAAATCACGTCTGCTGCTCCATTTGGATTCAACAGAGTGATGGTGGGGTGTATTGAAGGGAGGACACCAGATTGTTGTCTTATTGTTTTATGATAACCACACAAAGGGAGTGTTTAGTCATAGGCTCAAATTAAACTGCATTAAAACACTTTCCTATGTCATTAACTGGTTGTGTTGCCAATATCAACCCAGTCAATGTTCCAATTTTCTCTGATTTAGGTTTGCACATTGCAAATATCAGTACTAGGTAATTGTAAAGCCTATATAAAAAATGGGATTACTATGATCATTATTTTTATTGTTATTGTTATTACTTTTATTAAGTATTCATGTTATCGCAAGAAATAAAACAACTAGTCATAAACCTGTCTTGAATCTGTAGTGTAAAAAACAAAACAAGGAATAGCCTATTTATTCTCCCTATTACACACACACACACACACACACACACACACACACACACACACCATGCATGTCACACTGAGCCAGTCATCCTGTAATGGCTGCCACTGCTCATTGTTCACATCCTGCTTTGTCTTCAGCGCCATTTTGACTCTGTGGGAGGAGCAGCAGCTAGTTAGCATTATGCACACACACACACACACACACACACACACACACACACACACACACACACACACATACACACACACACACACACACACACACATATACACACAAAGACACACACCCCCACACACACACACTCACACACACACACACACACACAAAGACACGCACACACACACACACACACACACACACACACACACACACACACACACTCGTGGCAGGGAGTTCAGGGTTTGCTCCATATTCACCCTACCAGCTTAATAGTGGGAGAGAATTTACAATGCCAAGCTACAGTTAGCTTCGATGCTTATATAGAAGGTGAGTCATGCTGCACTGTGGTTAGCTCTGGGTCTCACACACAGTCAGTACAAGGCTACATAGTTTCTCTGCTATTCTTACATGGTGAAAGCTACTGCTGGTGGAGGGCCATGCTAAGCTAACCATTAGCTTCTATACTCTCAGGCAGAGGGCTACCCATGCTAATCTAGGAAAACAATGACCCTGCTGTGGCCTCAGACTGTTTCTCCTCTTTTAATCTGCTCTGGAAAATATCTCATTCTTCAGGGTTATCTCTGTGTAAACACATGAAGTGAACCATATACTGGGCAATACCAGGCTATATCAGGCTAAACATGTATGTTGCATAGTGTGGGGAAACTAGACAAAGCCATGCATATAAACTTGAAATTTGCATTCAGTCCAAATTATGAACCAAAGTCAAAATATATATTAGAAAATTAAAATTAAATTAAAATGACAAATATTTCATCATATTGACAATCTGTACCCTGTGGAAAATATAGGCTTATGCTTAAATGCATTGTATGAATGTATTATGGATTAGGCCTATAGCCTACTACAATAAATGTTTAATACATTATAAAGAATTAGTGTCCACTAGTACAAGCAACAGCAGCCAAATAATAATAAAATAATACAAATATAATAGGTTCACTAATATGCTGTTGAATGTTCACTTTGTTTCATATTTAGGGTATTATAAAAGTGCATAGTGTTAACTGCATACAAAAATATATGTACTGCATGCCATATTTCTTCACATAATTAGTAGGCTAGCCCTTTAGGTATGAATTCATATAACAAAACAACAGGGGCCACATCGTAAATGTTTGTGTTTTTATTATTATTATTATTCCACTATGAAAATATATGTACAATAAATAATTTGGATTTTCACTATTAAAGAATCTCAATAAATAAACTAGGGTCTAAAACTCGGGTCGTCAGCAGGGCTTCTCTCTCGTCTTGTCTCGTTCAGAGAGACAATGAATTCATTCTTCAGTTGAGATTTATTTTCTAAAAGCAGTCCAGCTATCTGCACCTAGACTCCGTGAGCAGTTCCTGAGAAGTTATTAAGGATCCATGAAGCTGCACCAGATTGCACTCGAGGAAACAAATCCACACATACTGATGAGTGTTAATACTTTTAACAAAACGAGCAGAAACAAGAAATGCAATAAATACCTGAACAGGGGAGAGATAAAATCCACAACGTTTCGACCGTGAAAACAAAAACAAAAAAAAAACATTTCCCTTCGGTGTTTAAAATTTAAAAAAAAATTGAAACGAATTGCATCTCTCTTTAACTACAATACAGCCGCAAAATAAAACCAGAACGAAGATGATATATATATATATATATATATATATATATATATATATATATATATATATATATATATATATATATATATATATATATATATATATATATATATATATATATATAAAATAATATATATAAAACGAACATAATTTTCAGTCAGAAATGTTTCAGGAATGTTGCCGAGAAGCTTTTAGGCTTTTTAAACAGCAGAGTCCTCGCCGAGTGCCGTCTCCTCCGCTCGATTGCTCTTTTAGCCTATATTGAAACGTTGCAGCCGGTCCTCAGAAGTTGAGGTGCTGCAGGTCTATGGCGCACAGTGTGCTTGTGAACAGGTCGAAGTCCTCCTCGGAGAAATCCACCGGACTATCCAGCGAGCTCTGCAGGCTGGGAGACAGGCACGCATCCCCGGCAAAGAAGGCCAGGTCGGGGAGCGCGGAGGAGGAGGAGGCGGCGGGAGGAGCAGCAGCGGAGGAGGCGGTGATAGAGGAGTCCCGCTGCTCAGAGAATGACGGATCGGACGCTGCTGCGGACCCGGCCTCGCTGAGCTGCATCAGGCCCGGGTTATTAGAGGAGTTCGTGGCGGTGAACGTCGGCGGGGATTGGTGAGCCGCGGCAGCGTCAGGGCAGCCAGATGCCCCTGGCAGCGGTGGGCGTTCGGGACGGCTCAATCGGCCTCCCTTCTCCGGCGTGGGCTGTGCATTATCCCCGCTGTCATTAGCGTAGGCGGTGGGTGCGGTGGCCGAAGATGGATTGCAGCTCCCTGGTTCGCCGTCCGATGTAGCCTCCCCGGTGCCGGATGCTTCCAGCGGCTGGCTGGAGTACGGGGATGAGGCATCGGCGCCTTCAAGCGGCTCAAAGCCGCCCGGGTCGCTGGATTCATGGCCTCCACCGCCTTCCCTGTGGTGCGTAGTCTGGCGCTTGTGTTTCATCCGCCGGTTCTGGAACCAAACTTTGACCTGCCGCTCGGTCAGATCCAGGAGGGCGGCGATCTCCACCCTCCTCGGCCGGCATAGGTATTTGTTGAAGTGGAACTCCTTCTCCAGCTCCAGCAGCTGTGTGTTGGTGTAGGCGGTGCGCAGCCGGCGGGACCCGGCTCCTCCACTATCCAGACAGGCCTGGCTCGGGTCTGCAGGGAGACAAAGTCAAATAAAGGGAGAGAGAAATTATGTGGAGGATTTATTGTGTAAAATCTTTTGAAGCTATTATCGTTTGTTTTTTTATTTGTATTTTATATTTCGTTTAAACTTAAAATTGTCTATCTATTTCATGAGAGCCCTGTAAAACCTCTACATTTTTTATTGCGTGCAAGATTTCCAGCCAAGAAATAAGCTATACTTCAGCATCGAGCGGAAATCCCCTCGGCTCTTCCGTCTGTAATAAAACAGTAATAAAACAAAAAAGGTCTCATAAAAAAATACTCCTTCCAATTACAGTAGCAGCCCAAGCCATAACTGTTAACGCGGACCAATTTGTTGCTGTGTAAAAAATAATAATAAAGAAAAGAAAAGGCAGATAAAGACAGATGATGATAATGCCAAAGAGGGGTCCTCTTTTCTGTAAAGCCTAGAGTGCAGCGAGCCTGCTGTGAGAGGCTGCAGCATGTGATCAGAGAAATGCGAAGAGAGGAAAATAAATAAATCATGGGATTGGGAGGAAATGTGCAGGGAGATGTGGGAATGTCGATGTGAAACCATGTGGCGGCATCTGTCAGAAACAGAACTAAAACGACCAAGTGCTTTATGAAGTAGATCAGAAAAAGCAGGATATTGGGCGAGAAAGGAACACGAGAAAACAAGAAATCCCATTAAAATGAATGGGTTGGGATTGTGTGTGCTTGGAAGAGCAAGAAATAGAGGATACAAAACTTTACAAATGCAGTGATTATGGAGGCCAGTGTAAAAGACGGAAATGACCTAAACCCAAGAAAATCAGATTGTGTGAAATCTGTATCTGTGGTTGTAGTTTATACCCCTCCCCCCACCCCCACCTCCACCCCAACATATTTTGTCCGGTCGCCTTGCCTCGCCATTATATTTCCTACCTCCATCCAATATGGCTACCATCTCAGTTGTGTTATGAATATATAATGTCAGGGCGATGCTCCAGCTGCTGCTGAAATCACACCACCCAATGAACAGAATGATACAGGCTGCAGCAGCAATCATCTGCAGGGTGGATTTAGGAAAAAAAACAACCTCTGCGCGTCTTTACGCACGATAAAAGAATTAAACATGGACTTAATGCATTTTGGAAATTTGGGCTATGGATGCTACAGAATTAAAACAGTGTTGGTGTGAAAGGCTTGCCGTTAGCATGAAGCTGAATTATACATATTGATCCTAAAAATGACACAGATAATGTGTTAATGGGTGCATCTTTAAGTGCAGGAAGAGAGATTGTAAAGCACTGCAGCATAATGCAGTGGTCTAGATATGGCTTCCCTCTTGACACAGCATCACAGCACTGCACAACACACACACACACACACACACACACACACACACACACTGATGAAGAAAAAGACAATGTCGTCTAACCAAATCCATGCTGTGTGTAATAAATGGCATGCTATTTCTGAAGTGGAAGTGAAATGAAGATGCAGACAGTAAATTAAAGCACAGGATGCACACCCCTCACACTCCCACCACACACACAGAGCCTTCTGGCTCCCTCTTCCCAGCATACCGACCTGTGGGTGACTCGATGCCCGCCGAAGCGTACCCGGAGGCGGTCGGCGATGGGGAGGAAGATGCAGGGGGGATGATGGATCCGCCACCGCTGGAGCTGCTCCCCGGCTTTGGGCACTTCTTTGATGACTTCTTCTCCTTCATCCATGGGAACTCGTGGGCCAGCGGACCGGCCGGGGTGGCCGTGGCCGGGGCAGGGGCCTGGCCAGGCGGACAGGGCTGCTGTGCCACTCGGTGGTGCGTCTGGAGGCCATTAGTGACGGAGGTTCTCCGGTTCTGCTGGCTCCTTGCAGTCGGTCTCGGCTGGCTGGCTGTGCAGGGGCTGAGGCTGGGGATGGTGTGCTCGAAGGGAGGCGGAATTACTGTCGACTCCTTGATTGATGAAGTTTGAAATGACTCCAGGACGGCGGGGAAAGACGTCAGGCACTCTGCTAGGGACGGCTGGCTGTTTATAAAACCGATCTCCCTCTCAAATTCAAAATTCATAGCTCCCTCAAAACCGGCTTCAACCTCAAACGGCGAGACCCCGAAACAATCCCTTCCCCAAAATAAAAAATAAAAAACACATGCACGCACGCACGCTCGCACACGCACACAACACAATATGGCTTCTTAAAAAAATAAAACGAAATGAAAAAACGCACGAGCATGTAGGCTCCCGACCGCAATGGCGTAAATGCGGTGGATATATAATAATTGTGTATATTGGTGATATTACTAGCGTATGGGGACCTGGGTAGGCTAAACTGAACAACTATGGGGCGAAATTGCAGCCAATTCCTGGTCATGTGACCCAAAACAGCCAATCGGGGGTTCGGGCCTGGCGGCGGCGATGGCTGTGGGAAGCAGCATTTTTATGTTTCCACCAAATGCTGTGGCTATATGACAGGATAGCAGCTATTGTTTCGTCTTAACGGGGGGTAAAGTCTGGGGGGAAAACGCGACAAGGCGGCCGGTCGCCATGTGCGCCGTGTGGGCGGCGGGTCTGCGCAATCCGGCCCGGTTTTGCGCACAAACAATAGAGCATCTCGGACATTGTTTCGGTCCTCTGGGTGATGTAATGACGGTTAACATTAGGTGAACGGAGCTGGCCACCACCGTGTACAATATGGCTCCTTCAGAAGAAAAAAAGAACTACTGTTTACAGCACTCAGGTCATTAATCTTGTAAGTTGTGACAGAGGGTAAAAAAATCCCCAGTTTAGGCACAGAAAACTTGGAGAGTGTTTTAGATGGCGCAGCAGTTCAGGAGTAGACGATGATGAAGATTTCTACTCAGCGGTAGTGGAGATGAAGCACATTGGCTTCTAACAGAGCAGAGAGACATTTAGATTTGAAGAGAGGCAGAGACAGGGAGCCTGTTGGTGTGTAAGTGTATATTTTTTTGTTTTTTTTAATGATTTCTATAGGTATTTGGGAAGTGTTGAGAGCTTTGGTCAGTGTGTGTGTGTGTGTGTGTGTGTGTGTGTGAGAGAGAGAGAGAGAGAGAGAGAGAGAAACCTAAATATTGTCTAAATATAATTTGACCAAAATAGCCTCTGTTCACTGAGCACTGTCTCCAAATATATTCTTGCTAGCTGTGGTTCTCTCTCGCCTTCTCTCCAGTGTGATGTATGGGTGTTAAAAATGTCCTGTGTGTTAACGCGGAGAGAGAGAGAGAGAGAGAGAGAGAGAGAGAGAGAGAGAGAAAGAGGGAGTTCACAGCGAGGTCGCTCCGTGCAACCGTGGAGAGAGGAGGGGAGCGCGCAGGCCTGCCGTTCCTCCTGATAGTATAAATAATAACACAGCATCAATAATATGAACACTAACACTGAGTGAGAGTGTGCTGAGTGGCCTTCAAACTCAACAGGACGCACATGTAGATTTTTTTTTTTTTTTTTTATAAAGATCGGGAACTCGGGAGTTTAGCAGAGGATATTTTGGGGAGGGCTCGAGGAGTACAAAAAAAGTGCGGTGATCAATCTTTCCGTCCCTGCAAAGAGCCTGACAGCAGCCCCTCTCTCTCCCTAAATTACAAGAAAAGCTCCAGTCTATCTCTCCCCCCCTTTAGACCCATTATTCGCCGTGTTTTGTTATGTGTAGCCTACACCGCTTTTACGCGCAGCAAATACGCTCATATATACACGTCATGCAGACATAGTTTATCTGTTGAGTTAAAAAAATAAAAAAAACACTCAGATACCAGGGACAAATGGATAGAAGCTATGTGGCTCTCAGCTCCATTCTCCCACTCTTTCCCATGCCCTCTGACAGGCAGAACAAGTAGAAATGTGTGTGGGAGTGAGGGCCATTGAGAGCAGTAGAAAGCGCAGGCAGTGAGTAGGCCGAGGCTGCACGGACAGAGCAAACACAAGCCCGAAGCCAGCAGACTCGAGCTGCAACATCACAACATACACTGCACCGTGTGGTTCCTTTTTCTTCATCTGCTTTTACTGCCATGATTTTGTGAGATTCCGAAGTTTATTATGGAAGTTTTGTTGGAGGAGAGAAGCTGTTGCTTTTCATGCTGTAGTCGTCGTGGATTGGTCGACTCAAGATGGGGATTTGTGACTTATATTATATTATATTTCATTTTATTTGATTTTCCAGTCCGTTTTTTTTTTCATTTAGCCCACCGATGGTAAACCAATTATTTTCATTTCAATAACTGCGATTTAATTTGACTTTATTTAAATGTAATTACTAATAATTGACATTGTGATTAGTCCAAGGTTGATGGTTTTAAAAAAAAGGAAGAAAAGAAAACGCTTCAGAACTAACAGTTCGTGAATTGTAGTCTCTTTAGTCTATGGAGTATTGTTTTTGTAAATTACTGGGATTTTTCTATTATTATTTTTAATATTAGGGCCTATTATTATTATTAGTATTATTGTTATCATTATTCTTATTTTATTAGATACTGCATGATAAAACATCTGCTCACATCTGACAGATAACTTTTTGACCAATTTCCGCCCTAATATAGGCTAGCTAAAAATAATTTCTGACTCCAGATCAGTGTGTGTAGCTGGCTGAGAGCGTGTTCGATAGTAACAGCTGTGCTGTGTTCAGCTGTGACTGCGTTGCTGAAGCCGAGCCGAGCTCTGCGTCTGTTTTTATGAGGCAATAAATTAGATCCAATCTCTGCTTATTGGTGTTTTTATTGTCTGTTAGTCCAACGGAGTTGTAAAGGGAAGTACGGCCATTATTTATGGGAGGCTGATTTATGTCCCAAGTTTTATGCTGCTCTCAAGCCTCTCAGCACAAGCGCGTGCTAAAGAGAGAGAGAGAGTGAGAGAGAGAGAGAGAGAGAGAGAGAGAGAGAGAGAGAGAGAGAGAGTGGAGTTGGGGTTTGAGACCATGTGACCAGGCCTCAGGGCTTCTTTTTTTTGGTCATAAACAGCAACTGAGAACAAGAGAAGAGAAAGAGAGAGAGAGATAACAAGAGAAAAAGAGAGTTGAAAAGAGAGGAAATGTTAAGCTAAAATATCTGAGCTAATATCTCGGTTTTAACGCTCTCTGCTTTTGGTTCCCAGTCACCGTGGTTCACGTGACTTATCTTGGGTCTCATATCTGTTGAAAAAGGTCCATATATATTACTTTCTCATTAAGAGTAAACGGTTAAAAAAGGTAAACTCAGGCAGTCAATAATCAACAGTCAATTATTGGAGTAAGTCAGTAATTCAAATGGTGACATAAATAGCTGTAGATTAGTTGAATAGTAGAAAAAAGTTTAAATGCTCTATGAGTTTCTGCATGATGCAACTCAGCCATACAGGAAATCTGTCAAAGAAATGACCAAAGTCTATGTATACATACACATATACATATATATAACTCCCACCATCTGCTGGACTGTCTGATAGGCTAACATCCTCACTCACTAGATTTATTCCAGAGCTTTCAACCACACTTCACAGCCTTGCTCACCATTTTAAGTCAGACCACTTATGTTCCACAGAAGTGGCTCCAGAACACGACTACATTGAACTGGGATTCTTCAAATAAAGTGAGCAATGTTAATGCAGAGGAACAGATTGTTCTGGCGCAGGTTTCCCAGTGTCTTGCTGAAGGACACTTGAGCAGGATGGCTTTGCCTGTTTGCAGTGAACCCGAGTCGCCTTCCTGCAACTTTGCGTCTCCAAATAACTTAAACGTGACAAAAACTGTTTCACCATTTTTAAATCATGACCTGCATTAATTAAATCCCTTTTTTTGTAGAGCTTAAATGTTTTCTTCACAATCAATGAGAATTCAATATATAACATGGCAGCTGCAATACTTTACAATACTGGACACTAAAGACTAGTTTGGAGTGAGTTTGAGCTTTAACAGTTAGTGACAATAGTTTGGAGTTATCAGACAAAACAGCAGAGCTAAAGTCAATGTTCCCTTCTCAGAGAGAGGACTCTAAAAAAAATCAGCAGCAACAGGTATCAGGTTTCAGTTCAGGAATAGTTCCTGGATCCGACCTTAGACCTTCACTGGGATGCAGCCCAGTATCTGACATATCATTGGTGCTGGCAATCAGTACAGTAAATGAATACCAGCCACCAACAACAGTAGCTGAATAACTCTGACTCTTTAACACTTTAACCTCCTTCTTTCTGTCGAGTTTGTAAGGCATAAAGGAGAGCAGACTGGAAGTTTTCCTAAAGGTTAAAGTTTTTTTTTTTAACTTCTGACATGTTACATGTCGCTCCAGGCTTCAGATGTAATTATCGGGAATGTTTTCTGACAGTGAAGCCATGCTTTTAGCCTGAGGGATTGACCCGATATCCACTGCTGGCGTCAGTGTCAGGTCATCCCTGAACCAGAGACATGCTGCTGGAAAGAAGTCACACCTACACCAGATCCCCCACCATCACATCAGGGTAGAATACACACCGTCCGCTGAACACGTCACTTAACAGCTTTCAAAAACATTTGTGCAGGATTTAAACAGTTATACCTAGAAAAGATTTAGGTACCATAATGTCTTATATCTTAGCAATGTCACGTTTTGGTTTCTGTCATTGAGATCAGCTGATTTTGAAGGGTTTAGTACGGAGATCTTCAACATGGGGGCCCTGGACCCTTAGGGGGGTCCTCAGAGTTACTGCAGGCGGTCCAACAAGTTATTGTTTAATCATTTTTTTTCCAAAAGTTAAAATATGTCTGAAAATATACATGAACATGAGTCCAACATATAATCAGCAAAGATAAATTGGCGTATTTTGATATATATATTTTGTTTAATTTACACAACATTGATGACAGGCTACTAAGGTAGCCATCCACAGATAGTTAAACCTAAGAATTGACTGTGCTACATTAATGTTAAACTTTAAAACATGATATATAAATATATGAATATGTCAATAATTATTATAAAACTTACTAAAAAAATAGTATTGTATGCACCATAAAAGGCATGTGTAAAGGCTTTAGGCCTGTTAAGTTTAATATGCAACTTAATTTAATACAACATTAGTATGGGTCCCTGCTTTGCTCTCTTTAAGCTAAGGTACAGAATTGAAGGCTGTTTTAGTGGGATTTTTTCCAAGTATTTGAGGAGTTTGAAGAGGAGGGAGAAACGGCAGACCTCTATCCGCTCATGGAGCTCCTTCCCCGGGTTAAATTGAAGGGTGTCGTAGTGGGATTTTTCCAGAGTATTTGACCAGAGAAGAGGAGGGAGAAACGGCAGACCTCTATCCGCTTATGGAGCCCCATTCCCCGGGTTAAATGGAAGGGTGTCTTAGGCAACAACAAAAAAATCCATAAAAAAAAACAAGAAAACAAAAAAAAAAATCTCGAGAAAACAAACTTTGTTGTATCGAGATAACTAATTAATAAGTCGTTATCACGAGATAAATAAAATAAATTAAAAAAAAATCCATGCCCGTTCTCGGGGTCCTTGGCCTCACATTCTTTTGAAGACCCCTGGTTTACTAGGTTGAATATTTGTTTTAGAAGAATATGTTTATCCTTCAAAGTTGATAATCAACAAAATATGCACCACTGCAGAACTTGACTTACTTTAAAAAAATTCTAATTCTGGTGTGCTATTGTTTGCATAAATTCACAATTAGTGATTTTTGCCACAGCTGGCAGCCAATAGGAGCCCAGCAGAGCATAGGGTTGTTTGTATGTTGCCATGGCAGTCAATACAACTGGAGCTGGCAGGTTTTCCATGTGACAGTATTTCCTAACAAAGTGTTATTGCCCTTTCAGATGATAATGTTTTAATAATTATTTACCAAAACACCTGAGGATCATAAACAGACTGACGATATCTCTGAATAACATAACATTTTATTAAAGAATTGTTCGACAGACAACTCTCTCAACAATGAAAGAAAAAGGAGCTACAAAGGACAAAGAAAGAAGTTGTTTTTCTCCAAAAAGACTTTTTTTTCCAGCTAATAGTTTGTCTAAATTTTCAGACTATGCACGGATGGGTCACCAATCCCCACCCTTGCCTTTTTCCCTGTACAAGCCAAGACATGTATGTACAAGGGTCATTTATAGGAACATAAAAACTACTTATTTTCTTCTAAAATACAAGAACTAAAAAATGTAACTTCAGTACAAGGGACAAGAAGAAACACAATGTTTTTTTTTCTTTCATAACAGGTAAATACTAAAAAAGTACAGTATTTTTTCTCGATATAAATACATGAAGGATAAATAATAATAATAATAATAATACAAAACAGAAAGTCATTTTAAACTGGCTATAACAAATAAATATTTATATATGAATGTTCACTTGAACACACATTGGCGAAAGACGCTTTGATTGGAGGGCCTACCGTCTTCAAAATAAGATTTTATTATTATTATTTTTTCCTTTTAACCATCAAAATGTAAACTCTAAGTGCAACAATGATGCCCAGATGTGGAAAGTGTTTGTGTAAATCTGCACTTTTATAAAAAACATACCAAAGGTTGATTTCCAGAAGGGCAGAGAGAGTAGTGGGGGTCAATCCCACACAGCTTGAACACTGACTGAAACAGCCTGACGTGTGTGTTGTCCCAAAACTCCACTCACTGACCCTTTAAACAAATCAACCTAGTTGTTTTAAAAATGTGTGATACACATCAGCTCCGATTTCTGGGACATGCATTTTTGTTCAAATATATACCCTGTATCCACGTTAAAAGTCAAGATATGTGAGAACAAAACAAAACAATATAAAATGTGGACTTCTTCGCATTGGTGTCCGCTAATGTGAACCCTTCCAAAGTGATAGAGAGAGAGAGAGAGAGAAGAGAGGAAGAGAGAGAGATAGAGAGAGAGAAGAGAGGAAGAGAGAGAGAGAGATAGAGCGAGAGAGAGAGGAGGGTAATGACTTACCCAAACATAAATAAATAGTGTTCTCTTATTATTTACCCTGTGTCGATGATGTGCTAAAAATAAGAACATTAAAATGTCTTTTCCATGTCCTCTCATTGTGATGTCATAAAGATGTCAACAGCTGGCATAACCTGGCTGTGGATGTGTGTCAACGAAAGGAAGCTAGCTTAGCATTGCTGTGTGTGTGTGTGTGTGTGTATGGAGGCTGTGATGAACTAGCGTAGCTTAGCACAGATGCGTGTCTATCGGAGCTAGTTTAGCCTTTGAGCTTGTAGCTTCTTAAACCCTGTTAGATTGATGGGAGGGGTGGTAAGTGTGGTGATGGATGTGTGTGTGTGTGTGTGTGTGTGTGTGTGTGTGTGTGTGTGTGTGTGGGGGGGGGGGGTTGTCTGTGGCGGATTGTGGGAATTTTTGCCTCCTTCAGAAGCCATGTGCTGCTGCCACAGACAAGAGATGGAGGGTTAGTAGTGATTCAGTCTGGACCGACAGAGACGGTACGGCAGGAGGCAAAAAGAGACAGCAGAAGGGGAGAACATCCAGTGGTTTTTATGTGCTTCATGGAACGAGGAGGAACAGAGGAAGGACGAGTACTGCCAGCCATAGATTTGTGTTCTCTCTGTCTCTCTCTCCGGCTGATGGAGAGGCAGAGGCCTCCACATAGCTCAGCTCAGCTGACAACAACATGTGTTGCCTAGAGGGGGAGAGCACTCAGCGTCATAAATCTAACCACCTCGTTAACTGCCCATTCAAATCTCAACGATTTCATTTAGCGGGCGGGAGAGCTGTTCGTATATGTGTGTCTTAAGGGGGAATATTTTATTATCAAAGTACAATTTTAAACCCCGTACTAGCTCTAACACCATGCTAGCTGAGCTACTGCTGCAATGTGCTCCACCCACACAAAACAGTTTTGAAATAATTTTTGGCTGAATAATCTATAGATTGTTCTTTCATATTAGGTTTTTTGGGGGGGATTCTGAGAAATATTTTTAATGAAAAACTGACATTGACTCTGTTTGAGTACAGTCGTCTGTATTGCAGTTTTCTGATTGACTGTGAAGTAGATTACCAGTCTAATGAACACTGACTAAACAATGGTGCTCTCACCATAGATCCTGTTATGCCATACAGCTGCCGATATGTCTCTGCACCAGTACCACAAGATGAGCTTCCTGACATTTATTGTTCCCAGGGGGACATGGGAGACAATTGACTGGACACTTCTTCTCCCACGCCTACAATATGCTTCACTGGCCTGGGACTCTCAGAGTGTAAATTGCTCTAAAAAGGTCAATGTTAAATGTGTAAACATGGGTAAAAGAAACCAAGAGTTCTAAAATGAAAACTCAATCACTGATAACATACAATAAAACATTAAGCACTTTTGAATGTGTAAGTTAAATTAACCATTTTTGTTAATCAAACCTAAATGATAATGTAATTAACTGATAATGCATTGTTAAATGGTTTAAACGTTTGGTTTCCTCATTTCGTGTATGATTCAAGGTTTCAGTAGCAGAGAGTAAGTTAGTAAGTTTGGTCCCGGCTTAAAAAATCCTTGGAAATGTTTTTGCAACTACCATTGATTTCACTACTTTAGCAGAGATGTGCCTTTTATTGTCTCTTTCGGCAACATGAATGGTTTGTCGCTGCTACTCGATAATCAGCACAACCTTTGACATTTTTAAATTAAATTAACTGCACTTCAAAGCTAACAGTAAAAGCTCTAGCCCTAATCAGAAGAGAGTGAAACAGGGTGGGCTGGACAACACCAAACACTGATTGCTCCCCTTTGTGGCTGTAGAGCACAGGACAAACAACTGGATGGCTCCTGTCTGTCTCCTTTCATCTCTCCTGCCGTCCCGGCACACCAGTAGAATCCCCACGTGTTAGTTAGTCTGTTAATGCGTCACGTCGTCTTACATGTTCTGCGTTGTCTTCGCTATTTCCTACGTTGTCATTTTGTTCCAAACCTGCTACAGGTGAGTGAGCTTGGGTGCTTCCTGGATTCTGCCCTGAGTCGAGGTGTGGTGCGCCGACAGCTCGGTGTACGTCGGGTGTGTGGGCGGGTCACAGGGACCCGGGGGGCCCCCTCCACCCACGTGGTGCTGGTTGGTGCCCGACATAGGCCCCGCGCCATTGTAGTCCATGGTTTGATGGTGGGTTGGCGTGGGGCCGAGGTGGTTTAGCCCGTACATGGAGGGCCCCGAGCCAGGCATGGGTTCCACATAGCTGCCACCCCCCACGTAGACTGGACTGGCTTGCATACTGGTGGGAGTCCCGTAGCCAGCATTGTTGGCCTGCACAAGGCCGTGGTGAGGATGGGGGTCACCGTAGTCCTGGTCTGGGGCGCCATACTTCTGTTGGGGGGGACAGCCCTTCATGGGGACATTGGAGTAGGCAGTGGACATGGAGTAAGACACTCCCTGGTGGGGCTTGCCAAAGGATGGCGGAGAGGGGACATCGTAGCCTCCTCCACCTCCCCCTCCCATGGGGTGCATTGAGTTGAGGAAGCTGGCGGAGGACTGCATGGTCAAGGGTGGGGAGCCAGTCGGTGAGGGCCCTCCAGAACTGGAGCTCAGGCCCTTGGACTTCTGGTCCTTCTTGTATTTCATGCGTCGGTTCTGGAACCAGATCTTGATCTGGCGTTCGGACAGGTTGAGCAGGTTGGCCATCTCCACGCGCCGCGGCCGGCACAGGTATCTGTTGAAGTGGAACTCCTTCTCCAGCTCAACCAGCTGGGCGCTGGTGTACGCCGTACGAGCCCGCTTAGATGACGCTGACGACCCGCCCGTAGGACTCTTCTCCCCGCTGCTGCCACTCTCAGCTCCTCCTGACGCTGAGGAGAGAAGATAAACCATTACACAGAGAAAGGCAAGTGAGAAAAATAGAGGAATAATGAAACAGATAGGATACACGGGAAAGAATATACCGGTAGGGTAAAAGCAGGAGGCATGTACAAAAAAGGAAGAAGAGATAGGAAATCTAAAAAAATGAAGATATAGCAAGAAACAGGTAAAAGGATGAATGAAAATTGAGAAAGCCAGAGAGGAAGAGAGATTAAAACACTCTGCAGGCTGCATGCTGGAGGAAATTGGAAGCATTTATGTTCTTAATAAAGCAGAGGGGGGTCCGGGTTTGCTGGCTGAATTATCCCTTGATATTAGTTGTCAACACTTCATAACAGTGACAGTTATTAAGGGACAGAGGGCCCGGCGCTGGCCGAGGGCAGCTAAATTGCATCTTGGCTGGAAAGACCAACCCCCCACAGCAACAGCTGCCACAGCACAAGGACTACGAGCAGGAACTCAGGCTGACCTGCACTCACTTCAACCAGCTCGCCAAGAAAAGTCAAGCTTCTCACCACATTTATGTTAAAGTTAACTCCTCATAGAGACAAAGGGTATTCATAGGCTTGCTCAGACACTTCAACTGTTACCACTGTTGTTTATGTCATGACCCCGGGGCTACTGGTGCAGTGTTAGTCACTCTTGGTGATAGCAAGTAATACATGTGAATATGATTTCAAAAAGGCAGTGTGTATGTTGCTGTCAGCGGGTAGCTAATCATTTTGTCTTAAGGCCACAGTCTGCTAAACCTCGCATCCACCAGCTGCTGTCACTACTTTATAGGACGTGTTTAAGTGAGTACACCTCGACGTGATAGTTGGTCAATAAAGTGTTCTGTCAAAAGAAAAACGTTAAAAAGACAAAATTGCAGTGTGCTTCACGTCATTTGTTTGCATGCCATGAAAGCTGGTAAACCTCAAATCAGCTTCTGTCACTTCTTTATCAGTCAAATGTATCTTTAGACAAAAACAGCCTGGGTGTTCAGAAGATAAGAGGATTCTAAACCCCCTTTCACACATGGCCATTTACTCTAACAATTAGAAATGGAAAATAACAATAACTGTAAAATAGTCAACTAATTTCTTTTTGGTCTTAGTTAAAGATTTCTTTAGTCGATTAGCCATGTTTTATGCTTTTTCAGTGCTAAATATCTTATTTTCAAGAAACATATGAGCACATATGTTTTTGGTAAACACAAGATATAAAGTAGGGCTTTTGCATGATTCTTTGTGGAGAAACTGTGTTTTACAGACCAAACACCGTATGACGTTAGTCAAAGACAGCCCTAATTGCACAATAGGTATTAGAATTCAGAATTGAAGCAGCCTGTATGAGAAATGGAAAGGCTCTTCTTTAGCATTTTCCAAATCAGGGCCATTCTTCAGTAGTGCTGCGACCACAGTGAGCAGGTTCTTATATCTGGCCTTTAGTCATATTGTGTATGATAACATTGAGTTCATCACACTGCTGCCATCGTGGAACACTGCAACATCACTTACAATAGGTCCAACAGGTGAACAAACACGAGTCCTCATGTGATCAGACAGGTTGTAAACAAGCTCACAGTTAAGCTAGATATATACACCAGTTTATTAGGTACACCTAACGCAGTCTACTGCAACAGTCCTTCATCAAGGTTATAATGTTCACTTATTGTTGAAACTGTTTTAGAGATGTGTTGATGCAACTTCATGGCTATTTTGGAGGCTGCCCTTTGGTGCTGCTAAATTATGTTGCATTGTACTGAGGGGTGTTTCTAATATTATATCCAACCCATTTATGACAAAGAGGGTAGAGTAAATAATAGAAACACCTGTCAGTATAACGCAATACAGTTCAACAGCACCACAAATGACATCCAACCGGCAGCGTAAAATGGCTGCCCACCAAGAGTCAGGTTCTCTCCGAGGTTTTTCCTCACAGCTGTCGCACCAAATGCTTGCTCTTGGGGGAAATTGTTGGGTCTCTGTAAATTATAGAGCATAGTCTAGACGTACTCTATGTGTAACGTATCCTGAGATAATTTTTGTTAGGATTTGACACTATAAATAAAATTGAATCAATCCTCCAAAACACCTCTCTACAATGGTTTCAACAAAAGTTGAACATTATAATCTCCATGAAGTTAGCTAGGTGTACCTAATAAACTGTGTAAAAAAGTGTAGCATCAAACCCAAAGTGAGTAATGTTGTGAATAACCCTTCAGTCGCACAGGAAATGCAAGTCACTTGTTTGACTGCGCACAACTAGGCAAGTACAGTCGGTTGAAGAATGGAAGTAAGAAGTCGGTCTCTAAACTGTGATGGATGTTTAGCTTCGGGAATAATTCCCCCTCTGCGATCCAAGATCCTGGCAATAACTTTGGTGTGTACAAGTGTATTATAATGACAGAGGCAATGGCCAGAGCTATACGAAAGAAAATAAGAAAAAAAAATATTTTTCTTTCATCTTTCCCGAGTGGTCATGCATGGTGTGAAAAGACTTGAGATGTTTTTCCACCATGTGCCATGAGCATAAATGTCACAAGCCACTACATCATTTAAACCCAGCGATTCTGAAAGTTCCACTTGTCACAGCGACTTGCGAGGGTTGGTCTTGCTGCTAAAGTATAGGCTTAAACAGCAACAGATGATACTTGGCTAGCCCTGGTCTGGTGTTGTTTCCATCTTGGTGTTTATTCCATACTAAACAGTACTGCTGAACTTCAGTGCCTCTTCCATCTCTCTCTCTGTGAGTATACACCCACTATGCCTCTGTTATGAATACGTTGCTCCTTCCTTGCCATGTGTTCATGCTTATAAGCTGATGCACAAGAGTTCAAAGCAAGCACTGAGATCCTATCTCTCCATTATTCTTTCTATCTCTCTCAACAGTATAAACAGTTGACTCTAGTGTTTATTTCTATAGATGGGAGACAAAAGTAGGAGAGGTAACCATCACGTCATCTGTCTCACTGAAGCACAGGCATTCTCATAATGATTGTTTCAAATTCTCATCAATAAACAGTCTAATCTCCTCTCAGCTCTCTGCCCAGTCAATTGAAAGCATTTTGAATGCAAATATGAGACTCATATTCATTATGGCAGAGCATATTCTTTCCCAATGATAACTACCAATTCTAATATCTGTCTGCCTCGACGGTTGTTTTCTTTGCCTGTTATCAGACATGCAGAAGATATTCAAATTCATCATCCTGTTGTATTTCTTTTCCCATTTGTTAATATCTTCCATTTCAAATGTCTGCATGTCAATCTCCCTCTCTCTGAAAATCTATTCATCTGTTATCGTACATGACATTTAAATTCACCCTGTTAATGTATTCCTTCTTGCTGTGGCTTTCTAAGAAGGTGCAAAAAGGAGATGAAGAGGAGGCCAGGGAGGAGAGGAAGGAGAGCAATCGGAAGGCAAGTAATCACCAGAGGGTGGAGAGCAGGGAAAGGAGTTGCTGGGTGAAGAGGACAAGGTAAAAGAATAGAGTAATGTGTGCAGGCTATTGACTGCTGGTTTGTGCCAGCCGGTTAGCCAGACTGTCCTATATCTGACTCGACTGTTACTGTAATGAATCCCTGACTGCTCAGTCAACATTGATTCATTCTTTATCCAGTCCAACTTCTTTCGGTCATTTTATACTGACTACACCAAACACCAAATCTCTCTCTCTCTGTTCCATCTTTCTCCTCTCAACTGGTCCTGCTATTTAGGGCTGTCCTTGAATAATGACTTTTTTAGTCGATTAACATGAACACGTAACATCGAAGGGTCTCGGGGTGGGAGTTTCTCCCCGTATTGGAGCGGGTAAACGGCAGATCTCTATCCGCCCATGGAGCCCCATATATGATGTTGTTAACCAATCAATTAGTTGATTTAATTGACAGATCTGTAAAACTGTTTGACCACAAAGAATCACTCAAAAGCGCCACTTTAAATCTTGTGTTCACTAGAGACGTGCTTATAAGTTTCTTTGAGATAAGTCATGTAGCATGATAAAGCATAAAAACATCTGATTAGTGGACTTATAGATTAGAGGGTGAAGCCTTACTGTGATTAAGTTGTGTCAATACTATTCCAGATATACCATTTCTTAAATGTTGGATTTTCTCTTATTCTTTTCCCCTCAGTTTCAGGTGGTTTTAGAACTATTTCTTGAAGAACAACACTGTATCCATCCGCGCAGTCCCTAGTGCAGTGTCTCCAACTATAGCTGCAGTTGCCAGCTACGATCCATGATCACAGGTTTAGATCTCTGTACAGTAATGATGCAGCCAAACCTGGCAACATCGTTGTGATGGCAAGCATCCAGGAACTCTCTGCACCTGGCTGTTGTTTGCCAAGAAATAGTTTCATTATGTAACTCTCTCTAAAACCACCAAAGAAAACACGATAATTGGTTGGTATTTGTGAGCTTTAGAGGTGTTAGTAGGTGTACTATTTCACTTCAGACAGAACCAGCCTGGCTGGATTATTCTTATTGCTGACTCCAGCGCTGCACTTAACACACAGACATAATAGTGTAATTCATCTAACTCTTAAAGAGAAAGTGCAAGGGTGCCTGGGTGGCCTAGAGCGAGTGCCCATAAATAGAGGTTCAGTCCTCGACGCAGATGTTGCAGGTTCTATTCCGACCTGCAGCACTTTCCTGCATGTCATTCTCCCTCTGTCTCCCCTTTCATGCCTAAGCTGTCACTAATGAAGGCCTAAATGCCAAAAATAAAGAATCTAAAAAAATTAAAAGAAAGCGCACATAATACACGTCACATAAATAAATCTGATAAAACGTTCCTTATCAAAAAAAAAAGTATATGAATTTTCTTTCATTCTGCCATTAAAACAAATGCATTTTCCTGGCTTTTTACTTGTTAACTTGATTGCTCCTCTAGGTGATGCAGGGATATTGGCCAGGCTGCCATGCCTCTGATCTTTGACCTCTTTTACTATTCACTGCTTGCCATATTTAGGGGTTTGACAGTTAGTCTACTGATGGACTTTAGTCATTCAAAAGACTCAATCAGATAACTCCAGTGTGAAGATGCAAATCAGAATTGATTTGGATTTTACACTCATACTTTTCAGCATCCTAACATGCTTCCTCAGGGAGAAGTATAAATGCTGTAGTGGATCCAGCTACTTAAGTTAATTTAAAAGCAATATTAGCAGACTGACTCAACAGCTACAGATAACCAGCTTGACTAGTTGCCTGTCTGAACCACTGACTGTGGAAACCTGTTATGCCATAATAGTCTGAGAAACCTTTTAAATCCTCCGGGCATCTGGGGCTTGAAAGAGTATGTTGATAAGAGAGGTGAGGAAAGAGGGATGTGGTGATGGGAAGGAGTAGGCAGGATAATAGGAAAAAAGGCACTAATGAGGAAGGAAAATGAAGGAAGAAAGAAAACGAGGACAGAAGGAACAAAAGAAATGAAAACAAGGGAGAGCAAGAGAGAGAGAGAGAGAGAGTGGTGTAGGAAGAATACGTAGCCATGTTGTTCCTGTGGTGCAATGGAGGGCAAATGAAAGCAAAGACAGACAGAGGGATAGAGACAGGTGTACACTAACACACCGTTGCCAGAGTTGTTGCTGGGAGAACAGTTTTTCTGCTTGGTCGCCTGTCGACACTCTTTCATCCAGGGAAAGATCTGCTTGGACATCGTCGGGTTGGGGGGCAGTGAGGAGGAGGAGGACGATGTGGAGGATGATGTGGAGGAGGAAGAATTAGACAACTTATTGGGGCCTGATTTAGAGGCCGAGGAGGCCCCAGCACTGCCCCCCGGCTGCTGAGCCCCAGTATTGCCGTTGCTGGGGTTGGGGGGCAGTGGGGGGGACACCTGGGAGCCAGGGTGGTGCTCAGGCGGCAGACTGGGCCGCATGCAGCTGCCATTCAGCTCCTTGGTCTTGGCTAACTGCTGCTGCTGCTGTTGGTGGCCACTGTTACTGCCCAGTGACTGTAAAGAGCAGGCCGAGCGCTGGTATGAATCCACATCCAGATGGGTTGCTGACTGGAAGGCCGGCTGATGGTGGGACACTGGGACCGGTGCATCATAGCCCCCAAAGCCGTTGGCAGCTGCTGCTGCTGCTGCTGCCCCCTGCACCTGGTAGGACGAGTAGCCACCAAAAAGCGCAGAGGAGTTGTCGTAGTATGTTGTCTTCTGCATTTCTGAGAGAAGTGGCGGCGTCTTCTTGTGCTCCGGTCCTTGTTGAGAGCCACTGCCGGAAGACCATTTGGTACCGGGGGTCACGTGACGGTGTCTCTCCAGTGGTCCCCTGCAACCTGACCTAAAAGGTTAGGAGAGGCAGAATGAAGAAATAAGAGAGATAAATCCATCTTCCTCTCATGAAAGGCGCCATGACATGAATAGAAACCACTGCTTTTCTTTCCTCCCCCCCTACCCTCCCCCTCCCTTATGAGCCCAGTGCACAGCCTGCAGATGCTCCAGTGGAGGAGGCACAAGGAGGGCAATCTGTGTTCCATCTCTCTCTCTCTCACACACACACACACACACACACACATGGGCTACATGAAAACATACATACACTTATAAATGTTAAATTTCCATATACATTTACCTTAACGAACTTAGTAGTAATTACACATTTTTCTTCTTCTTCTTCTTCTTCTTCTTCTACTTCTTCTGATTATTATTATTATTATTATTATTATTATTATGAAGTGGTAAAATAGTAGTCTATAGTCATATTATAATAGTGGTACTATTTGTAGAATAACTTATTATTGTTATTGACTAATGATTCTCATTTTTCAGCATTTATTTCAATATTGAAGGCAATGCTTCACCTTTGAATTTAAGAATACATTTTAGTAAAAATGTACTGTTGTTTTAAGCATGGCTGTATGTCGTATTTTTCGACATATTCGATGGCCCACGTTATTTTCATAAAGCCTAGAATGATGTTTTCTAATAAAGCACTATCCCACCATGTCTGCTGTTATTCGAGCTGAACGTGACATTTTGTTGTGTAATGGCGGCAGTGAAGTGGCCTGTATCTGTTTTCCTTCGTGACTGATGTAGGTAGCCTATTTCTGTCAACCTCTGCCTTCCACATATGATTTACTATATTCCGTCTGCTCGGCTGTTACCTCACTCATATCTCCGGAAACAATCGTTGCTGCTGAATAACAGACTACACTTGCATCGGAGGAGGTTTTTAACAGGCCAGAAGAAACACGGCGGTTATACATAGGCCTATTATTGCACGTTATTAAGATTTTTCAGAGTAACACAGAAAAGCGTATAAATGATGAGCTACTTCAAATACATTCAAACTGGCAAGATGAGATGTGAAAATCCCTCTGCTGAAGAAAGTGATCTAGGAAATATTTCAGAAAACAGTCTTTTTTTGGTTATGGGAAATCGCGGTTAGAATTAGGCGAAATCATTTCAGACGCTTTTATATGGTTAATATGGTCGTCATATAGCTTATGTTCAAAAGAAGAGTGAAAATAAATAAATAAATAAATAAATAAACAAAATACTTGGAATTGGGTTTACACAGAAGAGACTCACAGATAGATAGATAGATAGATAGATAGATAGATAGATAGATAGATAGATAGATAGATAGATAGATAGATAGATAGATAGATAGATAGATAGATAGATAGATAGATAGATAGGGTAAAAAAAGAAAGCCCGGAACAAGCTTCACGAGTCAGTGATTCATTAGGGTCGAGTGCTCTATCAGAGCCCCGGAAAAAACAGGAAGAAAAGCAAACGGCAGTGTGAGCCCCCATAGACTCCCTATCTCGCGCTCAGCGCTGGGGTGGGCCTCTGGCCGCGAGAGGCCGAGTTGTCAGGCGCGAGAGAGCACCTGGCATTCATTTCTCCTCTGGAGATAAAATGTTTAACGGGAAGAAGCGGCTCTGCTGGCTCTGCCATCTGACACCTAACTGAGCCTGCGGAGGCTAGCGATAAAGCTAACTACTGAGGCTCATCCAGTCAGTTAGCTACCAGTCATTAACTCTGGGTTAATATCACAACTCCGGCCCACACAGAGAGCCATCAAGTCTATTTAATACTGTTATAACATTAAAGCTACTTCCGTGTTTCATTGTAGACAAATAAGGGTGGCCTATAGAAAACCAACAAATAAAAATAAAACATTTTAAATAGCGATAAAAGCGTGTGCGAAGGTAATGTGACACCGTTATTTCGTTAGATAGACATCAGGTCTATGCAAACATCTACGAAAACAAACCTGAAAGAAAATCTGAAATGATGTTGTCTGCTTGTAAATGCTAACTGTGATTTAAATCAGGTATAGGCCTAAAATGCAGTAGGATACAATTATGATTTTAAAAGGGTACGCCTACATTTCTTAAGCGAAATCAGAGAGAATCAAAGCCATAAAAACAAAAAACAATACAGGCCTGCACAAGTCATATTTCCGATGCGAAGGTTTTCACAATGGGTTAAAATTGCCCGATCTATATAAATATAACCTATAGCCTAATTTTTTATTTTTTATATTTTAGCCTACTATTATTCGTTTTTGTGATTAGAGAGTCCAGCCATACTCCAGCTCTCAGCACGTCACATCTGTCAGTCATTTATCTTTCTAGGAGACAAGCTGGAATCCTAATTATTTACTCTAAGGAATAGTCCCAAGGAGAGAGAGAGAGAGAGAGAGAGAGAGAGAGAGAGAGAGAGAGAGATCGTAGCAGTTAGTGTAGGAGGAATATGTTATTAAATCATATTGCTGTATCGCCATTAAACGGGACACGTAATGTCTATGGCCCTTGCTTGTAGGGCTACAGCTTAATACAATCACCAACTTTACTAGACGCCTCCCTGAATAATCCATTTATACTGACAGAGAAACAGCCACCCAAACAAAAACAACAGAGAGAGAGAGAGAGAGATGGAGAGAGAGAGAGAGAGAGATATGGAGAGAGAGAGAGAGAGAGAGAGAGAGAGAGATGGAATTGGAGGGAAGAGGTCGGTCAGTGGTGTCCAGTGTCTGTGTTTTATCCTGGGATATAAAATTACAAATGGCGCCTGCCATGAGAAGAGCAATGCAGGCAGGGAGACATAGAGAGAATGCATTAACATAATCCACGTATTCCTTATCCCATTAACAGACACACACGCACACACACACACACACACACGCACACACACACACACACACACACACACACAGACAGGCAGAGAGAGAGAGAGAGAGAGAGAGAGAGAGAGAGAGAGAGAGAGAGAGAGAGAGAGAGAGAGAGAGAGAGAGAGAGAGAGAGGCCAGTTATGGAGCCGAGCCTATAAACAATAAAAATTGGCCAGATCAAAGCTTTTGTTGCTATGTCCATGGCCCCGATTTAGGCTGAAATGAACAAACAGTGAAGCCCATGAGTGAATAAAATTACAGCATCAAAACATTTTACTGTGAAATAAAATGTTAGATAGGCTAATAGCAAAAATAATAATAAAACGGAGGCCAGTAGGGAAGAACATAGGTAGCCTATCAAAAAAAGAGAAAGTGGTCGGCCGCTGCTTTGTTTGTGTAAATTGTTTTAAGTGAGTAAGAGGCATGGACAGAATAGGATAAGAAATGAGAGGCTAAAAAACAGAAACAAAAAGGACAGAGATGGAAGGCCGAAAGAAGAAGGGGGGCTGCTTGCGGCGGGTAGTACAGCAGCTTAAAACATTGTGAACTCTTCTTGAACCGGGATTGAAGTCATACGGGCCATAAATCAGTGAGCCAGCCACTCCGCCGTTCACAAACCGCACAGCGAACAAACACTCTGTATTTCTGGTGTGTTGTTTGAGCTCGTGTATATTAGCGGCTGGCCTTCCTGCCTGCCGGTGATGCTCCTTACCTTCTTTAGCACCGGTGGTCCCGGTCCAGTCCGGCACGGACCCAGCAACACCGCATCACAGATTAGTCCTCACGCACGTTCACTAGGTAATCAATAACAATCATAAATAATTAAATAAATAAATAACGAATCCGCTCGCTTTCTCCTCCGATCTTTTCTCCTCCTCCTCCTCCTCCTCTTCTTCTCTCCGCAAACCCGCTGCTCCTCCGGGGCTGTCTCGAGACTAGCACTGCTGCTCGCGGCCACCACCACAACACCTCCTGGAGCCAACAGCAGCAGCGGCGGCGGACCGGGCTGCGCGTGGGCGGCGAACCGGACACCGTGTGGCATGAACGGCTGGCGGACTCAAGACGTCAGTGAAGGGCTCGATACACGGGCAGAAATAACGGACGGGCTTTGGTATCTGGCTAATAGGCTACAGGCAGGCAAGCTAGCGCACGAGCTGAACAAGCTTACCGGGAGCCTGCCTGCTGCCTGCTCGCGCCCCCCACCCCCCACCCGCCCTCCACCCTCCTCCGCCCCAGCACCAGCGCTGCCTGCACCGCTGCTGGCTGATAACAATGGCCTCAAATGTCTTTCTTTTTTAGCTGCTGTCGCTCACACAGCCACTCAGTCAGTTAGTCAGTCTGCTTCTGAGGAACAGGTCCGCCACAAAATGTCACCCCATCGCATTTTTGGGGGTTGAGCTCCCTTCTTTTTTTATTCCCCTTTTCCTTCTCCCCTCTCTCAGTCTTCCCGGGTCTCCTGCCTCTCTCCAGCCGCGTCTGGGTCTGAGCTCCCGCCTCGCTTCGGTCTCTGGAAGGCTACAGTTTTGGGGCTTATTCCACAAGGCTAGCGGCAGCAACGATAGCCTATAGCCTACTAGGCCTAGAGGAGTAGAATAATTCTGATGGTAGTATCCCAGTAGGTATTCTCATTATGTTGTTGACAACAAGTAGCTCACGGGGGTGTAACGGAGGAAATAACGGGGCTTGACTTGCGGACGCGTTGATTCCCCATCAAACATCCCAGCGTCACTTACAAATTATGCTAATTTCACTGGCTGCAAGTGAAAAACGCATGTTGTGTTAGTCCTACAACCAGACATAGGGTAGCCTAGTAGCCTATACTTTTGTTATTAACTCAGAATTAACTCTTTCAAATTGGAATTTTCTATAGGCATGCTAACATAGGCCTGCAGCCCACAACTGACTTTTTTCACAAACTTTAGAGTAACTTCTATAGCCTAATATCAATACAAGTTGTTTACAATTATCTTCTCCCTCCTAAAAACTTAAACAGCATGGGCTTCCTGTTTGGATGGGACAGTCCATATTTGTCTTTCTCCATTTCTAATTATAGGCTATATGCCAAAGACATAAGACTTATATATGGGTAACTGTAGCCTGTTGTTGGCTCTGATGTTGTTTAGGGTGGTGAACAGGATCAGAATAGATAACAGTCTTAGACAATAATATATACGTTTCATTTCCAGGGGTAAGCAGTTCATTTTCATTGAGTTTGGCTGTGGATTATTTACTCAGAAGCATGCAAATAGAAATTAGTTAGCCTACCAAGATCAAACTACTTTGTGGTCTAAATCAATAGGCTCACAATTTAACACATGACCAAAGCAAAATATAAATAGCACAGTCTAATAAATAAAGAAGCACAGATTAGTAGGCTAATCCTAATCTTTGACCATTGTTACAGTAAGAACATGTTGAGGTTTTTGCCAAACTAAAGAGGCTAAAGCAAACAGTTGATCAGCTCTTATTTCATATGCCTTCACTGTAGTAGGCTATATATATTCATCTGTTGGATGGCAAATGTTAAGACTTACATGAAATATATCCTTAATGGCTGATATTAAAATGTTCAACTGACTTGGTATATCTTTACAACAAGTTGGACTGTCACTGGAAATGTAAACATATTACTATTTATTTGAAAGTGTTGCCACAACCACAATCAGATCCATGAGTTAAGTGAGTGAAGATATGTTGAACATCTGTTACTCTTTTGGGAGGTATCACCTATCAAACACCTGTTTGTGCCAATTTGGTGAATTAATTTGATAATATTTGGTGACATTTTTACAGGCAACATGAGGAGACTGCTCTCTTTCTTGCCCTCTCGCTCTCTACTTTTCCATAAAATGTGATTGTATTTTTACTATGTTTACAGGGCCCCTCCTGCAGCTCATCCCTCCCTGTATATATATATATATATATATATATATATATATATATATATATATATATATATATATATATATATATATTGTTAGGATTTCAACACCTTGTCTCCCCCTGCTGCTACAAATGCACAGAAAATGGTATATAAAAAAGAAAGGAGGCCATAGTGGAAGGGAGGAGACTGACAAAAGGTACACACATAAAAAATTTAACAAATCAACAAAAGGTAAAAAGAAAAAAAGATAATGAGCCACAAACATATGCAGATATAATGGTGGTGCATGGCTGCGAGGGGAACTTTAAATTATCCACTTCCAGGTCGTTTTTAAAGGAAGAACCTGAGAGTCTGTGTTCTTCTCTGTGGTTTGACACAGTGGAGGAAGACAGGAGCAAAGTGCAACAACATTTCAAAAAAGAGGTGAAGTAGGCTAAAAAAGCAGGAGTGACAAGAAACCCCAGAAGGAAAGAGACACAGAGAGGTGAGACCAAAATGGAAATAAAAATAAGGTGTCTTAGGCCTACTATGTTTTTATATCAACACACACACACACACACACACACACACACACACTGCTACAACACTCTCTGTGTGTCTCTAGAGCTCTCTCTCCCACTTCCCTCTATTTTTATTATTCAGGACGCTACCCCTGTCGTTTATGGCTACGTAAGATTTATGAGTTTTCTAGCACCCAGCAGCGTGTGTGTGTGTGTGTGTGTGTGTGTGTGTGTGTGTGTGTGTGTGTGTGTGTGTGTGTGTGTGTGTGTGTGTGTGTGTGTGTGTGTGTGTGTGTGTGTGTGTGTGTGTGTAAACAGCCCAACTTTAAAACAGATAGCATTTGCTGTGGGCTGCTGAAATGAGAGGATGAGCTCCGTGTAGGTGGAAGGTGGGAGCCTGAAATGTGTCCGTCTGCAACTTTTCCTTCAAACCACCTTTTGTAAGGACTGAAGGATCTGCTAACTGCTGCTGAAACACCTCATTACTCATTAACCAAACCACTAATCAGCTCCTTTATTTTGTTTCTTTTTTCCCCCACTGAGCAAGAAGTGTGGGAAGAGCTGTGCATGTGGAGAAATAAGCAGAGCGGATTACATGTATGTATTGACTTGTAAAAGCACGCCGGTGCTTGTAAAGGATGGCTCCTGCTCTTTATTTTCCTTGGATGGCTGACGCGCATCGACGGCTCCGTGTTTCGGATTGAGTCACGCATATTGGGTTTCACAACTGAAACTCTGTGCCTTGCAGAGCCATGGAAATCCTCTTTCCATTTTTTCTTTTCTTTTTTCCCTCCCCCAGGACTTCAGACATGTAGGCCACGGAGGATGACACACAGGAATTTCCTCCGACTACGGGATTTAAAATCATATTTTACACAGTTGTAGGCTACTGAGTAGAAACAGTGTGTTGCTGTAAATGCCAATGCTAAAATATTCCACACTGAGGATGTATACTAATTTGTAATGTTTGTTCCTGTATGTGGTCTGAATGAGAATCATTTTGAGCATTTCTGCAACTGTGACCTCATTTTATGCTGCGGTTAGTGATAGTTTCATTACTGATATTAGCCCACTATTATTACTGCTTGTGTTAGCATTAGGCTCATTATTACAGTGCTGCTTTAATGACTGTCTTATGAAATGATGAAGTGACCCAGGTATGTCTCCTGCTGCGGCTGTAAGCCGCGGCCATCACACTGCCCTTCACACCTCTGGCTTATAATACATTAGTACGTGTCATTACATGACACACACACACACACACACACACACACACACACACACACACACACACACACACACACACACACACACACACACACACACACACACACAGACGACCTGCACTTTCTAGAAATTCAGTTGGGATTAAAAAACAACCAAATTCCATGAAGTAGTAATAAATAAAAAAAAAATATATTAACTTCATTCAATCGCGTTAACATTGTGGTTGCATTTGTCTGCACTGTTTTTTTAAACGGAAATTTCAAACAATAAGGCGTCGACGTGTAAAATTAAGCTACATAATAATTTATAATATTAAAAATAATAGCTTAATAATAATAATAATAATAATCACAATAGGCCTGAATGTATGAAAAGGGGCATGGCAGAGAAGTAGCCTATGTGCATTAAGGTGCGGGCAGTCTTAAATTACTTTTTACATTAAAAAAAACGTATCACCGCCAATATTTTTGTTGAAGCTGTGCAATGTTTTGGCTAGATTTAATAGTCTGAATTTAGAAAATGCAGCAAATTATCAGAGTGCAATTCCTGGGGTTTTAAACGAAATTGTCACATTCTCCACCGTCTAATAGCGATCACACTGCACATGCACACACTTCAAACACCCTTCTCGCATTGCATGGCATCACACAAAAAAAAAGTTAAACAGCAGGACTCACCGAAAGATTTCTTCTTATTGTCTGGTGTTGTGATGAAAGGAAACGGCTTCCAGATAGCTCCTAAGAACTGCAGGATGAAGGGAATGGGAGAGGAAAGAAAGAGATATGCAATCAAAAGGTCTTGCTAAAATCCGATACAGAGCACAGACCTCTTGTAGTGTAATCGAACGGCTGCGACAGGAGCAGCCGCTGACAGGTAGCCTGACCTTAAATTATACCCGGTGAAATCCCGGAATAAAAGCAAAACGAGCAGAGAGAGAGAGGAATGAAGGCTGGCTGGGAGTGATTTGACATGTTATTGATTCGGGTATCATATAACATATGCTTTTATAATCACTATGTTTTCCCTGCGTTTAAAAGAACGGTGGGAATATCCGATCTGGATTGCCTGCTGTCGGGAAAGTATTTACCATTAAACGAGGAAAAATGGCGCTCGCATCAGTAATGCAGCTAAAGGACGGAATGGAGAGATAGAATGAATCGAAAATGTTCTAATCCATGAATAATTTGAAACAAAATTTCAGCTCATGAAGTAGGCCTAATAGAAGTTAAACAGCATTACTCTCTTAAAAAACAGAAAATTAAAATAGCAGCTTAATTAAAATAATAAATAGGCTGCTTACACCTTAATTATAGAAATAGCCTAATAGCTGCAAGCTGTTGAGAAAACGTCAGCACGTGAAGTGATGCAGTATACGCCATAAACAGGTTTGACAAAAATGCAGTCAATATCTCAAACTACAAATAATTGCAATAGAACAACATGCACGGGATTCGTCTACATCCTGGTTCCAAATAATTCCAATGGCATTTCCACTGGAATTATTTGGAATATAATTCAAAGCCAAATGTAAAAACCTTCAAGTTGACACATATAAACTCTCTGCATTAATAGGCTACTGAACACATCCATAACGGAACTTCTAAAAACGTCCGAAATGTTGCCAAACACCAAACGGGCCGACAAGGGAGAAAACAAATTGAAAGCAAGCGAAAAAGAGAAACGGCCCCATAAGGTGTACAGCTGCTTCCCAGCGGTTCTGCTTTCATGCAGCCCATAAATAACTTCCAGCGTGATTCAAAGAGAAAACGCTAATCCCGGACAAAATGCAGTGCTTATTGCCCGGTTATCCTCATGTGGGTCTGAGCACCCAGAGCAGGAGAACGCATCCCGGCCAGACAGATATCCATCCATCCATCCACCCACTGCTGCATGCGGTGCTAAACATTGTTTAAAGGTGAATTGTATAATTGCATAATAGCATCCACGACCGCAGGATGAAAAGCGCTGTCCGTGTTGTTGCACAGTGGCTGATATATTTTATTAAAGTGCTGGAATAAAATCTCTGGCCCGCGCTGCCTCTGTTTCTGCTCCTGACAGCTTCCCCCAAACACATAAATCAAAAGCAAGGATCCCCCGACCTCCCCGTACCAGCCTACACCACCATCACCACCTCCACCACCACTACTCCTACTAGGCTACTATAAAGTTATTTATTGTTTCTGTCCATGCACTCACGCACAGCTCTGGCTGCCGTCCATCTCCATCGCAGCACCAGTCGGGTTTTTTTTCCTCCCTGTGTCCCCCCCCTTTAGCCCGCGGGTTAGTCGGAGATTTTGGAGCTACGGAGCAGTAGTGGACTAGTCTAAAGTTGCCCAGAAAGTGATGCAGGGGCCGACTAGCTTAGCCAGCTAGCCTATAGGTTGAGACAAAGGAAGGAGGCCGCCTCCAGAGCCCCAGAACAGCTGATGAGCCAAATTTTGAGTGGAATAGGAGGCTGAGGGAGAGAGAGGGGGACTTTCAGAAGAAATCAGTGCTCCTGGATCAGGATTCTGGATAAAACAAATGTGTGTTTTATCCGGAATCCAAACGTTTTTTTTCTTTTTTTTTTCTTAGGGTGGATAAAGTGAAAGTTTGAAATTAAGGATGGAGCAAAGGCAGAAACGGTGGCAGCATAAGTGGAAGCAACAAAGAGTGTCGGTGCATAATTGAACAGAATACATATTAAGTGAGTGAACAGCCGGTTCACACTCCTGGGACAGTACATTCACTCAAATAAAGCAAGTTTGTGATACTGGAACTTGGTTATGTAGAGTTTTTGAGATACCATATTTCTACTTCAACATGTAGATGTTGATGAACGGATGGATTTATGCTGCTGTAGCTTCATTTTCAAGTTGCACATGACCTGGACAAACGTTATCACTACTCTCTGCTCTTATCTCTGCCTGGTCTGGTGGTGCTGTCACCGGCCTCTGCCTCAGCGCTCACACACACACACACACACACACACACACACACACACACACACACACACACACACACACACACACACACACACACACACACACACACACACACCATGTTTATCAAAGTCTATGTGCTGGATAAACAGCTGTGGTGTTAGCTTGATATAAAAGTTTTATGCTGAGCTTTTCTGTGTCTTTTCTTTGACCTTATACCGCCTGAAACAGAACAGAAACACATCTACACCAAGTTCAGATCTTTCAGTATACTATCAGTGCTGCTACGAGTAGTAGTATCTTCTAGTATAACACAGGAGCTGTAAGCCCCCACCTAAGCACTCACACAGTGATATATTGGCACACAGCTCTCCAAAGGTGACCTTTGACCTGAAGGAGCAATAGCTCAGTTCTTTAATGATCAACCCACTGGCAGAGTGCTGTAGAATCCCATTTGCATGCACTATTCCATGCTTTAATCCTTAAACCTGTTACCTTTGAACTAAGACAGGATTCACAGGAGAGACATTTTAACTTTCACTCTAAATCTTTTTGTTGCTGTGAATGTGAAACTGCAGCCAGCTGACAATAGGACAGACAAAGAATAAAGTCATCTCTACCAAGTCCTACACAAATAGTTATACGCTAAGCTTATCATCCAGAATAGGTTTGCATGCAAAAATTGGTGCATATCAAGGTTGTTTCTGTAAAAACTTTTCTTCAGTTTGACTTTAGAGTTTCAGTGTATTTTAATTAGGAGAACATGGGCCATGTTCCAATGCAGACAAAACTTTGTGGATGGTAAATCTTTTTGAATGTGTTCAGCCTTATTTAACCGAGAACTATTATTAGACTGCTGAACCTTCGAAGTTGCAGTGGCGTCAGTGGCAGCAACTTCATAATCGGTTGGACACAACCCCCCATGTGTATCCAATTTCTGGATTTGACATAATTTACTGCATCATCAGTGGGCTTCATGGTCCTTCACATTCTGCTCAAATGATCTTAGAATTGCCATACATTTAAGATAGGACGTTTCTTTTCCCAGAAGCTGAACTCCCTGTTTTGGTCTCACTTAAATGGCTAAAAAAGAAAAGAAAAGCTACATAAGAATCAAGTTAATTTAGAGCACATGGTCTGTTTAGACACATGCAGGTTCTCTTTCTTGTTTTTACACCTCAGGTGGTAAATTCACAGTCAGTTTTCTTTTCTCCTGCAGTTTTTTACTCTGCTAGTACATTACTACTTTGGCCTATAAACACTTAACAAACAGCAAATATTGAAACATTATTTTCACACTGAAAGGTCAAAAAAACATCTTGTCTTCAAACAGCACATGTGCTGCCTCTCCACCACTTTTGCTTAATTCAGGGTCTGTCTAGAAATGTTGACATTTCGGGGCCACCAGAGCACCCATTGCCATCATCATTTGCTTCCCCAAGGATCAGTCAATATCCATCTATACATTTTTCAACAGGTCCATTTGAAGCTTTTCTTGAAGTGTAATGAGGTTGAACGGCCATGCAGCAACATCACCAACACCAGCAACACAGCCACACCAAATGGGCAAGCGACGACAACCCTATATATACTGCAACACATTTCATCTCCTCCCCTCCTGCTCCACCAACGACACACAAGTTTCAACACCGTTTTTCAGAGAGCAAATATGCACTACTGAGAGAAACTGAGAGGGAGAGACACACCATACATGTTCCTCTGCTTCCAGTTTGTTTAATTAAAGTGTGGGTCTCAGAGGGGTAAAGGGCTTTTCAGTTTACTTTTTTGCTTTTTCAGTTACTCAGTTATCACTTATTACGCTTGTACTAATCAAATCAATCCAATGCAACAGAAATAAAAACCTGAGCTTATAATCTAACAACATCAATGCACTGACAATTTGGTAACTGTTTATCAACCACCACAACAAAAATCCTATATTTATCATTCTTTACTGGCATTTCATTGTAAAGGTTTGTGGTATGAACTCATGAGAAGCACTCGGAGTACACATTCTAGGCTCTTTGTTTACACAACCAGTCTAAATGATATAACCTTCATGGTTGTGTACAGCCATGTTTCTAAAGACTGACATTTCTCAGTTACATCTAAAAGCTTTACATGTGTAGTACACCAGGGTGTGGATTGAATCATGATAGAGGAAATGACATCGACATCATCCTCTTATTTTGGTGAACATATGCTTTTCATTCAGCTTGTGAAATCTGAACAAATCTTCTCCTTATTAACTATGTGGCTCCTGGCTGCAGACACATAACTGAGGCATTACGCACATCCAGTGTACAAAAGACGTATTTGAATCCTGTTTGGGCCACAGGCTTCTGCTGAAGTTGACGAAATCAGTTCCCAATTCCTGGTTTTAGAATGGTTTGCAGGGATCACGCATACATTTACCAAGAATCAGAGCTGAGCTTAGACTTCAACAAGTTATCGAAGTCTAGGAGGTAGACTGAGGGTGGCTTGTGAGCTGACTTCTTCCTCTTTGAAATTAGTAATTAGCAAACAAATCTAACGTTACTCAAATAAAAAACTCTACTTATGTCTATTAATATTGTTTCTACATGCACAAACAGTTTTCGTGGGCTCAGCTAAGCCACTGTTACATCAAGTGAAACATAAACAAAAACTTTAAACAAAATCAGTTACCCAAAACTTGCAACATAAATGTTGCATTCAATTTTATTATCTATACCTTATCTTACCCATTGAGCCATCATTATAGCCCAGTGTCTACCCTACTCTCTTGCTGCAGGCAGGGTCACATCTCCCCAAAGAGCTTGCCCCTGTGTCACTGACACTCCTGAACCAGAAACTCTTGCCATCAGCGTCTTCCTTTGACAGAGAGTTAATCTTTATCAGAGATGCTAATCTTCAACCTCAAACTCAAAGAAAACCCTGACGCCAGGAGAGAGAGAGAGAGAGAGAGAGAGAGAGAGAGAGAGAGAGAGAGAGAGAGAGAGAGAGAGAGAGAGAGAGAGAGAGAGAGAGAGAGAGAGAGAGAGAGAGGTGTTTGGGATGTCAATTTGCCCTTTCTGCTCCTGGGCCATGAAAAGTGCCAAGCTCACCAAATCTGTCAGGCATTAAAGAACAGGGATGGATGTGACTGTGTGTGTGTGTGTGTGTGTGTGTGTGTGTGTGTGTGTGTGTGTGTGTGTGTGTGTGTGTGTGTGTGTGTGTGTGTGTGTGTGAGCACACAGAGTGGTAAAGATAGAAATCACAAAAGGAAAGGTTTGTTCAGGCTGAGCTGTGATGTTAAACTAAAGTTAATCTCTATTTACAGTGTCGGCATGTTTTGTTCTGACAACTATATTCTGAAGTGTTTTGAGAATTCTGACTTAAAATTGCTTTTGTGGTTTGAGTGTGTGATGTCAAAGCTGATGGTTGATTTTACAAAATGTCTGTGTAGAAAGTAGGAAAAAGGCCCTCATAGAGCTTCGGGAGGATGTTTCAAAACAGATTGATTTAAGAATAGCAGCAAATTGCTCATGCTGTGCTGCAGCCCTATGCACAGTTCAACTAGCTTCTCTGTATGCTTTAAAGTTGGTTTGGGTGTCCTCTGGAAGCCACCTTGTCCAGTGGCTGAGCATCTTTTTCAGGGGTTTTGTCGTTGTGTATCCAGTTTTGTGGATGTAAAATTTCAGGACATACAGCCGCTGTGGCTACCTGTTGGTTTAACAAGATTGCTCCCTGCATTGGTGTCTCAGTCCATCCAGGGACACTAGCACTCAGTGATAGCTGTAGTAATTTGTGGTTTGGCATTGCCTTAAAAATTGATTTTCCTAAGTTGTTATTATATAGCTTTGAGGCCTCATTACGCTCTGAGTACTGAACAGCCTGCACCAGTACAACAGGCCTGGATCCATTTCCTAACAACATGCTTCTCTTATGACATCTGGATCAGAAAAAGAAGCCAGTGATTGTAATATAATCAGGCCACTTGGCCCGGCAGCAGATAGGCCTGCTATTAAACCTGTTACAGCAGGAGAAAGCGGCTGTATGGATCTGGGCCAGACCTGTCAGCCTTTATACACTGCGACAATGTTAGGCGTGTTTGCCGCCACTATTTTACTTTGATCAGTGTTTTGCCCATAGTTTGTCAGTGATGTATGAAAAAATCAATTAAATCACAGCTGTGTTGGAGTTGCTGTGGGTTTTTTTATGACTTTAAAGTCTTTCTGCCCGGAAGTGAGTAAAAACCACAGAGGTCAAGCAAGCATCCAAAGGAGCTGTCCGGCTTTTACTTGATATGACGTACATATAGAGCTGTTGTTCCCAACCGTTTTGGCTTGTAGCCCCCTAAAATACAGAAATGTCTTGTGCTCAAACAGATTATTTCATTTGAATGAGTTTTACAGTAGATGTCCAGAAGACATGAAAAACTAATTTGCATGGTAAAGAAATATGTCTTTTTTCTTTCTGTCCCTGTCATCTTGTGAGCCCTTAGATTAATCGTTCCCATCCACAGGTTGAGAACCACTGATAAAGAGTTAGAATTTGGAGCCTACCTATTTAAAACTTTTTTTTTTATTTACAATGAAAATTGAATTAGGATTTATTCACATTTGTGTTGGATGTGGTAGATAAAATAAAGTCACATATATGTGACACACTGATTAATACAATACAATGGACATTGAAAACTTTATATGAGCCTTGCAGAATGAGACCTTTGGTCTCTTTTTTAGGCAGGTCTGAAGATGATGATGTATAACATACTGAAGGCTACTGGTTATTTATGTTTCCCACCACACCAGAAAACATATAACCACCTCTTATCTGTAAAAGCTTTAGCCAGGATTCATGGCCTCAGTATTTCTAAAAACCAGCCCTGCATGGAGATCAACATCTGGTCACATGGGACACAAATGGATAACAAACAATAACTTATATTTAGGCCTATATTTAATATTAGATTTTGGATGCAACGCATTACTTATGCGTTATATCCTTCAAATGGAATCAAGGCAACTCATTGATTGCGAGGCCTAATGCTGTATTCTTTGACCTTGTATATGTTTATGTGAAGGCCATAACAGTTGCACTTTCTTTGGTTGATGCTGTTTTTCCTTTGCTGATACGATACAATACTCACTGCTTAACAGTTCTGAGGGTATACTGTGTTGGACCATATCTATAGAGAGAAAAACAGAATCTGCTTTTGCTGAAACCAGTAATGTTCAGCATGTAAAGAAAAGACTTTACAAATCTATTAGGCTAAGTAGTTTTCAAAAGTTTAAATATTGTCTGCTCACAACAAAGGAATCAATAAAATTAAGACATGGCGACTCATTGGTAAAATCACATTTGTGTGAATTTATTGTTCGTATTGGTACGGACATAAATACCTCCATGTGTAATTCGATTAGATTCCCATATTGCTGCTGGTTTCATATCCCTTAAATGGACCTAACGCTACATCTGGCTGGAATAATAATGAGAAACCCAACACATTAGTCGGAATAAAGGTGGATTAGGGCAATTCTGGAGAAAAAAAAGAAATAAAAAAAACTTCAGTTTGTAATCATTCAAACTGAAATAATAGCACTTGTAATTATACATTTATTTATAACCAGTTTGCCTGTGTTTGCTTAGATCTGAGTAAAAATCAGTTAATCTGTTTATAAGACCATTTGTGGATTTGTTGTGTGTTGGGGGGGGGGGGGGGGGGGGGGGGATTTGTGGATAGTAGAGAGGGGAAGAAAGAGAGAGAGAGAATGGGGGGGCGGCTTCTTGAGTAAGCAATCTTTTCACACTATCATAAATCACAGCGTGGCTTGCATGCATCTTCTTTCTTTACACCTAGCCGTCAGGTCCCTATTCACTACGACTCATTCTCACTGTGTCACGCGCACACGCACTTACCAGACACACACCTCCATGTCCACACTGCACTTCAAGCTGTAGGGAAACTTTTTACAATGGAGAGAGAGAGAGAGAAAGAGAGAGAGACAGAGAGAGAGCATGGCGAGGCACCCTTTCCTGTTACCTTTTCTGAGGCATTAGCTGCCTTCAGGCGCGCTCACGCGCACGCGCGCGCACACACACACACACACACACACAGCAAATCAGCTTTTGGCTAGCTATAGAGCTTGCACGCGGGCACACCCCGCGGATGCCTCTGCGAGAGAGACCACGGTCACACAACAGATAATTAATGACATGTCGAGCGGCGGAGCGCGTGGGATGGGGACGCCTCGGGAACACACACCGGGACACTGAGCGAGAAGCACCCCGGCAGACCTTACCTGCTCTCTCTCGGCGTGTCTGTCCTCCGGCTGTTGTGCTTTTCCCTGGATGCAGTCTGTTTTTGGACACGGACGGCGACACCGGATGGAGTAAAGGAGACCAGAGAATCCCTTCTTGGAAAACCTTGGACGTAGAATACTTTTCACTGACTGTCTGTGCGTAATTAAGAGCAGCCAGACGGTTTGGCTTTTTTTATGACGTGTATAGGCTACTCGAGTCCAAAATGGCACTAAAACAACAGGCAGTTAAGCCCGGCGTTTAACCCGCACTGTTACTTGGTGATATAATGGTGTACCCATTAGAACGCCTCTATAAAACAACGTAAAGCGTTTGCATGCCTGGTTTGTTAAAAGTCATAAATCTTGAGTCGGCTCCGCCATAAATCTCCAACAATCAAAGCCTACCTACAGCACACAAGCTGTCGGGGACTGCTCGGTCTGGGGCTCGCGGTGCTACTTTACCCTAAAAAACACACTGCGTGCGCGCGCTCACCCCCCCCCCCCCCCCCCCCCCCCCTTTCGCCAGTGCTTCAAAATTCCCTGTGTAGCAGGCCGGTACGTGCCTGGCCAGCACCACGGTTAGGGCTCGCGCTTTTTCTTTTTCCTAAAGACTTATCTTTGTCCACCGGCACGAGAGCGAACGTTGGGGTCCAGCGCGAGCTTCGATGGGCACACAGTATGCTGGGCGAGCCGTTTCCTCTGCCAGAGCTTTCCTGGATTGAGGGTGACGCCGTATTCCCGGGCTCCGTCATCTGCCTCTACCTCTCTCAACCTATTTATTCCCTCTTCTTTATCCCTTCTCTCTCAGTTCGCCAAAAGAGAGGAGCAGAGTCCTCCAGTCCCTTCTTCTTCACGTTCCCTCCTTCCTCCCTGACGGCTGCTATCTTTTGGTTCAAGCCCTAACCCACTAAAACACACACTGTTGTTGTTTTGTTGTTGATCTGCTACCTATAGTTGCCGCTAGCCCTCCTTGCTAACCTGTAGGCTAAGCCTTGCGAAACAAACTCTCCTATCATTTTTGAAATAATACAACGTCCCCTTCGTGCGCATTTTAATTGCTTCACTGATTATCTGCGGAACACTGAAGACAATTCCAGATACGCTGGTTCTCCCCTTAACCCTGCTCCGACCTCTGGCTTGTTCCTTCGTCCCGGCTTTGCTAGCTCGGGTCAAGGTGGATTGCTACCATGCAGTGTTGCCGAACCATGGCTTTGGGCTGACAGCTGGACAGGCCGCAAGAACCTAAGAAGTCGGGGAGGGGGGTGGGGGTTCTGGTTCTTGTTCCTGTCCAATAGGGGAGTCTGGTTCAGGTGCGCCAGGGGGTTAGCGCGGTTCAGCGTGACCTGCCTGTCCATCCTGCCCAGCGGAGGGCCAGATGTTGGTTATTACATGGCGTCAAACTGAGAGCGATCAGAGGAGAGGAAGAGGGAGAGGGAGGTTGAGAGATGAGAGCGGGGAGGAAGAGCAGACGTTCTGCTGGGTTTTGACCCGCGCGTCCTCACAGGGAACTGTTTCCGCCGTGGTTGGCATGTTTAGCTACACATTCAGCGAGTAGCCCATAGCATATACGCCTGTCCGATTTGGGCTAATTACAGGCACAACCGTGAAATGTTATTCCCGGTTTATTCAAACGAAAACCTTACATTCATCTAAACGAAAGCAAATGAAACCAAAGAGGTTTCACTTTCATTTTCATGTAGCCTAAATCTAAATTCAAAATTGTATGAATGGATGAAATCGACCTAGCTATTTTTGTAACCAAAATCATTCCCACGCCGACCAGAAACTTTGTCTTTGTTCTGTTAGACACATTCTGATGAAGCACAATTGGAAAGAAACAAGACTATCTATTTGGGATATGATATGATATGCGGCTTTGAATGAAAAAATTAAAATAGCCAAATAACATGTGAGCCTTTCATAGAGATAGGATATTGGACATTGTTGGACACTTTGGACATGTTACTGGGTTGTAATTCTATGTTTGTGAAGTTTTTTGAGCGCCCCTGTCTTGGTGTCATTGGTCGTTATAACAATTTAGATAATTTATATTCATCTCAAACTGATTCACTTGGCTTTGCTCTCTACCTCTCTACCTCTCCCTCCCCTCTCTTCTGTGTGTATTTGTGTTATCTGCCCACGCGTATAGACATGCCTTTACTGACACACGCACACACACACAATTAGAGAGTGAGAGAGACAAAGCGAGGAAGAGGACGAAGTAAGAGAGCGAGATAAGTTCAATTACACGAAGGCAAAGTCGTTATTTTTGGTTTGTAGGCTACCCGCTGTGATAAAAGAAAGACAACTGAGAGGGGAAAAACGCTCGTGCCTGGTTCCTCCTCGTGGAAACATTTCCGGCTCAGCAGCTCGGTCTCTCTTATCGCTCTCGTGCATGCTGCTCTCCAGCCCGGTTAAAGGAGAAAAAAGCGCAGCTCGCGGGCTCTGGATACGGTTTCAGACGCTCATTTTTCACGTGCTTTGAGTCACTGCCCTCGCGCAGCCGATTATAAATTAGAGCGGGGGTTGCTATTGATTTATTTTCGAACTGGTAATCATCTCCGCGCGAGGAAAAGCCCAGGAAGTAGCTGGCGATTTGGAGCACGAGACTGGACATCTGCAGCCTCTAAAAGATAAGGCAATTAAGGCTATAGGTTAAACAATATTAATAATAATAATGATATCTAATAAACTCCCATTGTTATTTAGCAAATCGATTATTTCTGTTATAATCACCTAAATTGTGGCATTGCGTTCCTAAAAAACCCTCCTTGTTAAGGTTGATTTAAACACGTTAACGTGTTTTGTTACCATTATTTTCCCCACACTTAAATCTTACGCTCGTTAACGTCCAGCGGCTGCAGATTTATGAGGCCGAGCGGTCCTCTGATTTATGTTTGACTGTTTTTGAAGAGTCTCTGCTCCACTTCACCGAACTGCTTTCATTTCTCCCATGATTTTTGTATTTTCAGCGAGAAATATAAACGGGTATAGGGTATGTCCCATTATTAGTCTATAGGCTAAGTTAAATTAACTCCGCGGCGTTTTATAGCTGAGGCCAGATTCGAGCAATAAGCGACGGTCTTATGAATATGGAATATGTTTACAGTGGACTGCGTTCGGTGGATTTCTTTTTGCTGTTTAAAGGATCTTTTTACAGCGCCTGGTGAAAATATTCTCCGGCAAGTTTACAGAACAGCTCCGGCCTACATATTGGGCATTTTAAAGGTGGACTCAACAAAACACTTTTTTTTCTTCTACAAATTGCCTATTTGAATTCATTTCGCATACTATAATTAAACCTTGTATAGGCTATATGAATTGAATTTAATTGAATTATGTCAACATGGGTTTACTTGGATATTTAAATGAAGCCATAGGCCTAAAAACGCCTGTTTTTGCTCACTGTGTGTCTACTATGCAGCCTTATTGTATGTTAAATTATTTTCTGGAACGCTCAAATTCAAAGTAATTGTATTTCTTTTCTTCTCATGTAATTTCTTTAGGCACGATTTAAAATGGGCGACGTTTGGGAGTACAGTTAAATGAATGGGTTTCCTTTAATTATAATTTTACATTAGCTGTTGAAACAGTAGCGTTAGTTAGTTTCGTTTTAAATCGAAGACATTTTTTTTCTCGGCGCATTTAGACTTTTGTTTGCGCGTGAAAGAAACAGAGAATTCGACAATATGGCTGCCAGTCTCAGAAGTGAGTGGGAAGATGCGCCTTGTGTTAAGGCTTGTCCGCTGGCCTTCATGCGTGTCTGTCAGACGCGTGGGTCTGCACCGACCTTGTCTTTGACCACATGCAATAAAAGGATGCCTCAATCACGGGGGATACAAACAGATATGCCCATTTTCCGGCGTCTCAGCCTCATTTGCTTTGTGTTTTCGCCGAAGCACCACGAGACTGACCATAGAGCCACTGCTGACTGTTCTTCCGTTAATTTAAAACAAGCTTCCTCTGGGTTGTTACGGTAAAAAATACAAAAAATACGAAAATGCGCCATTCTTTAAATAGCATACTCTTCACCGAAACACTCCACACAGTTGCTTCCATTTAACATTTCACGCTTCCACAAAATGCTACAATAATGTAGCTATCAACATACACAACACAACATGTCGTCTTATTATAGGCCCCTAACATTTCCAGAGGCCTCCTTTATTGCCCTGATGTCACAATGAGCTGAGAATGCTGCCATTGTCCTGCAGCAGGTTTCGGTGTTTCGGTGTGGCGTCACAATGACGAAGACACAGAGCAGTAACACATTAACCCACCTATCTGTGTTTTTCACAGTGAGGTAACAGACGCACCTTTTCACATCTGGATTATGAATAAATTGCACAGCGGCAGCGTGTGTGCAGAATTGTATTTAGTGGGAGAGTTGCGAATGCAGCGAGGCCTCACACGAGTGGAAATTCCCCTCCTGCAGCTTCGATAGCATCCATACTATAATGGATGTCAGACAGGGAGTGATATCATTTCTCAACACCGTTTCAAATATTTGAACTATTTCTGTTGGGTTTGATCTGGAACTATCTTGCCAGACAAAACACACTTAACAGTGGACACATGCCTGGGATAAGATAAGAGAAAGCAACCCCTTCTCTGCCGTGCTCCCTTCACTGTGTGACTCAGGACGGTTTTAATGCACTAGTGGCAGGAACATGCGCTTTGGCTAATTTTTAACGTCAAGTGTGGTCCCCTCTTAACTTTTACCCCATTGTGTGTGCGTGTGTGTGTGTGTGTGTGTGTGTGTGTGCCCAGCAGTTCTGAATGGCGTTTAAAAATGTACCCCCCGCCCCCCTCCATCTCTCTCTCTCTCTCTCTCTCTCTCTCTCTCTCTCCGTCCACAGAAATGAGGCGGGATATTGTTTTTGACACAGCGACGGGCAGCAGGAATACACATTTTGAGAAACGCTGCCCCTCGCTGCTACTGCCATCATCATGGGATGGGAAGCCGGCGGAGACGCTCTAATTTGGTTACACTAAGGTTTACACTGTAGCGATGGCAAAGGAGGGAGAGACACACAGAGGAGGAGAAGAGAGGATACGGAAGAGTTCAGCCTGGGAAATGTAAATGTAAAGTGATTCCTGGTGCACATCCATCCATTCATCCATCCATTCATCCATCCATCCATCCATCCATTCATCCATTCATCCATCCATCCATCCATCCATCCATCCATCCATCCATCCATCCATTCATCCATCCATCCATCCATCCATTCATTCATCTATTCCAACCGCATGAGATGCATCACTACATTTATTTATAACTCTGCAATACACAACAAAATAGTATGATTATTACGATTATTATTACAATGTCAATAAAAAATGTCTTGCAAGCATATTCTGTAGGCTATGCAATAAAATGATGCATTATTTATTATTATATACTGCCCCCTGTACTTTTTACACTTTGCATATATTAGCAGCTGGCTTCACACCGAAACAACACCACGCAAGCTGACTACAGTGAGTTATGAGGTTAGCCGCTGGAACAACGTTACTTCTTCCCACCCTTCTCACCCTTGCTACTCGCAATGGGAAGGGCTACACATGGTACCACAACCAATTCATGATGTCCCATTGAGCCATTGAGTTTGCTTCTCCACAGCCATAGGAATAATGTGTACAAGAGATGCAACACCATTTTATATGAAATATATGTGAATATAAACATGGAGCAAAAATGGAGAGAGGAGAAAAAAAGCATCCAGTCCTGCATCTTATTTTCCTCTCCACATTTAAAGAGAAGAAGAAGGTCTGATTCACGGTGAAGGATTTGAGCAAAGGCAGAAATACTGAGTGCTGACATGAATGATGGCGCCCAGCTCCATTCCATCTGGCATCCAAAGAAAGCACACAGAAAAAAATTGCATGGAGAGAAGGAGACAACTTCTAAAAAACATGAACTCTGAGTCATAGTAGAGTCTGGACACCATAACGACACCTCAGCTCTCCTGTCAGTACAATTATCAGCAGATGCATTATACCTCTATACAACAATATGCGGGTAGTTTTGGTGACATTATAATGTCAATATACAAATTCCCAAGCCAAGTTGGTTCTCGCTGGATAGGCTCTGTCAACCTAGAAAGCATTTGAATGACTGTTTTTTACACTGTACACCCGGGCCCTTACTAATCGTGCTTGAGAAGCCATGAACTCGAGCGGCGTCATTTAGAGCGTCAGCTTGGCTCCCCTGGCTGAGCTATTGGATTCACTCACACTTCTTGGCTAGATAGATGAGATTTTCCTGGCCGGCAGGTCCTTTTTTTAAAATGAGATTTAATTGCGGGCGAGGCGTGACCGGTGTGCCAAATTTAAACAAATCTCCCGTTAATTGGTCGCCGCAGTAATTCACAACCCGGAGCTACGGCCAGCCACTGTCATACTGAGCAACACCCGAAGTAATAATCAAGTGTAAAAAGAAAAAGGGTGTGTGTGAGAGTGCATGTAGATGTCGAGGAGGAGAAAAAGAGCGAGGCAGTGAAAACAGAGCCGGATCAGAAAGAGCAGCCCATGGCTGCCGTGGCAAGATCTCTTCCTCCTCTCCTTCTTCCTCGTTCCGGTGTATCATCGGTCTATCGACCGTCATTTTTGCCCCACCGTCTTCCCACAGCGGAGGAAAAACATGATTTATCGCGGGCAGCACCATAAACAACAGCACTCCCTCACAAACACACAATGGCAGCCCCGGCCGCACGCTGACACCCTGCCTCACTATAAATCAAGAGAAGTAGCTGGCTGGGGAAAAAAGGAAGAGAGAAGGGAGAGGGAGAGAGAGGGATGGACAGAGTCAGGCAGATAGAGAGAGATGTAGAGGTAGACAGGAGGCGATGGGAGAAAGATGGAGAAGAATATCCAAGTGCTTCTTAAAATATAAACAGCCATCGGCTAACATTGCATTGCTCACTCTCTCACTCTCTCTCTCTCTCTCTCTCTCCCTCCGGTTTGCAGGCTGCCTTGCTGCACCGCTTCAACCTATAAACAATGGCTGATGATGATGGGTGGGGGTGATGTGTAAACAACACGACAGCAACATGCACGATGAGAAAACACGGCGAAAGATGGGTATTTCTGGGGCATATTTACCACGATGTTAAAATAGCCTATGATTCAGTGAGAGGGATGCGGGCAGGATGGAGGCGGCGCAGCGGTGTAGAAGATGAGGAAGAAGAATTGTGGTTTCCCCCCATGCAGTCACCTTCCTTCCGCAATACTCACGGTGTCCACAGCGACCCGCAAGACGCACACCCGTCCAAATTTGTTTTATTGCAGCCTCCTTCTCTCTTTTCTCTTCCTCTCTCTCTCTCTGTTGGCGTTTCTTAGTGTCTCCTCTTCTCCCCCCTCTCTCTCTTTTTTTCTCTCTCTCCCCCTCTCTCCACTGCTATAGGGGGGGCTTGTATTTTTTTTTTGAAAGGACAGTTGAATTTTCGACGTCAGACACACACACACACACACACATACACACCCTGGAGCAGCACCACGTATTACCGTTATATTCCTGACGAATACATATACATACCTATCTATCTATTCTGCAACCTCTGCATTATTATTTAATGAATCACGTGGTGCGTTGGTCGGGGCTGGGGTGGGGGTGATAGGGGATATCCGTGCGCCTCTCCGTTCGTGGGACCCATCCGGACCAATGCATCCAGGAGTGTTGTGTGATGAAGGACTTAAAAATAAAATAAAAACAGTAGGCCTACTTCTGTTCACCCTTTAGCCTTCCCAGTGGGAGGCAATGAGTGGTGTGTGTGCTAAAAACTGTAAAGCAGAGGTAGGCCACAGAGAGGCCGATAAAAGATGATTGTCACCGACTATGTTCGTTTAAAAAAAAAATGACTGCACGTCTCAGGCTCTTTCTTCGTTATTCCTCACTGTCATATCTCTCTTGGTTCGCCGTTTGTCGGCTGAACAAGGGGGGTTCCTTATATTGTCCTGTCTTATATTTCAATGTTTCCAGCATTTGGAAATATTCGATGATGACATGAGCAAAGCGCGAGCATATTTTTATCTGAGTAGTGTGCATCCCAGCAGATATATTTCCTCCTGTCATGTTAGCGCATCCCGGAGCTGAACTAAATATTTAACAGCCACAGAGACTAACTGTGTCAGCTGAAACAAAGCTACGCCCAACTGTTTGTTTAATAATCACAAATGCATGTCCCGAATCAAAATGTAGCCTAAACACACGTTGTGTTGAGAAAAAGTCTAATCCCTAAAACAGACCAGACCCCACATATGTGTGATAACTTAAATCTGAATTTAATATTTTATTTGGACTTAATTGTCCAAACGCGTATATTATCTTATCCCATTAACACGTTTCCTTGGTGGGGTGGCTACCCCGCGCGCTGTAATTCGTTTTTATTTGTTTTATTTTTTTAAAGAAGAAGAGACATTTAGGCTATTTAGAAGAAAGAGTAACGGACAGGTAGCACGCCGGACCGAGCCGAGCAGAGAAGAGAGCTGTTACAGAAAGAGAGGGAGACAAAGAGAGATAGAGAGGTGATAAGTAGCCTGTACTAAAGAAAGAAGGAGAGAGTGGCGGAGAGAGAGACAGACGAAAAAACAACGGAGACAAACCCCCGTCGCGAGGCCGTGAGGGCAGCAACAATAGGGCGCTGGAATCCTTTTGGCGCGGTGTCTCCCGGTTCCAGAGTGCGAGCCGCCTCTTTAGCGGAACAATGGGAGCTCGAGCGTCTTAAAAAAAGTGTTGAGGCCGGGATGCTAACATGCTAACCTCGCTGCTATGCAGCTAACAAGAAACACTTCAAGGTCAGACAATGGTCCGCGGCAGCCTGAAGACACCGAGCCTTTCTGATCACTGTCCGCCACAGCAACGCAGCGAGCTGCTCCCAGCCTGCACGTAGCTGGGTGCTAAACATACAAAAGCACAGCTTTACATAAGTGCTACTGTCTTCATTTGGAATGGCCAATACATCTACAGCTATATATTTTTTAAACAATTGTGAGGCCAGAGAAGAAGAGACAAAGATGTGTAATACTAAATGCAAGTAGAACTAGGCTACTTGGTGGTGAGAGCAGAGCCAAAACACAATTGGCCAGTTTCTAAAACATATATAATCTACAACATGACTAAGGCATACAAATAGCAAGGAGGAAACAAATGTATAGTAAACACATTATAAGTAAGACAGATGGGTGGCAATGTATTTGTTAGTCGCTTTTGATGCCCTAAAACGCACATGCACAGTCCTTTAAACTTGTATTCCGGCGGTTCCTTGAGATTTTACCCACAACAAGATTGAAATCAAACATTTGCGGTGGTGATGATGGCGTCTGTAATGAAGGCCATAAATTATAGCAATCACAGTATGAAACAACAGCTAAGATAAGTAGCAGCAGAGACCTGGGCCGGCCTGACAACAGCTCTGTAAACCTGGCACAGCCGCATGCAAAGCTATTACGCACAAAACCATTCCAATAGCCTAAACATCCGAATTATGATGGCTGCGGGTCAAGGAGATACTTTCAATAGTGCTGTAGCGCTGTAGCTTAACCATTGCAATCATTCATATACTGCCATGTACGTGACGACAGAAAACACAAAGGAATGTCTTAAGATGATGGACTTGGATATTTTTCTAAAGAAAATATCTCTTATTTTATAGTTTAATATTAAAAAAAGTCAGGTATATTCTTGAAAGTAGAGTAAATCTGTAATAATTCATACATCTTATTTACAGCAAATTACAAGCAAACTTGCAAAAAATGTGTGAGTCAAATCGGCATGAAGTCATGGCTTATTACAATATTATTTCAACATGTATTGGTGAGACAGAATCATACTAAAAGCCGATAATTGAAGTGATGTTGGAGTTCTTTGAGATCTTGGGTGTCTTGGTCCGTGATGGATTAGGACAGGTAGATTCTTCCTCCTCGTTAATGTTTAACCAGGCTTTGAATAAAAAGAGAGAAACTGAAAATGTCTCTTTGTTCAAATGTAGAATGGCCGTAAAGTTAAAGTGTCCAAGACCTGATAAAGTGGTTGCATATTAGATCACAAGAGACAAGATTGGCTAATTCTTGTTAATTTATTAATATTGTTGTTATTTAGAATTAGACCCATTATTATTATTATTATTATTATTATTATTATTATTATTATTATTATTATTATTATTATTATTATTATTATTATTATTATTATTATGCATAGAGTAATCCGAGAGAGCAAGACAGCAGAGACAGTAGGCTAAGAGAGAGAGAGAGGGAATTTGATTTACCGAGCCCCGACATCTTTTACTGCGGCTCGTAAATCTGTCTCCAAACGGCAGCACGCGCACAAGCATTTTTTGAAATATATTCTCCTGCGGGAGACGTGAGGTCTTCCCCGGTTATGGGATTGCACCAGAGACAAATCCCCGGCCGGTCTCACGAGCCGTGTGACTTGGCCGGTGGAACCGCATAACCCCTCTGCCTTACATATTGCTGCTCTATTCTTATTAGTTCAATCAAAAATCAATCACAATCAATGACCAATAACATGTGAGTCATCAACCATTATTAATGCATCTGTGAACGCGCTAATTACAATTTGTTATTATTATGAAGGGAACAGGATCCATAGTACAATATTCCACTTCTTATGCTGGACTTTGAATTGAATGATTATCTGTGCCAGGTTACAGCCAGCAGCAGAAGCAAAGGAATATCAAAATAACAATATATATATATATATATATATATATATATATATATATATATATATATATATATATATATATATATATATATATATATATATATATATATATATAATAGCAAAATTAAGCCACATGCTTTTGGGAGTGCTGGCCTTTACAAACAGCCTTCAAGATTACTGCTGATACGAGTAGACTTAACTGACATGTGCTAGTTAATGTTGCCTATAAAGCATAGCGGCTATATATCTCCACAGTGTACAGAGATATCTACACATTTTGAATACATGGCAAGATGGGCATACCTGATAGCCTAAGTAGCAATATTGCAGGTAATTTTGCATTTCCCTTTTCCTCCTTACGTGAAGGTTTTTAATATATTGAAGGCTTAATATCAATTGAAATGTTTATGTGGACAAATGTGGGAGGCTGGATTTGCCAAATTCAAATTCTAATCTTCGTTCAGATTTGCTGTCCACGTGATGTTATTATAGCCTATATAATAGAAAAGCAGTCAGCGCGTCTTTGTCATTAGGATATTGATAAGTAAAAGGTATGGGGATGTTTAATACGTTAGTATCAATACGCTTGTACAGGCCTAATGCTCCGCCATTAGTCATACAGGCCACATAAGCCTATTTATCACTCACATGTAACGGATATGAGCGCTGCTGTAACAATGGTAGAGTTATCACACTGCTTGTCTCCAATCACTAAATGCAGCATCACAGATTGCCAATCTGCAGGATCACTTCACAATTAAGGGAACTAAATATAAGGGTTAAACATTGATGTTTTCTATGACTTCTTAATCAATACTAATGTAGGGCTATGTGTATTATTTAGTCAGTAGGATGCTTTCATATTTAAATCCTGTGGGTTGCCAGGTTATGACACAACTGCGGATTTGATGTAAAACAAACACAAAAATAAAAGAACGTTGCGTTTGTTTGATTAAGTACTTAAACCTGCTGTTACATTTAGAAAGTCATTCATGGTTTGGGCTCAGATGCTGTGGCGTCTTTTTCTAATAAGAGGGGAGTCAAAGAGTCCACTATAGAGTCCTGTTCCTTATTGGTAAAAGTATAAGCTGACAAAGGATCATTTATTTTTATTAGTAATGAGTTAATCGTTTACCTATTGACTGACGTTAGACTCCATAACAGCCACAACGCCACAGCATTATGTTAAAACGGTCTGGCCTGTGTGTGTTGCAACTTGGGACCCATTCTTTGGCTCTCTCTTTTTAATACTTAATACATGTCTACTTTTAAATGGCTCGCACACTGTCTCTCTCGCGCACGCACGCACACACACACACACACACACACACACACACACACACACACACACACACACACACACACACACACACACACACACACACGTCACACACACACACACACACACACGCAGCCGGTGCAGCAGTAAAAGCCTGGCAGCCATATATCTCTCGTGACGACCTCCTCCTGCAGCCCGCGCGACTGCACCATGACCTCCCTTCTTCTCGCGCTCTCCAGAATAATAATTTCTCGGGCAACGCGGCTGCAATGAGCGCAAGGAGAGAGAGAAGAAAAAAAATGCGCGGGCGATTTGTCTGGCAATTAGTAAACCACCGTGAGACTCCCAGGGTCAGAGAGAGAGAGAGAGAGAGAGAGAGAGAGAGAGAGAGAGAAGTTGGTGTTTGGTTGAATGTTTGTGTGTGCGCGTGCGTGTGTGTGTGTGTGTGTGTGTGTGTGCGCGTGCGTGTGTGTTTGTGTGTGTGTGTGTGTGTGTGTGTGTGTGTGTGTGTGTGTGTTGGGAACCTGAAAGCCTGCAGCTTCCTGTGTAAAGCTCCATCAGCTGGTCCAAACCCTTCAAACATGTCAGTGACAGCAGACTGCAGCTTCTCTGTAAACTCCCGGTCAGTGAGAGCCGCTCACTTCTGCCTGCCTGACTCCTGCTCATTTCATGCTTTTACTTCACAGTTATTTAACTGCCAATCCCCCAGGGATTACATGAACAAGTCTCCTTTTAGATGGAGAGAGGCATCAGGACAAGTGACAAAGCTGCAAAACACAATTGGAATCAACATACAGGCGCAGACACCGACATATAATCACTACTTTCACTAAATAGGAGCTCAGCGGGCATTTATGTAGCAGCAGAGCAGCAGGACTTTCAATTTAGCAAGCGTGGTTTTAATGAACCTGCGTGAGCTCAGGGCATGAATTAGATTTACTTTATTCAGGTTTTGTGCGGAGAAAGTTGACAAACTAATCCACAACATTTCTGTAAATCAATGAGCAGTAGAGCTATAGCAGTAATGCTGCAATGGGTTAACATTTCATTTCCTATGCCACCAATTTATAACATATCAGCTGAATGCAACATGTCTCACCAAAATGCATTGTGTATAGAGTCTCACAAATATATTGAATGCATTTGTTGTCTTTTGTTTTGCTTTGAAACCTGCACCATATTCCTCTCTTTTATTGATGCATTCCAACCTATCACGAAGCATTACAGCCTTGAGTTTTCACTGCAGTTAACAGAATTGTATAACTCCTCACAGCCAAAATGAAAAAATAGGTTGTTTATCAGTCTCCACCAAACACTTTGTATGCTCATCCACCACCCAGAACTCAGCATGCCACCGTATTTCCAGCTGTACTACTAAACAGGATGGTTAAAGGTGTCTGAGCAAACAAACAATGCCATGTGTGTATTATGTCACCATCATGCTTGTGTGCATGTTGGCTGAAAGAAGCTGTTCTCTTAAATATTCTGTTAACATAAATTCAAGGGCAAAAAGATGCATAGACATCCAACTAGTCGATCAGAACCTAAACAGATCTCCTATTTGTTTGGTTCCCATGCTCGATCATCTGTGATGCCTTTGCTCCATCTATACTGTTAGAGTGGAGCTGGCTATCAAACCTGCAGTTCTTCCAGTACTTGAATAACTATGTCAATGGTATTGAACATTGGTGAGTACCGAACGTTGGCACCAAAGGGCTGGTGAATTTCTTAATCTTGTTTATTCATTGCTTGATCAAATATTGGCTGATTTGAAACATACTTTAGATAAATATATGTCTGAATGGACTTTTAGTCTTGAGACTATAAAAGGCTGATGCAATTTGAAACATTTTAGCTTATATTAAATTAAAAAAAAGAACATACTCAGCCACTTACAATATCAAAATTATTCTTTTTTGGATGTGTACTGATAGTCAGGTATCATATTTACGCAAAACCTTTCTATCAGTCTGCAAGGTGCTGTGACCTCTGACCTTTCATCTCTTCTGCTGTTGCTAAAGGATGTTTTTGAAGCACAGAAGCATCTCATTTGCTCTTCTCTAGGTAACAATGTTGTAGAAATGACCAACAATTAGTCCAAAGGACAAACATCCAGCTGATGTCGAGCCTTGTGTCTGTGTAACGTTTAAATGTGAAATAATCTATCTGCTGTACATTTGGACCCCTGGTGGTAAAATTCCTATACGACATATCTGATGCAGCTCTTCCTTCTGCATTTCAGTTGAGCAAAGTTTCTTTGGCAACAAGTGTAGGAGAATTGTGAGAGCACCAGGTCAAGCTTCCTAAAGATTCAACATGGTCAACTTTAGTATGTTTGTACAACTATAATATGTCAAATATAGGGACAGCAGTTTAAAAATATGGTCAGGTAAACAACAAGTCAAAGGTATGTATAATCACGAGTCCCTCTGAAAAGACCTAAAAGCAACATTGAACCACATGCTGCTTGCACCAGATAAGAGAAGCGCATCAACATCTGAAAATGTAATACATATTTTATATAGAGTTCCTCCAATATTCAGTCTGGTATATTTGGATGCTGAATGAAATAGAAGTGTTTTGGAGCTGTAAAGAGCTTCACTGCACAACAAGTGAGCATAAACATGGAGCCATCAGTGGGTCTTGCAAGGTGCTAGAGATTACATAGGCAATGTTATTATATGGTTGCATGTGTTATGAGATCCTGCTGAAATGTAAAATTGAAAATGAAGGGGCATACCAACACTGTATGGGATATGTGTATTGGCAATGAGGGCATGTTGGAACCAAACTGACCAGCAGCATTTTCCCCATATGCCATTGTCTCTGTGATTAATCAGTACTACCCAACACACACACACACACACACACACACACACACACACACACACACACACACACACACACACACACACACACACACACACACACACACACACACACACACAGCACTCCTCCCAGCTGCAGGTCAGATTACCAGGCTGGAAACTGACCAGCAGCCATAAGCCCAATGCCGGTAAATAACAGTGGCTGCAGCTCACTCAATTGCTGAATATCAGTTTTACAGTAAAAAAATATCAACATTCTATTCTATTGATTTCTATTTATTGGCTACTTTGAATTAGCTTTTCCAAAGGAGTGCCATGTCAAGAATTTGGCCAAACATAGTATACAATACTCCTCTGAATACAGAATGCAAACATGGCTGCAACAAGCCTGGAAGTTAAAACGGGCTGCTCATCAGCATTTCAGCAAGGCAATCAGGAGGGGCAGGCTCTGTTTACACTGAGGTCCCAGGCTGTCCAAATACTTTCCAGCATGAGGCTGCACATTCTCTTTGTTTCAGCCTGTCTAGCAGGCCTGACTGACCCATTTATACCAAATCAAACAGTAAGAATAACTCCCAGCACCGTGTATTAAAGTGGTCAAGGCTTTCGAGACAGAAGACTACATCTGAAAAACTATTTTTGCAAAATTTGCAAAACAGTATTCTGGTCAAGGAAAAGGGCAAATAATATTAATATCATTATGTAAGCTGTGAAATATTTCCCAAAGGGTTCTTGCGTGTGTGAATTTCAGCCAGTCTCAACAAAACCCTAATTTAACTGAGAGTCAGCAGTGGCCTGTCGCTGACCCCTGCCCAGGTGGTTAGCTTACTTGTCTGTCTTTCTGGGTGTGGGATGGAGATATGGCCGCCATGCCCCCGGGGTACAGTGCCCTGAACTCGGCCTGTTATGACTAAGGGGCCTGGGGCTCCGGAGGTCTGGGAATGTCCGAGGGAGTGGAGGGACCAGCAGCATTGCGAGGTCAAGGGGGACCTGGACTGGTGGGGGTAGGGGTGTAGTGTGCGGCTGCAGGGGGGGGGGGGGGGGGTAACCACGGGTCAGCCTCTGGCTTCAGAGCCAGTGGACCTCATCGGTCAGAAAAACGTGTCCCCTAGTTGAACCCTCTGAGGCTGCAGCTCGGCCATTCCGCTGCCCTGCATGACCATCGATTTTTTTCCCTCCTCCACCTCTCTCTGCCTTTCCTTCGATACCCGCCGCTTGTATTTCTCTCATTTGTTTCTCTTTCTTCTCCATGCATCGCATCACGCCATGACCTGCATCCCCCTGAGAGGCCAAAGCCCCTCCACCAGAACCGCTGCCATTTTATTTTTTAATCCCGGGCTAGATTGATTTCTTAAGGGGTCAAACAGGAGTGAGTGCGCCTCCTGAGGCTGCTACTGTCGGCTCAGCAGATACCGGAGGCCTGAGCGCGCAAGGCGACCGGCAATCGTTCGCAGTTCATTTGGAAAACCTCGCAGATCGTTTGTTTTCGAGGTAAATCGTTTTGGAGAGCAACCGAGAGAGTATCCATTAACCAGCGCTCCCCCTGTTCTTTTAATTTTTCTTTTTCACCCTACCTCCTCCCCCTGCATCCCTCTCTCCAATTGAGCGCCGTATTATTCATATTCCCACCGCAGTCTGCATAGCCTGTTTGCACCTGGCCGACAAAACACACGCACATATACACAAGCACACACACACACACACACACACACACACACACACACACACACACACACACGCGCGCAGTATCTCATTAAAAGCTATAGGCCATAGCAACACTTTATAACCACAGAAACACAGCCAAGACAAAATGTATAATAAGCTCCGGGTGAACCAGGAATTATTCACAAGGGCTATGCTGTCATACATTAGCGCAAGGATTTTCTGAATTGTCTGCATATGGCGACTGTGTTAAATTTGTTGTCAATCTGATTCATATAAACCCTATAAATTAAATACACCTTAATGTGAAAAATGAATAACCACCCATCCAAATCCTAGCACAATTTAAGCACAATAGATGCTCCGCGGCAGGCCTCCTGAGTGACAAACAGACGCAGAAGTGACACCACCGCAGCAAAGGGGGACGGAAACATTTGCACAAACCCAGGAGAAAAGCAGCAAAACACAAGCTTGTCATTTGTAGCTTATGCGGCTGGCAAACACACACACTCACAGACACACATCTCCAAAAGTCCCTGCACTAAAATCAAAGACCCCAAGACCATAAATGCCCCCTTCGCCTGACCTCGCCAAATGCGCAGGGGGCAATAAAACCATAAAAACGCCACCGAGCCGTCAGACACAGAGGAGCAAGAGAGCCAAAGACAGAAAAGGGGAGAGAAAATTAATTTTTCAGGCCTCTTACCTTAGACGCCACCACTTTCAGCGACTTCTGGGCCATCTTCTTCTGCATCGTGAGGGCTCTCTGACTGATTTGTTGGAGTTTCTTAGGAGGGATTTTCTTTTTTCCAATGAGGAAGAAAAAAGTTTTTTTTTTCTATGGTAGGATACTTGTGGGGTGTAAAAAATAGCTTGCTGATGGCTGGGAAAGGGGAGGTGTATGTATGACTGTTTATGTGTGTGTGTGTGTGTGTGTGTGTGTGTGTGTGTGTGTGTGTGTGTGTGTGTGTGTGTGTGTGTGTGTGTGTGTGTGTGTGCGTGTGTGCGTGTGTGTGTGAGGGGGTGTCTTCCAAGACGTCTTCTTTTTCTTCCCCTCTGTCTGTCTCTCTGTTCCTTGCCCTCTCTCTCTCTCCTGGCAGAAGGGGTCTTGTGTGTGGCTGCCGGATGACAATAGAGAAGGAGAAGAAGTGTTTAAAGAAGAACAAGTGATTAATGATTTTTTCTTGTATAATTCTCGCATTTTTCTTGAGGTGTCTCCCTTCTGCCCTGTCCAGAAAATAATGGCGGTGAACTTTTCAGAGGGGTAAAAAATCTGCTCCCATTCACAGAAGCAGCAGAAGGCCCCGGCTGATAATGGAGGCTAAAAAAGAATAAGGATTCCTTGGTGGATTTTATTGTGCACGGTGTCACCCTGCACGCAAATTCATTTATTTCACCTCGGACTGCAAGCGCTCAGGGGCTTTAGGGGTTATTGTGGAGGCACATGTGTGTGTGAACATTGGGGAGGGGGTCTGTTTAGATGTTTCAATATAGGACAATTGGTGTATAGCAAAATTAACAGCAGGACACAAATATGATCTTGTGTTGTGTGTGTGGAGGGGGGGGGGGTAAACCTTATAAGACCTATATATATATATATATATATATATATATATATATATATATATATATATATATATATATATATATATATAGAGAGAGAGAGAGAGAGAGAGAGATGAATGCACATTCTGGAAAAGCATTAAAAATGAGTGAAAACGCACTGTAGTCACTTTGAAGCAGAGTGGAAACAGAGCAGTGAAATTGATTTTTGCAGTAACAAAACAGTGAAATGTTTGAAAATGCAGGTTTACATGTTCCGAGTGTAAGGATTTAATATGTTGGCGCAGTGTGTGTGTTTGTTTGAGCACATCTAGGTGTACAGTTTGATAGGAGGGCGGTGTTTGCGCTGGAGCAGCCTTTCATAAACAGGAAGAAAACAGATAAATGGGCAGAGGGAGACTCTGTGGCAAGAGGCCCAGGGAGAAATCAACCAACAAGTAATAGGGAATCTTCTCTGGGCCGAGGAATACGAGCGGACCAATTTGGGGGGCACACTTTTTTTGTTTAAAGTTCATCGAGAGGAATGCTATTCTCTCGTTCTCCCCCCTCTTGCTCTATATTTTTCGATACCTGCTCTAAGAAAAGAAAATGAAAATTAATACGGGAGCCGCGCCTTACAAAAGAAGCCATTCGTCTTGTTGATTATCTATTTGGTTGTCAGGGTTTGAGCTATGGCGCCGGCCCGCTCCCTTTTTGTAATATATAAAAAAATAAAACACACATGCGCGCAGAGCACCGGTCCAGAAAACACGATGGGGGAAAAAAACTGTTGTGCAAAAATTGCACTCATTAAAGCATTAAAAGACCACGAACCGAGAAACTATTTAATGTTTTTTTTTCTCTCTTCAGAATCAGAAGAGGAAGAGGGGGGGGGGGGGTCTCATACTCTGTGTCGGGCCGGTGCAAGCGCGTCTGAGCAGCCGTTAAATTAACGGGAGAACGGGAGTGAAACGGAGGGAGGGTTTGTGATTTAAAACGAGATTACAGGACGTAATGTACCAAGATCACTCATGGCCGGGACAGATTAATCATCGCAGGCTGCTGATTTCTCAAGACAGGTCTCTGAGCGTTTGTACGCAAAACCAACACTGAAATTAAATGAAATTATATATTGTGTGCGCATGTGGGAGCGCGTGTATATATGCTTTAAATACATCCTTCACTGTTAAACGTAGGAGAGAGGAGGAAGAGCGTTTGGTATTTCTGATCAGTTGTGGGGGAGAAATGGAAATTATTCTTTACAATTTTAGAAACAAACTTAAACATATACCTGCGTGTGTGTGTGTGTGTGTGGTGTGTGTGTGTGTGTGTGTGTGTGTGTGTGTGTGTGTGTATATATATATATATATATATATATATATATATATATATATATATATATATATATATATATATATATATATATATATATATATATATATATATATATATAACTTGATTATGAATTCAAACTGGGCGATTTCATTAGCGTAGACATAACTCCTCTTGTATTTAACAATATGTGATGTTATAAGCGAGAACATTTAGAAGAAACTCAACATATGATTTGGAGAGAGGGAATAAAACAGAAGAGGATAAGAAAAGTAACGTTTTAGCCATTTATTTAAATTTCTATGAACTATTTACAAATAATAGGAAGGTAGACACTGAGGAGGCATAAGCAGAGAAATGAGCAATTTACATATCAGAGGAGGTAACACATGTTCAACAATACCACCATTGCTATTATTATCATCATCGTCAATAACGATAGGAAGTGATCTTTGGAATGTAAATAAAATAACAATTAAAGAACACTGGCAGAATAAAATATCTAAAAAGTGGCACAAGGGGACAGAACAGAGAGAGAGAGAGAGAGAGAGAGAGAGAGAAGGAGAAAAGGAAATGTGCGCGCATTTAATGTGCGGAGAAAGGAGGGACAGAGGAAGACATAGAAAAATAAATCAACACCATTACGACATGCAACAAAAGGCTCCTTGTTTTTCTGAATGTCCCTGGCTAGAACAATCACTTATAATTAAATTACATTTTTAAATTTCCACATACATTTAAATGAACAGCGCCTTTTGTATTGCAGGTAGGCTAATAATTATTATAATAACAATTTAAAAAATATAAAAGCTTGAAAAGCTGTCACTTCATTGACCTAGCAAGAGAAAATAAAATGACCAAAAAATATATATAAGTACAGATGAGGTAATAGGTAGTACATTGTATAGTGCTGCGTTTATAATGTGTTTTTGAGCTGTGTACCAGGATTTTGGTTTGAATATTAGTGTCCTTTGTTCAGGCAGCTTTATTAACCCTGTTTGGTATGTAGAGTGGAAAATGCCATAATTCAACTTTAACTTGAGTTCTTGCATCACCCTGTCAGTCTGCTTCCCTGTATACAACATTACAACATGAACAATCAACAGACCACATAGACGCTCCTTGCCATTCTCAGCAATTTACAATCAACACTGAATTCAAAAATAATTAAAAATGTAAAAGCTATATTTTGTCATTAAACAAAACAGAAATATCAACAGTTATTATTATAACAACAAGACAGAAAACTGCCTGCTGTCGTTTTGGATCATACCGGAGGTTATATTTTATGTTAAGTACCATAAGAACGGACAGAAGGGTATGATTATGTGTGTTTTTTGTTTGTGTTTAGAGTGTGTGTGTGTGTGTGTGTGTGTGTGTGTGTGTGTGTGTGTGTGTGTGTGTGTGTGTTGTGTGTGTGTGTGGCGGGTTGTAAGAATACTTTTCTTGACAGAACGAGAGTTCCATTCATTACACGTGCGTAGGGTGAGGGGTAGCGGTCTGGGGAGGGGGGGGGGGGGGGGGGGTAATGGGCAGAGCCCCGGTTCACCCCTTTGCTTTGTACCCGCAGAGTAAACAATGACAAATGGGGCCCGAGTTTGGCATGATTAAAGATGAAAACCAGGATCCATCTTCAGCACAAAAAAAAAGAAACCACACGCACGCGGGCCCATTATCCTCAGCCTATACCATCGTATGCTCTGTCATAGAGAGGAAGCGAGAGAGAGGAGTATAAAAACACAGAAATATAAAAAGCAGGGTGAGACGGAGATGGGCAGAGAATGCATGGGGGACAAAAGCAAAAAAGCAGCCGCATCATTGTCTCAGTTCGTTCAGTCTCCTTCACCTACTTTTGTTCATTTCATTTTTTATGAATGAGAAATCTCCCCCTTCACCCCCTCCCACGTCATCACGTCATATTATTGTGTAACATCAGCACAGCATCAGGACCGAACAGGCGGCAATGACATCCCCCCCTCCCTCCCTTCCTCCCGAGTAAAGGCGTTAATCCGGTCCAAAGTGCAGGCTCCGGTGGTTATAAGCGTGGCTGCCGCTTTGGCGTTCAGTTTGGGAACCAGGGAGGGAAAAAATCAGACAAAGAGCCAAATAACTGGGCTATAGGGGCCCGGTGCTGTTCTGGGAGCCGGTTAGAGCCTGGGAGTTTGTGTTGTTGTTTGTCCCGGAGCGGACCTTGGTGTTGGGAAGCTTGTGGTCCTTCTTCCACTTCATCCTCCGGTTCTGGAACCAGATCTTGATCTGCCGCTCTGACAGGCACAGCGTGTGCGCGATCTCCACCCTGCGCCTGCGCGTCAGGTACCGGTTGTAGTGGAACTCCTTTTCGAGCTCCAGGACCTGCTGGCGCGTGTAGGCCGTCCGCGAGCGCTTCGGCTCGCCACCTGTGTAGTTTGAACTCACTGTGGGACAACAATGGCAACATATGAGCATCACAACATTTACCACTCAAGAAAAAATACAACAACCACAATACAATCACCTAATAATAATAATAATAATAATAATAATAATAATGTAAATACTTGGCTGCACTATACAAGAGGATCACTGTTTTCAGATTTACAATAGTGTAACAAAACAGACAGGTGTTAGTATAATATTGGCTACATAGACTAATTGTTGATAATGCTCATTAAAGAGGATGCAACACAGTAGTATATTGGTAACTGAAAACAGTCCATCAAGCCATATGAGAAAGAAAATGTCGAAGGGACATGAAGCCATGGCCACCGCTGTTGGACCTACTGAATAGGCTACAGAATACAAAATGGCTGTAACCTCGCAGACCCTTTACTGATTGTAATCCTCTTTTCTCCTAAGACAGATATGTAATGTGTAGTGTGTTACCGCAGAACTCGTTTATTTGACACTACAGTGTGTTGCGTTTTCAAGTGAGTACATGATGTCAGGTGTCATTTTAGGCCCTGGGCGGTGTGAATCCTCCCAGCAGCCAGCCTGACGCTGGTGTCCAAATGTTGTGATTTGATAGCAAACCGAGGCCCCGGCTGCATTTCCCAATGCTTGAAAAATCGCGCCGTTCTGACACGTCCGCGCACGCACGACCAGGACTGTCAAAATATTTATTAGGCTAGGCCTATAACAGCAAAAGCTACCTTTTCTTGCAATGATCTTACGCAAGGATTTCACGGACTACGCAAGGATGCATGTAGCATGTATGAACAGGTTGAGAATAAAGGTGGTGCGGGTACAGCAGCTACACGACGGCACTGAACGGCCGACTGGGTGATAATTCAACAAATACCAAAACCTACAACCGGGCAGCAGCAAGCAAACATGCTGCATGGAGTCCGGTGTCTCCAAAGACGTGACAGCTAAAATAACTGTGCAAAGAGTAAATGCAAGATAGAGTTCTCTTACCGAGATAACAGCCCGGTGGAGTGAATGCATTACGTCGACTTTACAAAAGGGGCATTTTGTCGCCCCGCGAACATGAGCTCCGGTTATCCCAGTACGCAATAGGCAGCAAGTCTATTAGAACATTACAGAGAAGCCATAATAGACTGGAGCTATTCGGTTTTACATTAGTGTTTTACGACCGGCTACATAAACATGAATATTTCAGCTGCCATAAAACTTTCCCTCCCCTGGAACAACGTGTGGGGAAGGAAGGCTCGACAGAGTAAAGTACACGGTTTATACAACCCGACCACTTAAAATCAAATTACCAAAGCATAAAATCTAACTTATGGGCTCGGTCTGACTTGTCATAAGGCGACGAATTAGAGCAGACGAGCCTGAGATCGGACTTCAAAAGGCACCTCTGCGGAGAGGTGTAATAAAAATTTATGGTGGGTGTAATTATATTGGCCCTGCAAACAGACGATCGTAAATCTTGACCCAAGGGCTACTCTTCTACTTCTAACAGAAAACAAGGAGGGGAAGCCGTAGATTTTGACGGTGGACACCTAGCTGACTGCATGGCAGCCAACTGCATGCACAAAGGCGCAGCGAGAGAGAGAGAGAGAGGGGGGGAGAGGAAGAAGTTTGCATGCAGCACTTACCGATGTTTACATGGACTTTCTTCATCCACGGGTAGACTACGGGGTCTTTTCGCGTGGGGGACGAAGTGCTTTGGCTGTGGGGCGTTTGGCCGCAAGACGCAGGCGGAGGCGGGCTGGGTGTCACCGAGTCGCAGCGGTGGCTCAGCTCCGGGACGGGGGAAGTCTGCAGCCCGGTCGGGGGGAGGACGTGACCCCGAGGGGACATCACCACCGAGGCTGGCTGCACTGGACGCTGGCACGGCGTGTACGGCGGCTCGCCACGCTGCTGGTGGTGGTGCTGGTGTTGTGGGTGGTGTTGATGGTGGTGGTAGAGAGAGTCCGGCTGAAAGGCAGCAGGCTCCTGCCTCTGGGAGCTGTAATAGTCCGGAGAGTGGCTGGGCAGATAGTCGCTCTGTGAGTATTCCTCGCACGGTGGGAACTTCGGGTCCACATAGTTGGAGTTGATCAAATAGGAGCTCATGGCCATTAATTTCAGTCTTTTTGTGGAATTGCACCTACTCGGAAAATATATAACTAAAATTTATATCTCATCCCTTTACTCTTCGGTTATTCCTGTTCCGTTGAACCCTCCTACTTTTCTGTCAAGTGAACAAAGTTAAGAAGCCACGTGACGGCAGCCGGCCAATGGCGCGCCTCCAGGACGAATCCCGGATAAGGAAATGGGATTAGGCATATACACTGACTCCGCACGCGCATCATCATATGGCCTCAGTTTGTGGGCATTCACAGTATTACAGTACGTCCCCCTCTCCCTCCCCGGGCCCCGTTCGCTCTCTGTGTATCTCTCCAGCATATGTTGGCACGCATGCCCTCCTAAGCAGCCAGAGAATCACAACAATAACAAAGCACGTCTGACACGCACGAAGTATTGCCTACATTCCGCTCGAGCTGAAGCGGCACTGAGGACCGCGCGCGCAAGGACACACACGAGCAACATGGTACAGTACAGATGATAAATCCTCCCTTATTGCAAACAAACCCCTTCTCCCTGTTACGCGTCTGGCTGGAACTTCAAAAAGAAAAAAAGAAAGCAAACAGAAAAAAGAAGCAGCAGAAAGAAAGTGCTTGGGGGGATTTAAAGTGGCGCCTGCACCACCCTATGTGTATATGTAGGGGTGTGTGTGTAGGGACGTGCTTGCCAAAGCTTTTCATTTTTTCTCTCTTCTTTTTAAATCGCTAATAACAGGGAGTGGGTGAGTGGCCTTGCCGGCTGCTGCGCCGCCACCCAGCAGCACCGTGTCAGAGATAAATCTGGCTTGTTTAGGATCGATAGAAAATTCATCAACTAATTCAGGTTACACGGCCTTCTAAATCACTAGCAGACCTTAGCATTAGGAACGAGAATCCAGCACCGGTTCCTTCTTTAAACAAAACAAAAAAAAAAACCCTGTTACTCCAACAGGCGCCCATTCCACATGTCACTCTCCTTGCATTCTGCCTCAGCTAGGGTCGCCTTTTGCCTTGCATTATAAAGAGGATATATTCCCCTCCGCATTCCGATATTAACATCACTGGCAGAGCAATGTGCCCAATTCAGACTGCGCTGCTGCTTTTGCCCTTGAGCTGTGCATTACTGAACAGAGATACAGCTCTTTGTGTTTCCTAAATGAAATCGTGACCCGCTTACACTAGCTGCTACAATCTCTTTGTTTACCCATTTCAAACACGAACACATACCATGTAACACAATCTAACTCTCTACTGCTGTCAGTTTCTATACTGCTATAAAACGGGCTGAAAAACACCATGTAAATTCCATTGAGTCCAATAATTCAGCTTGCAGCAATTTCTGCATGACTTCAACATACAATGTACTACAAAACACGGAGCACTGCGGTTAATAGTTATCAGTGGGACTAAAGGTGCGCGCACGCGCGCACACACATACACACACACACACACACACACACACACAGACACGCGCAAGATGATGGAGATATCCAAGTCCTTTGTTTCGAGAAAATTGACCGTCTCTAAATCGAAACCTTACGCCCCCCCTCACCTCACCCACTCACACACCCAACCCCCCAATACGCCTTCCAAGATGAACAGTAAAGTCGACCGCATCATTTTTCAACAAGACAATAAATAAATAAAAAAGTCCAATTCAACCTGGAATTGGCCTTTAAAACTGCGAGGCGGTTTGATGAACGAAAAAAACAGAAATACAGAACTTGGACTGATTTTTCAGCACTTTGGAGAGAACAGGTACATAATAAACATTACATAACACCAAAACAGTCCTGAAATAAATACAGTGGCGGATGTCTATGCTGATAGGAAATATAAATTCGTAGAGAAGACATTATTAAACTTCACAGTTCCACTTTTACAAATGTAAATACCAAGCAGCAACCCGATAATATCAGCTGATGGCTTCGCCTCCCTGTGTCGGATCCATCGCTGACGTTGTGTATAAATCCACTATATACTCCCCTAGAAGCGAATTTGTGATTGTTTTAATGATTTTCACACAAATCCGGATCTACAGGGTAGATATAGAAGACAGCGGCTCTCTGGAGGAACACGTTTACACAGTCGATAGACTTTTATTGCTTTCATAAACTTCCTGTCATAGCCGCAATGGAAGATTTTCATCCATCTGTACAGTTTCTGACCCCTGACCCGCTCACTGCTGGTGGGGATCTGGGAAATGAAGTTATAATGCTGTGACACTTCCGGCAAGCCAAAGGCGACGTCAGCTAACTCACAAATGAAACAAGAACATAAAAAAATAAAAACCTGGAACCTGCACGTTAATTCATCTTTCCAAATGCAGCTTTAAAAACAGCAAAATTAATTTTAAATAAAAAAACATTATTCTCTATCTAATATTACGTGCATTTAATTATTAATTGGTAATGTTAAGCTATTACAATGACGAAAGAGAGTAAAATGCATGTAGTAATATTATATACGTTTTAATTTTATGTCCAGTGAATTGTGAAATAGTATTTATTATTATAAAATATTATTTGTACCTCACAAATATTCCTATCTCACAGTAAAGGGGAGATTAGGCCTCTGTCACTGACAAATATAATATTTTCTATAAAATGTAATATTTCCTTGGCCAATTTAGTTTCTCACTACTCCATTTGAACGAATATTTCATTTAAAATAAAAGTAGGCCTATTTCTACCGATTGCTATCATCATAAATATAACCACACACTTGAATTAAAAAGTAGCCTACTGTTGTAATTATCCAAAAAGAAGAAGAAGAAAAGATAAGAACAAAAACTTGGCAGCTCCAACCGGGCGTCGTTCTAACAGAATTAACACAATTTCATGAAAGAAGAGACAAATCGCTTGGCACGGGGAACCACTGTCCTATCAAACATGGTTCTAAATGATTCGACTGAAGAATGGATGGACCAATGAATAAATGAATAAATGCCCCTTCACTGTGCTAAATGAATTGCAGTCTGTCTCCTGATTCTCTGAGATTCAACTCTGATTCAACTGAATTGAAATGGAATGTGGATTACAAACAAGGGCCTGCTCTATCTATCTATCTATCTATCTATCTATCTATCTATCTATCTATCTATCTATCTATCTATCTATCTATCTATCTATCTATCTATCTATCTATCTATCTATCTATCTATCTATCTATCTATCTATCTATCTATCTATCTATCTATCTATCTATCTATCTATCTATCTATCTAAATAAATAAAATAAATCACAATTAAAACAAAAAAATCTAAAAGTAAAAACGTTTCTAACTAACTACAAACTCTCATTTTACATTTTTGATTTAGTCCACATCATATCCCATTGCTAGGCTTATAAAATAGACAGGTTCAGGGCAAAAACGAAAATACAAATTATAAATGAGAATGCGATGCTACTGATGCATTTTGAAGCTGTTCGTGCTTTCACCATATGAACGTGGTTTGTTTTCCGGCTATATATTTCCCATACAATTTCTATCTGCTCCTGTGCTGCTCCCACATTGATTTTGTGACAGTGACACTCCCTCCTTGCTGCAGGCAATATTGCTGTTCTCTGTTTCCTGAAAAAAGTTGCTCATACATCACCAGACCGGACAACAACAGCCAAGAGCACGGAGCCTCTTCAGACTGGAGGGAGAGGCACGGTCAACCTGCTTCTAATCCGCCTCTAGTTTGCATCCTTTATTATTTATCCTTTCTACTCGTACTCGTTTTTTTTCGCCACCCTTTGTGCATTGTTTAGATACCAATACAGCCCAGTGTAGTCTCCATTTTATTCTGCGCAGGGGTGGGCCTATTTCTGTCAACTTGACCTCCCGCTTTGCAGCGGGGCATCTCAGGTATCGATCAAGGTGTGTTGAGTCTGACTGCGACACTTCCCTTCTCTCTGTCAAGTTTGTCAGCAGTAGCCATTCAGCCGAACGGGGCGGGGGCCCATTGTTTCCGGCTACAGGTAGAGGCCAATGTGCTCACCTGAGATCCACAGATACTCGGAGATATTTCGATTTTAGATACGGAAAGAAAAACAAACTGGGTTTGACACCTCAAATAGAGTTATATGACCCAGACACAGTGTAGCCTATTGCAGGCCTGACACCAACAAAGGGATCTCTTATGACACTACATGCAGTTGTTAGCTTTTTCATTAAATAGCTTACAATTAGTCTGTTCAAAATGAATAAAGTCAAACAGACTGCTTTATTTTGCCGTTTAGTCGATTTAAATATCATAAATATTATGAACCTGTCAGAGACCTAAGGACCACTTCACTATAGTGGCACTCCACCTGAAAAAAACATTGTCCTGTTTTCAACCCCATCACACACACACACACACACACACACACACACACACACACACACACACACACACACACACACACACACACACAAGTAAACGTGCATGATTAGAGAACTGGATCCAGGTTCAAGAGGGAAACATAAAACATACAGGGGCTAGATCTTTGCTGTAACACTTCGACATGTACTATCAGGACATGTTTCACAGCGCAAGCGACTGAGACAGCGGGATACAGTGAGTGGAAAAGGTCAGCGGATCTGGATTTAAACATTTGTCTTTCACCGCGGGTCAATTCCGTTTACAGCTCAAACACCAACAAGCTCAGACGGTAACTTCCCGGAGGTTAAAATGTTTTGGAGGAAGGGGTGAAATAAAAAGCAATAACATATTCAGGGAGCGGAAGAGAGCCGGGTTGAATAAATAACTCTTCACAATTTACGACCTTTCTAACAAGTTTGCCCCATCAGCGGCTCACAAACTCAGCTGCTGTTGTTGGCAAAGCTGCTGAAAAAGCTGTCGCTTCTACTCCTACCACAAAATGGGATCAAAAAGTGTTCTAAAATGGATTAATTTTAAGGAGCATGAAGGTACGATTTTTACCGTTTGTATAGCCAGGCGTCTTTTCATATTCAAGGGATAAAGAGTGAGATTTAAAAGTGAAGACTACAAAAGCTCGTGCCGGCAACTCAATCCGTAAATAGCTTGTTCTAGAAAAATAAACTCGTCATTTTGTCAGCTGCGTAACAAATAAAAGGCTTATAGAATAAAGTTAGCTTTTTGCGTTTATTTGTTTTTAACCATAGTCTGAAACATTACATTTGAAAGGCACAAATGTGTTTTTGTTCAATGGCGGGCCTTAACGGTATAAGCCACAATGAGAAAATTAAAATGAACACATAGAAGGGTTAAACAGCCTCATTATCTGCAGCGACCACTTGTCAATGTTCTGAATTATTACCGAGGTGAAAAGCTTTAGGGACAACGACGAAGAAGAGAAATGTGGTTTTGCTCCTTTGTGCAATTTGAAGAATAAATCGAGGTTCATTCCCCTGGTTATTGTCATGCAAAGTAGCCTATCGGACAGAGAAAGAAAAAATGAAGTTCTGCAGAGGCCTGTCCCTCCGTATGGCAAGTATTAATCTAAAGGTGCTTTATGATATATCTATTGTGTGGAAGCTCGAACCAGAGGCGCGCAGCACGTCAGGTAAAACTGAACAGAAACAGCAGCTAAGAAATACAGACTAATACAAGAACTGACTGCAAAATGGCTTTATCTGTGCTGAATAAAATCCAATAAAAGTCAGTTCTGCCGTTCACATCTCCAAAAGGTCCTCCCTTCTGTTGAGTTACACTGAAACTATAACTCCAACCAAACTATTTCCCTGGTGTCCTCTTTTTCTTTATGGCGGAAAAAATACAAAACATAATTACATTAAAATAGCTTTACTCAAAGCTTCCGCATAATCATTGTTGGTGCTAAATTGACGCTTAAAAACATCCAAACAGCCTCTAAAAATGAACTAGCATATTTAAAGTGGTTGGAGAACACAGACCGGGTGTAGGCAGGAACTCATTTGTATTGATGGAGGAGCACACACGATGAAAAGAAACAAATGCTCCCTGTAGACTCGGAGCGTTTTATTCCAACAGCCAGTTTATAATCAAAGAAACAGCACATTAGCAATCAGCAGAGGAAAATAAACAGTTGAAACCACTGGCGCTTTCTGCAAGCTCCTACTGGCAACATGCTTGATACACCATGTGCTAGTATCGGCAAAAAACCACACATCTGGATGCAAACTGATAAAACCACAGCAATGCTCATGCTGAGAAACCACTGCAAACATTCTCACATTCATTGAAGCTCCCGGTATTTTTTTCTTAGACCTATGTCTAACAATAACAACGAATTTTAGTAACGTTTTTTTTTGTTAGGCTACTATATTAGGGATTTTTACAAAAGCAGAAAATCAACATAGCCACAAACAATCTTTAGTAATGAAGCTATCTGCTATATGTATTAAATCAGATATAAATATGTTTCAAATTGAATTTATGTTGGGAGAAAGTTGTCCATGACCTTTAACCTTCCACTGGCCACGACCTCACCTTCACCCTCAGTAGCCATATGATAGTGTGTGTGTGTATCTATCTATCTATCTATCTATCTATCTATCTATCTATCTATCTATCTATCTATCTATCTATCTATCTATCTATCTATCTATCTATCTATCTATCTATCTATCTATCTATATATCTATCTATCTATCTATATATCTATCTATCTATCTATCTATCCATCTGGTGATGTTCTTTGGTATTTCAACTTATCATTTAGGCCTTATTATAAGCTGGACCAGAGGAGGTACAGCAAAACCTAAATGATTGCCAAAATGTCAATAGTGCCCCTTCTAGTTCTAATCACACACCCCCAGGTGGCTTAGTAACTCACTAATTAACCAGCATGATGGTGAAGGTACAGGACATGGGGCTTGAAAAGAGGAAACACACAGTTCAAATACCCATGTGTGACATGCACAACCTATAATCATCAAAAATATAAATGGTTGAAGAATCAGGAAAAGCTGTATGGCCAAGTACGATTTCACTTACAAGGCATTAGTGGGTGTTTGGTGCACAATAAACCTACCGAAAGGAAATAAACAAAAAACAAAGTACAACAGACAAAAGCTAAAATATATAATTTAGAAATATTATAATTGCAAAATATGTAAAAGACAATGTAACCTAAGACATATGTTTAATATAACTGTTTTAGAATAACCACAGCAAAGTAGCCTAATTACAAACTAGTGTATTGGAAACAGGAGGAAGAGGAGGAGGAGGAGGAGGAGGAGGGGATGCTGCGGCAGCTCCTGCAACACGTGGTCTTCCCCTTCCTCCCAGCATGGGCAAAACACCTGCCACACACACACACACACACACACACACACACACACACACACACACACACACACACACACACACACACACACACACACACTGTACGAGCTAGAAAGCGTACGTACACACACAACGATATGCAAATGAGCCAGCTCCCTCTTATACAAGTCGATTTCTATTTTTTGTGTACTCACTTCTCTGTAGCTCGCGGATCCGCCTCTCTTTTCTGGTGTCATCGTCACATCAGCTTCAACCATTTCCATCTTGTTATCATTATGAAATGTTGCTTTTCTTTTCCTTCTTCTGCTTCTCTACATCTCCAACACATCGGCAGCTGTGTCCCATTCCCTTTTTCTCCATACAGAGAAGCATTGACACCTCAGTTGTCCTCTCTCTCGTCTGCCGACGCCACAGGTTTTTTTTTTTTTTTTTTTTTTACCTCATCGGGATTCTTCGTGGTATCTTCAAAGAAAATAAAAAAAATAAAATCGCTGTCATTTACGCGGACACCCCAACTCACATGCACGCACACGCGCAGACGGACACACTCCAGTCTCCGGTAAAGTGTAAACATGACTGTATCCAAACCGCATCGCTCAGAATCCGCATTTAAACATCCGCAATAATAGTTTATACTTAGAGCCACTTTAACGGTGATAATCCAGCAAAAAAAAACACGGCAACACGTCACCGTAACGTTGCGACTTCAGCACGGGGCGCTCCATGCGTAAAGCCAGACAAAATTGGCGTTAAATGATAAAGGAAACCCCCATCACCGGTGACCGTTCCAAGTGTTTCCCGGTGTTACAGCAAGCAGTTTGGGGCTGAAGGAGACCGAGCAGGGCTGCTGTGGAGACTGTGGGCTCTTTAAGGCATTAAGTGTTGTGTGTGTGTGTGCATGGACTCAAGTTTTCAAATTAATCTGCCAGTTTGGCACACTCTTTGTTTAACGGGCGAGGCGTGTCACTCCGCGTCCCCGGTACACATTTTAATATTGGTGAGACGCGCTGACCTCCCGTTCACCCCGAGAACAACCAAGCCCCTCTCTCTCTTCCAATCCCCCCCCCTTCCTCGTCCCCCTCCCTTTTCCACACCCTTTCTTTCAGCCATTTCCCCCTCTCTCTCACTCCCTTCTCTCCTTCATCCCCTCTTTCTGTCATTCTGTTCTTTACCCGTCCCTCTCTCCCTCTCTCTCCGTCATACCACATTGAGTTGGAGTCATTACTTTGAAGAAAAATGGTCAGTAGATGTGAAAGAAGGAGGGGGTCTTTTTCATTCTCTCTGATTTTCTTTTCTTTCAGGATCATTTCTCCCTTTCCCTTTGTTGCATAAATATAAATGACACCACCGCGCACGCTGACATGTGAATAACCGCACCACCACTTCAGAGTCTTAAACATGAATATTTCGTAGAAACAAATGTGTTGTATTGCAGCTTAGTTCGTGTAAACCTTCTTTAGTGCTTTGAGCCGCGCGGAGATCAGACACGGAGGTATCAGGTGGATTTATATTGATGTTATTCGACTCTCTGCAACCCGCCAATGGATTTTTATCGAGTTAACTGCAGCCATATGCCCACACTTATCCCTACTCATTTCACTACTATTACTTTCCTTATATTTCCACATTTTATCACCGTGTCGGTTACAGAAAACAGATGTGCATTATTGTTACTTATGTTCCATTTCGTTTTACATTATGCGTTTTCGTGCCTATAGGTTTTATTTAAAAACAAGGAAAGTGATATTCATTTGTGACGTTTTATAAGTTTCATGCACGCGCAAACGGCACGTTTGACAAACCTACAGGCGCGCACACTTGCTACATTTTAAATCGAGTTAATATGGTGAACTCAGGATGAACCTTGGGAGAAGGACGGAATCTGTAACGTAGTTATTCACCCATTAGTATACCTTTTAGTGTGTGTGTGTGTGGGGGGGTGGGGGGTGGGGTGGGAAGCTGTGGACCGAGCAGAGCCATGCCAGCCCAGGCCAGCGCGTTTACGTCAATAAGCGGATTATTTATTTACTGAATTATCATTTTGCTCATCTGTGGCGACTCATTTCCCCTCCTCTCTGCCTGTCCCCCTATTTTAACCATAAAGCATGGCTCCAAAAATATATGTCCAGACGTTGCTATTCAACAGGAGCTGAGATTAAACGAGTTCAGATTGTTTGTCTGGTTGAGGTCAAAACTGTTTGCCAGATCAAACTGGGTCAGCTAGGACAGTTTCGGTTATTCGGAGATAATACAACAAAAATGGGGGTTTGTATTAGTCCTAAATTGGGTATCCAGATTACTTATCTACACATCTGGCTAAGTTAGTGTGAGTATTCCTTGACATACAGGGCTAAGTTTATTTTCTACAAAACATTCAATAGCAATCACAACAAAAAAAATCGAATAATAATAATGCCTTACAACTCAACAGCAATACATACATAGGCGACTGCTACTTAACTTTAGGCAGACAGAAGTAAAAACGAGAAAGACAGAAAGCAGAAGAAAAATGGTTTGAGACTCATTCTTCTCAGCTAGAAAAGTAAACAGGGCCAGACATTAATCTTGCAGTGGAAAAATCAGATAAGGAGAGTAATATTTTGTGGATGGTGCGCGAGATAAGAGTTTATTTTGACAGGTTGGTGCTGATAATGTTGAGGAGAGGAAGAGCTCTGTTTTGCTAAACTCCCTCTCCAAAATGGTTTGGGGATTTATAAATAGCTGTTAGCTCCAAGCATAAAACACCACTTTACATCCCCTAATATCTGGCTGTGCAGCACACACACACACACACACACACACACACACACACACACACACACACACACACACACACACACACACACACACACACACACACACACACACACACACACACACATACACACACACACCACTAACAGCGTGGCACTATTGTTTCCTATAAGATGTAGGCTATTATTGATAAATATTGATATAATGCATTTTTCATCAACATAAAACTATAGACTGTCTCTTTTAATGAATTAGTTTTATAGAAGCAGCATTTGTGTTTGAATGGTTGCTGCTAATAAAAGTGTTGTTTTATTGTATCTGGGCCTGTGTCTGTACCTATTTTTTTTATTTGGACCAGGTCTAGTTTCAGCGGCGTTTGAAAGTTCATTTAATAATAAAAGCCTATTATTATTTTTCGCTACGTTTCATTTTGGTTACCCGTTTCCTTAACATAAGGTATTTGCCCATTGCCAAAGAAAGTGGCTCATATGAAATACAAATGTTAGCTGGTGTGAACAAAATGTGTAGCCAAACACCTGCAACCCCCCCCCCCCCCCCCCCCCCCCCACACACACACACACACACACACACACACTCCAGACATACACCCACTCCTCCCACCTCCATGTCACCGAATACCTTCCGTCCTCCCACCGCCACCTTCAACCCCTCCATTTTCCTGTCTTTCTTCTCCCTTCATCTCTCTCTCTCTGTAACATTGCAGCGGCAGGAGGAGCTTTGCTTTTGTTACCGGGGAAGGGAAGGGGAGGTCAGGCCTTCACCTCTACTTTGCCTCCTGCTATCATTTCTCTCATCTGTACCCTCTCCCTACCTCTGCTCCTCTTACTCCCTCCCTCCCACTTTTTTTTTGCCTTTGACATACAGCAATTGGTCTGGAGTCGAGTGAGTGAGGAGAGGCGAGGGCGGAACTCAAGCACGACGGTGAACTTTTGACCCTTCAACTCCGTGAACTTTCTGCTGTAGGCTGCCTATTAGCTTGGACATGCAGCAAGGCTGTTCTCTTGCTTCGAGCAGGAAGACAGAAGGACAAAGGAAAGAGAAAAAACAGCTACAGTAACCTCTACTAGGTCTTAATTCACTTGCTAGCTTGAAAATTAGCCTTGTTTTGTGCTTCGGACCTAGCATGTTGCTACTTAGCTGGATTAGTGTTTGTTGTCCTCTCTCGGGCAACAACAGCAAAGAGAAAATACATAGGCAGCCTAAAAGGAGGCAGACATTAAATGACAGCGCCTCCTTAAGATGGCATTTTTTTTTTATCTTTCTCTCTGTACCTTACACCTAAGGACTTAACACTCACCATTCATCAACTGCAAAAGACGGCGACAGTTCTGACAGTTGTGTATTTAAACAGCGAGGGAGAGACGCGGGGTTGTTGCAGGTTATCGTCGGGTGGTATTCAAAAGGACGGGGGCGCGTGCTGGGAGGGAGGCATGTACCGAGTGTGACTCGTGCTCCTCGCTGTCCTGGTCTGAAGCGGGCTCTGGTGGCGGCGCGAGAGAGCTGCATTCTCTGGGAAAATATAATCTGGCACACATTGAAACCATGGAGTAGCTAAATTGAACTGGAATATGGCTACTTTTCATTCCTTCTTGTTTGTGATGAAAAAGGCCCGGGAAGTGGCGACTTTCAGGACAGAAACAAGCTTAATTTGAAATGCTGCTGCTAATACGAGCATAAATCCTCTGCTCCTTACAGTAGCCTAGGCTACAAGGCTATTACGTAGGCCTACTGCTAATATTACTGCAGCAACGACAAACATCCAGGCATATTTTCGTTATAATAGGCTCATAATTGGCTAATTATAGCCTAATAATAATAATAATAATAATAATAAGTATTATAATAATAATAATAATAATAAGTATTATTATTATTATTATTATTATTATTAGTAGTAGTAGTAGTAGTAGTAGTAGTAGTATTATTAGCCTAGTAGTAGTAGTAGTAGGCTAGTAGTAGTAGTAGTAGCCTAGTAGTAGTAGTAGTAGTAGTAGTAGTAGTAGTAGCCTAGTTTATTTGTCCAACCTACCCACCTTGATATGCTATATCAGTACCTTTTCTGTCACAAAGTCACAAGTAGCAAGCTCACATTTAAGTAACTTTTTCAAGATCAGTCTCAACCCAATAAACTGTTTGTTTCTGTTTGTTGGCCTGAGTGTGTTCCCGGAGGCATACATTGAACATGGCATAACCTAAAATAAAATATAGTCTATAGGTAGCCTAATTAGGCTACCCACCAATCAACTGGTTAACTTTAAATGTTTGAAAGATTATCGGCCTGTCATAACCCATTGCCAAGGCAAGCAAAACCTATTGCAGCTATATTCCCAGTCTCACCAAGCGGCATTGATCGAGGCTTTTATTGACTGCAAACACGTTTAAAATAATAACCCAATCAAAGCTGAATTTCCAGCATTCAACCTAATTCATGCTGACATGTTTGTCACCCCTCCTTACTGAAATCTGTGGTAGCCTACTTACGGAGCATTTTTTTCCTCCACGAATGACATTATGGTATGTTCTATTATAATTACTGTAATCGTGTGCATAATACCATGATTGTTGGTGCTTGGCTGAACTGTCGGGTCACCGCTATTCGGCCAACCTGATTTAAAAAAAAATTGGTTTGTCTGAGGTAAACATCCTTCCCTTCTGACCCGGAAATGGGGAACACTGACAGGCAAATAAAGGCAGACAGTTGTTAATTCCTCTCCCCTATGTTGTGGAAGTAAACGCACAAACACACGCATGGGGATGGGGGGTAGTGTGGCGCAGTATGCCATCTTCACTCCCTTACGCGCCTGCGTGGCTCGAGCCTGTCTGCTGACCTCGCAGTGACTCCTACTCGTGCATTATTCATGCTGCGTGGCCGCGCGGTTCACCCCTATCAGTATGCAGAAGACATTAAGGCCTCGCAAATACCGATTTAAACGAAAAGCAATCACATGAGCTGCTGCGAGGGGGAAACGGGAAAGTAGTTCATGGTGTTCGTGTGATTGCAGAGGACAGAGAATAGGTTATCTGCTCTTTTACGCTTCACAATATCCCCACCTATAGATCCAATCCACAGAATAGACTTCTGTGTTAATATAAATACGCAGAAAATAGGCTACTTGAAATTGAACGAAATCGCCTCAAATTATTAAATTCGGTTTGAGCAAAACGCACCGAAAGTGGCAAGCCACGATACAGTGAAGGAAAACACACGCAAGACCTTCCCATACCCGGGTTATCCCCCCCCCCCCCCCCCCCCCCCCCCTCTCTCTCTCTCTCTCTCTCATGCCCTGCCAATAAACCCACCAAACACAACAAAACACACCCCACTGACTCCCACACAAAGCCCGCGACTCTCTCACACACAGGCAAACACACACCTTTGCAATGCAATGAACAAAAAGGGCCAGTCGCATTAGTTACTCACCCCACTCATCATCCCCAACACACAGACTGTAAAGCAAACTCAGCGCCTTCTGACAGCCTCGACAGGTTCAAAGGAGCAGCAAGCCCGTACACATAATACACATAATACACATAATACACATAATGGCGAGAAGAAGCGGCTCTGCATGCTGGAGCTGCCCTCTGTACATAAACGGGAAACAGATGACACACACAGCAAAAACAAAGGAGGCCATACAGAGCTGCTGCTGCACCTTCTCATGCCACAGCCTCTCTCACTTTACCCATAAGGAAAAGGAACTACATTCGTGTCACGCGTGTCATGTCCCGTCCCTGTGTGTGTGTGTGTGTGTGTGTGTCTTTTTTTTTTGTTTGGGGGGGGGGGGGGGTCCTGTATCATCATTAAAACGAGGAAGTTGATGAGAAATGAATTGTGGAGTTTTTTCGCCTTCCTGTTTACTGAACTGAAACTTCCTCAAGGACCCAGGCCGCTCCCAACACACACTCAAGCACGCACGCGCGCGCACACACACACACACACGCACACGTATATAGGGGGTAGGACAGGGAGCCATTATCTCACACCGGATGTAGGCTACAAAATTATTTTTTTGGTTGTACAACATAGGCCTACACACATACCAAAAACATGCTGGCCTCAGCTAACGTGCACGATTTATTATTACTATTATTAGGGCTATTGATTTGTTTTATTTGGTATTTATTTTGTATTTGGTTTGGTAATACTTAGTCTACGGTTCACGAGCCAAGAGGTCAAACGGGAGGATAATAATTATTCATTTTATTCTTTGTAACATAATAACAGAGGGGAAAATAAAACCCCAGAGAAACCTGTACAGCGGAAATCATATCTGACTGATATAATGGGCAAATATGTCATTAGGATAATCACATAGGGTTAATGCCCCATTATAAATACAGCCTGAAAATATACGCTTTTCTCATTAATTCTATTTTGAGAAGAACAAATTAAAATTAAAGAAAGTCCGATGTTTGATGGCATCTGTTGTAACCTTCTTCTTTTTTTAACCACAATTTAGCAGAGAAGACTTTTGATATTTTTCCTCCAGTCTGAATAATTCATGGTATCCCGAGCATGACTCTGAATAACATTCGTGTGAAGTTTGTGAAAAATAATCGTAAAGGCGGAGGGCAGCGCCAGGAATCCCCAGACTGAAAATGCATTGGGGCATGCTGGCTTCATATGTAAAGTGAACATAATAAATGAGAGTTTGAGAGCAGAGAGGACTTCCGAGAGCAGAGAAGCCTCCTCTCTTATTAGCGGGGTGCAGAGGACACCGGATTAACTGTGTGGTCGTGGAGAGGAGAAATACACTCACCCGTGAAGTAGCCCGCTCTGCACTGTAAGAACGGGTTTGGTTCATAATCATTCTTTATAAAAAAAAAAAAAAAAATCAATTAAAAATGAATACTTCATTGAGAGAGTTAAAGAAAGTGGATGGAAAAACTATACTTAATTCAAAAATATATAGTACATACATACGTCATGGGCTAATGTTCTTAAAATAAAATAAAATATCCCTATTGTGATAAAGACATCCTCCTAAAACTAAACCTACATTTTGACGACGAAAAACAATGTTTTACCGGAGATTTGAACCGCATCTCACGGCCTTCCTTAGCGGATGGAGTCCATCCTATTTTATATTAGGCTGTATTTCCTGAAATTAAATTGTTGCTGCCAAATGAATCCAAATTTACTTAAATACAAACTTTGTCTGATTTTAGTAAGCAATAGTAACTATATTGTGTTGTATGTGCATGATGGTAAGCACCCCCCTCCATACTTAGGCCTAGTATTTGTCGGCCTCTTCAGGGCGCCATGTTGAGGTTGGCCTTAACACAAAAGGAGAACTATTAATGTAACTGTCTTATTGTGACGAAGCTTGTCTCATCACCAGGGATTGGCTGATAACTGAAGTTATCTACCGGGAGCTGTGACGCCGGACTAACTGTTAAAAAGAAAAAAAGAAAAAAAAGTTTGAAACTCAGCCCGGCGTATGCCGAAATATGAGCGTCCGCCATGACACGGGACATTAAACAATTTACATGATGGATCTAAGCAATAAGAAGCGGGCGTGCGCGAGGAGAGCAATACGCTGCACTGGTAGCCGGGCTGTCTGACAGCTCGAGTCCCGCTTCAGACATCAGAGGGCAGCCAGAGGGAAACAGTGTGGAGAACTATTGAAGATACAGGGTACAGTGGCAGCAGTGAGAGACTGTAGCCTACTGTAACCCCCCCCCCCCCCCCCCCCCCCCCCCCCCCCCGTTTATTCACGACACAGTTATTCCATTATTATGTCATAACGCCACATGAAGGTGTTGTTTGCTTGGCGGCTTGGGCATTTTCGACCAATATATGTGAATTGTGAATGGAAGGTTTAAAACAATTGTACTGCATTAGCCTACTGTTTATTTCAACGGATAAATGAGGCGTCACATTCTCAAGCATGTTTGTTCTTTAATATTAGAGACACTCTCCTTCTAACTTGCATTGTGTCATTTTTTGGTTGTAAAACGGGTGTGATTTGTTTGACATGTTGCATCGAAGTCCATCAGGGTGTTCCAATGAAGAGGTTTTGTGTCACGTGGCCTCATTAGTCCTTCCATTATTATTTAATGTTGTTCAATCAGGCTAGTGTCATTCATATTGTTGAAATGTGTATTCCATCGATTCGACAGGCTGAAGGACTTCAGTGCTATCAGTGAACAGTTCCGGTGTGACTGTTGGATTTAAGTTAGTAAGTTTTGGTTTCACGCTTGTTTAATAAATTCTAGTGCAGTGTTTGCTTGTCATCAGTGGATGTTTCAATGCATTACATGGGTGTCCTCATTTTACTAATATTTGGTTCAGTGGAGAGTTTTGACTTGCAAATACAAAATGTCAGTAGGCTACATGATCTAAAAACTTTTTAAGACAGCTGGTAATAGTTTACATTTACTGTAATTCTAAATCCTCTATTACAGTTGGTTTGGATTGAGTGTTTTGTGCCCTATGTTTGAACAATTTCATGGAAGTTGTATCTGTATGAGGTTAATTTGAAAGCCCAAGCGTTTGGTTACAGTTTGATTTGATTTACAAGCTTCTCTCCAACAACAACAGTTTAAGTTAAGCACAGCTACAACAGGCAAACAACAGGCCATGGCTCCAGTGTAAAATAACCTGAAAGGACTCTGATGGCGAGCCTTGGGAATGTTTGTATCCACAAGGCTTTTTCACTCACACCCATCCTGCCTGGAAAATACAAGGGCGGAGGACGGACAAAGATTTTCTTGTATTCAAGGACGCATGTTACAACTCTCTCTCTCTCTCTCTCTCTCTCTCTCTCTCTCTCTCTCTCTCTCTCTCTCTCTCTCTCTCTCTCTCTCTTTCTCTCTCTCTCTCTGTGTGTGTCCATTTACGTCTTGGTTAATGTTGGCACACGCGGGCATTTCTCCAACTCTTAATACTTTATTGAAAGCATTTTTACGCACACAAGGGCCATACATAAAAGTGACAAAACAAATGTATGGTGAAACGCTCCT
>CM042441.1:28342027-28392027 GCA_023631565.1 Gymnocephalus cernua | reverse complement strand
ATATGCAAAGAGACGCAGAGCACCATGGCTCCCCGTGTAGTTTGTACAAGCCCTAAACTGTCACCAACCCCATGTGTCCAAACATATTGGCTACGATCTATTGAGTCGGCATTATGAATATTATCGCCCTATGATACAGGGCTAATAAGCTGTAAACACAAGATCAGCATGTACCATGGCTAATGTGCAGCTTTCTCATCCAGGGGAATATCTGTGGTGGCTGAGTATCGCTGCCCGTCATGCTGCCAGCGGCTGATCCCGCCAGGTCGCCCTCTTGCCTCTGCGGGTGCCCGGTCCTGGGCGGTGGGTTGCTGCCGTGGCCGGCGTCCCTTTTGTGCTGCAACTCCTCGGTCTCTGGCGACGAGTCGTCCAGCTCCGTGAAGCGCTGCGCCGTGCCGCTGCCGCCGGAGGAGGTGGAGGACAGATTTGGAGAGCTGAGACTACCGCTTCCTGGTTGCTCCGAGCGGGGAGACGAGCTCTGGGCGCCCAGTTTGGCTTCTCCAATACCGGGTGACAGGAGGGAGTCTGCTGCAGAGGCGAGAGAGCAGCTAGACGGCTGTCTGAAGCCCGTCTCCGGTGCTGGGGAGCCGAAACCCCGGGAGTCCCCGACGACCGAGCCGCCCCCGAAGTGTCCTCCGGTGTTGGCGGCGCTGCCGCTCCCCCCTCCCCGGTTGGTGACGGTCAGGTCCATGCCATTGTAGCTGTAGCCGTAAGAGCCCGTCGCATGGTGCATGTTGGCGGAGGAAGAGTCCCTGTACGTCCCGCCGTTCATTGCGCCGCTGCCGGCTCCATAATTTAGCAGTTGATAGTCGGGGCCATTTGGGTAGCGCCCCGAGAACGAGTTTACAAAGTAAGAGCTCATTTAGGTTGTTTTAGAGAGTTGCAGGCTTACAGCTGAGTACTAAGGGGCGCTTGATTTGTTAGATTTCTCTTGGTCGTTATAACGCGGGTACTTTCAACGATTTATGATGTATTAGTGAATTATGGCGTTGCACTGTACTTCGTTTTTAGCTATGTATGCGCCGTCCAAATATGGGGGTGGGGTGGTGTGTGTGTCAGTGTGCTGGATTGAGGGGTGTGTGTGTGTGTGTATGTGTGTGTGATGGGGGAGGTGAGGGGTGAGGTGAGGGAGGAGAGACAGAGAGAAGAGGGGGGAGGCGGTCACGTGCTTTTGTTGACCAGTCGTAAATTCTCGCCGATGACTTTGGAGGTAATTCATGCTCTGAGGTTTCTAATGATGAAGGGATGGGCGGGGGAAGCTCTCTCTCTTTCTCTCTCTCTCTCTCTCTCTCTCTCTCTTTCTTTCTCTCCCTCTCTCTCTCTCTCTGTCTCTCTCTCTCTCTCACACACACACCCTTTACTCTGCTGCTGGAGGTGCCGGGGGTGAGCTCAGAGCGCCACCTACTGCAGACATAATTTATTGCACTTATTAAAAAGACCGAAATAGAAGGAGAGGGAGAAAGTAGACACTCAAAAAGCGGTATGAGAGAGCTGTTATAAAATATTCTCTCTCTCTTTCTGTATGAGTGTCTCATCATTCAGGCCTGTTAATTGACCTTTGCTTAGGCTGGGAATTAGGAGCCAGTGACCATAAACCATAAAATAACCTGTTAATAATGGAATACAGAGCCGTAATATCAGTCAACCAATGCTGCCATTTAGGTCTTCTGTCCACAATCAGACCTACGTTGAAACTTTGAACAGTATAAATCATAATACTAGTCTAATATCAGCAACAAAACACAGACTGAAACAATTAAAATAACAAAATAAATGACGTGTGGGACGTCACAAATAGGAACTGATATTTACTGCGCCATAAAAGCCGCACAGGCCCATTACTGCGTCGCTATGCACCTCTGAAGCACCATAACAGCTGTGACAAGATAGTGATGCATTCAGGGCCGGTAAAAACATTTTCACGTATTTACTTTTGTTGAAATGTCTTTAACAATATCATCGATATTTACCAAAATCATCCACCTTAAACAGACATAGTGGCCTCATCAACCGAGTTCAATACAACAACTTGAATTACTCTTTTATTTATTTTCATGTGATTTTGTATAGTGTTCCCTCTTTGCTGTTGTCTCAGTCATATTTACTGTAGTAAGCATACATCCTCTCCACTGTAGCAAAGATACTGTAGATTCAATTAAAAAAACTGTATTTACTTTATAGGCCTACCATTTAATGTTACATTATGTGCCAGTTTAACCATATTTACTAGTTTTCAACTGCAGTCCTTGGGCAGGCTTCTGTCTGGCTCTAGTCAACCAGGAAGTTTATCGACAATAAACTGTGAAAATGACCAAAGTCTAACACTAACTTTAACCAAAGTAACTTAACCCTCCCCACCAAAGTCACACTGTCTGAAGCCACCAAGTCATGACTGAGAAGGGAAGTCAGTCGTCTTTCTTTCTTTCTTTCTTTCTTTCTTTCTTTCTTTCTTTCTTTCTTTCTTTCTTTCTTTCTTTCTTTCTTTATTTCTTTCTTTCTTTCTTTCCCCCTGCAGCCTCCCTTCCAGCTGCAGAGGAGGAATGTTAAATCTGATCTGTGACGTCCACACTGGATGGAAATCTGCTGATTTATGATTTGTTGATTCCAGGGTTGGGATGCATTTCAGCCAGGGTGCCTGTGTGTGTGTGTGTGTGTGTGTGTGTGTGTGTGTGTGTGTGTGTGTGTGTGTGTGTGTGTGTGTGTGTGTGTGTGTCTGTGTGTGTGTGTGTGTGTGTGTGTGTGTGTGTGTGTGTGTGTGTGTGTGTGTGGGTGGGTGTGTGTGTGTGTGTGTGTGTGTGTGTGTGTGTGTGTGTGTGTGTGTGTGTGTGTCTGTGTGTGTGTGTGTGTGTGTGTGTGTGTGTGTGTGTGTGTGTGTGTGTGTGTGTGCATGCATGCATGCATGTATGTATGTGTGTGTGTTCTCAACGTGCACTCGGTTGTACATGTTTCTGACACACACATATATGCACACAGGCTGGAACACAGGGCATAAAGAATTCCAGACTTTTTTGTGCGAAATGATACAAATGAATGCGCTCTGTGGGGGACTGTGTGTGCATACATGTGCTCCTGCATGTGTGTGTAGTTGCAGGCCACATTTCAGACACTCAGCTGCTCTCACACTGAGCATCGGCAAAAGAACCCAGCAGCTGGAATGGAAATTATCTTGAATATTCAGAAGTAAGAGGAGGGAATAAAACAACTGCAGCAGCCAGCAACAGGGGTGGACACATGCACAAAACAGATATATGTATTATTTGACTAACTAGAGTTTTGATATCAATAGCCTATATTAAATCAGCCATCTGTTGGCTTGAAAGCAGGCCGAGGGGCTTAAAAGCACATAACCCAAAGAGGAGGAGGCACTGACCGAGTTGGCACACACTTCTGAACACACTCCCCTCGTTATATTTAGATTTCCACCACATTGAATATTTGTACCGTGAAACAGCTCGCTGACCACTTTGGTCCAAACAAATTCCACAGTTTCAGAGAAGAGTTCTATACTGATTTTTTTAGCATAGAATGCACCATTTTAAAACTGGATTTTACTTATCTCTGTGCCACCACTGCATTTCTCTGGAGTCATAATAATGTTTTGTTAGCTCTCCAGTTTTCCCAATAGCTAGTCAGGATTCAGGGGTTGAATTCCTGTTAGTAGGGCAAGACGCTCATGGTGGTGACACACATTTCGAATATGCTTCTGCTCAGATGTTTATGGATAAAATAATTCACTAAATAGCAAAGATTCTTTTTCATGTATTGCACAAATGTGAGCACTACTTAAATCCTCATTTCAAGCTGTGCACAGATGTTGATAAGACGCCTCCGTTTTGGAGAATTTTCATATTTTAACTTGAAGTTGAAATCACAGATTTTGAATAGTTTATGGTCTATAATGAAACAGTTTCAAACTCTTGCTGAACCAACTCAGAACGTCATTGGAAAAAGATAGAAAGCGTAGACAAAATAAAGATCCATACCATTCTTTGTCAAATATATGAAAAAAAACGTGTGCAGTTAGTACGTGTTGGCCTGTCAAATGAGCCCTCTGGGTCACAGTGAAACCTATTCCACTGTGTTTAACATAGAACATCTGCCAGCATGTACTTCTCTTGACAGCAGACATTCTCACTGTGGGAATCAAACCACCGGCCCTGGCTGGCACGGTCAGAGCCAAACAAAAAGGCCATATAGAGTAATACACCAAGCCAGATCAGGTTATCTGCCTGTTACAGGACATTCATTTTATATTCTGAAGACATTTGATGGTGAGTGTAGCTGCAAAACAACAGCCTACTAAACTGAATTAAATGATACTCAATCTAAACTTACTGCTTCTCTCACACACATACTGCTGAAAATATTGTATTGTCTCCCTGTGGTATTAATTATTTACTAAAAAACCCATGCCATAGTCTATATAACCTTGGCAGCATGTTCTACAACTGGATGAGCTTTTATTAGCAGACTTACTCAAACTCAATATAGTCAGGACAACAACTGGGATAGTATTCAATCAGCTGGATAATTAAAATAATTTTCTTTCCAAAACTAAGAACCCATGCCTGGCAGTGGAAGCTATTAATATGTATGCTGTTGATAAACTCTAAATAGCATTATGGTAACTAAAATGTGTGCCCTCTGTCGCCAGCATAGCAATATAAATATACACTGACTATGAGTGTTGTAAATGGATCTTTTAACATTAGAACAGCTTATATATATATATATATATATATATATATATATATATATATATATATATATATATATATAAGCTGTTCTAATGTTAAAAGTAAAATAAAGTGGTTGTCCTACCAAGCAATGGCGAGTTTCCTGTGTTCATGTTAATGCAGTTTACTGTGCGTCTTCGTCTTATCAATTAATGTCAATAATGCAAGTCATTTGCAAGAGATAAGATAAAAAAGGCGTTTTTTTTGTGTTTACGGCGCGTGCATCACTGAAACCCAAGTCGCCGCTGCCGAGCGATGGAACCCGCGCGCCGGTCACTCAGGGGACAAGCAGAGTTCAAAGGGTCGCGAGGACATTGTCCACTTTGTCTGGATGAAGTGTATGCGTGTTTGTGTGTGTGTGACGTGTCTGGCTGGTCGGCTCGAGGACAGGTCAACTTTCTCTCCCTCGGTCTGGTCATCAATTAGTTCAGCCCGCAATCAGCAGTAGCTCGCGCCCCTTGTCACTTCCCCTCCGGACAACGGAGTGCGCAGCCTCGGCCTCGGCCCGTCAATATTTGCAGCATGGTTCAAGTAAGAGGGTAAAAGGTTTAGGATTCTTTACGCGCGGGCGTTAGTAGGCCACTAAATCATAAAACTTCTCACTGGTCACCTTTCACAATAAGCTAAAATGTTGCTGTTCAATAATGTTTTAACTAAGAAGCCTAATAGATAATGTATCAACCAACAACCCCCCTCCAAGAAGAATTTCTCCCAATACATAGACTACTTTATATTTTATTGAACATTTCTCATAGGTAGTATACGTAATTACTTGACAAAACAGTATAACATAAACAAACAATGTAAAAATCCATAAAATATACACTTTCCTGAACGTTTTTAGGTAGTTTGGAGAATAACATCAGTAGGTTAACACCCCCTCCCACGCGCCCCCTTCTATATTGGAAAAGTAAAACACCTGGAAAGGTTAAATTACCCCCACCCCTACCCGCAATTACATGACTTTCACCGTACACGGTGATTTTTTTCCGTGCTTATTTCTATACAGTTTAAATATGAACACCATATGACAGCCTATACACTTCTCAAATAGCTTTTCATCCCCACATTGTTGTGAGCGTGTTTGCACGAAGGTATATACACACAACACGTTTATAAAATAATAATAAAACAATCGGGGGATTTTCGAGTTCTAAAGCTTCAAAACAAGTGCCAGACAGAAAGTAAGTACATTTGACAAAAATAAAAAAATAAACTAAGTAGAATAAGAAGTTAGGTGGTTTTCTTGGAATGCAACAATAAATCGTGTCTTAACACAGTTTGTCACCGTTGGGTGGCCTGTTACTTATTTACTGTTTTTTTTAAATACACTTGGGATCCCATATTTATGTTCTTGTTTCTATTTTCTCATTTCTTAATTGTAGGCTATATGCTCTTTACACAGTCACACGGTTCCTTCTCAAGAGTCTTGTTACGAATTGTTTCCCATTGTTCAGACCACACAGAGAGGCAGTTGGATACATTTTTGAGGTATCCAAAAAGGAATCCTTCCTCCTCTTCCTTCTCTTGTACATGTTTCACCCCTGCTCAGGTAAAACAAAACAAAAAATCTAATCAAATATAGGCTACTTTTCCCAGAGTTTTCACATCAGACCAAACGCCTGGACGAACTTTGAGAAGGGAAGAGGAAGGGTTTCACCAGCATTATGTCTTTTTCACCATCCTCCTCTTCTGTCTGTTTTCCCTCCACCTCTGTCACTCCGTCCGTTTCTCCTCTTCCTCTGCACCGTTCACCGTGGAAGAAGAGGACGATGAGGAAGAAGACGAGTTGATCAGCTTGTTCTCCTTCTTCCACTTCATCCTCCGGTTCTGGAACCAGATCTTGATCTGCCGCTCTGTGAGGCAGAGCGCGTGCGCGATCTCGATCCGCCGCCGCCGCGTGAGGTACCGGTTGAAGTGGAACTCCTTCTCCAGCTCTAGAGTCTGGTAGCGCGTGTATGTCTGCCGCCCGCGCCTCCCGGGGCTGCTGAAGGTCCCTGAGAGATAATGGAAGACAGAGAGAAAGTTACATTTTAACCAAACTAATAACACATAGACTAGTCACATTCTATTATCTATCTAAATCGCTGCAACTTCATTGGTTTGGCTGATTTGATGCCCGTTGATACAATTTATGCTTTTCCCCACCAAGCAATTTTGGGTTCTAGAAAGTTAGAATGTAATCCCGGAGTTAATCAGTCCCCAAGTCAAACAGTGCTTTGCTGTCCTGCTTAGTGGACATTTTCTTCCATTAAGCGGCTTTACAGAAAGACCAATTTTTAAGATGTCATCTCTTCTGTTAACCTGGATCTTTAGACCAGCCAGCCTGATGGAGAAACTTTATCCTGAAGGCTGGAATTAGTATTTTGTTTTTTTTTGGAACCAAAATAATAAAAACAACAACAACAACAACCCATTCATTTATTTATTTCACTTTCCAATTAGGTTTTAATGCCTTTACTGGTGAATAGCAGCATTCAGCAGAGAAGAAATACACGCGTTGTTTCAACGACCCCACACTTATAATAATAATAATAATAATAATAATAATAATAATAATAATAATAATAATAATAATAATAATAATAATAATAATAATAGTAGTAAAAGTAAGGGCAGTAACAGTATTGCAGAGGGTATTCCCCCTAGAGAGGATGATTTTCCATGGCTTAGTCTCCTCTGATCCTTACTAACAGTATTTTGGCCCCCGGTGGTAAACAAATCGCCATGTTGTCAGTTTAGCAGCTTCAGATTCTGTATCGATCTCAAAGGCAGAGCACGGATGGAAAACCGCACGCGGCTCAGGGCACATCTCTAAATCTAAACATCCATAAATAAAAACTCAGCCAAACCGGATTATGAAGGAGCACTCAGAGTTTCTGTGCCACTGTGTTCTCTCTCCAGATGCCATTTACATCTTCAACTGTCATGTATAGCCCGCGTTGCTTTTTATTCCTCATATATATATAATTTTTTTTTGCAGCAGAGCCTGTTTCCACCTCGTCTGTCATAACTCGGAGAGTCCTGCAGGGCTTTGTACAACAGTAGCCCTGATCATCCACCATTACTCACTACACTCTCAACAGGCCGCTTTTCTCTTCTAAACAAAGACACTCGGGTTTGCAGTACAGTGGCCCACAACGATAATTCCATACTTATGGTTTAATTCACTCAACAGTGTAAAACAGGACACATGTATGCTTCTTTCGGGCAGTCAAATGCATCAAATGATTCCCGTCCGAAGCTGACCCTGCATGTCTCACTTTGACTCCGAATTTGGTAGCATTCACAGGTCTGATTCTAAGTCTAATATCCAATCTGTTACATAAAATAAACAGCGCATAACACTGTCTGCGCTGAGTTGAACACGGTCCATGTAAGATAACACAAAAGGAAGTAGTGATAAATAGCTGTGATACCATTCTTCCTTCATAAGTAGCGGGGTATTAAAAAGTTTGTAAAAAATAAAAATAAAAACAATAACACGCCTTCTCTTTAAGTGTACGATGTTGAGAATCTTTTTTTAATTTGACTTATTTGTTCCTGTTTAAAGGCAACCCGAAAGAGGGGGACTGTTTAAACATTGAAATAAAATAATTGAAACGGACACAGTTGAATAGAAACTAGAGACTGCGTGCTTTTAGGTTCCTCTCTGTCCATCCATCTTTCTATCTGTTCATTGTTTTCACCCACAACACTCTCTGACAGGCTTTTCCTCTCTAACTTTCTTCCCCCTGCTCGATGGCAGCGTCGGTCAGCAGGTCACATACAGTATCAGGAGCTCCAACCCAAACAAACTCGGTTTATGACGGACAATAAAATACCGAGCACATGACTAACTGACAGGCCAACAAACGGGGATCATAAAGCAGCTACTGGGAGAGGAGGAGGAGGAGGAGGGTAAAGAAAAAGGAAAGAGAGCAGAGGGGCTGACAGAGGAAGCAAACGTCAGTTTTATGACGGGGATCATAAAATATGCAAGAAAGAGGGGGGAAAGGAAGAAGAAGACACTCACCGTTGCAAGAGTTCATCCGCTGCATCCACGGATAAATGGGGGCTGACGACTGCAGCTTGTCGTCCATCGTTTCACCGAACATCCCTTTTCCACTCAGCCCGGCGCACTCCGCTTTACGCATGCCGTCCTGGCTCAACGCGAGCTGGTGCTCTTCCAGGCTGCACGGGTGCTCCTTGTCACGGTAAAAGCTCGTGGCCGCCGCTGCAGCCGCCGCTGCCGCCGCTGCCGTGGCGTAGTCGCAGGCACCGGCTCCGGTTGCGCCCCCTACACCGACTCCTGGCGCCGCCCGGTGCCCGCCGTACGCTCCGTTCGCTGCTTGCTGGTAGTAGGTGGACCCCGGGTACGGTTTCTCCTGGTGCACGCCGCCGCTGGCGCCGTACGCCACGGCCGCTGCAGCGGAAACGGCTGCTGCCCCCGAGTAGTGTCTGAGCGGATGGTCGGCGGCGTATCCCGACGAGTAGAGCGGGATCTGACCCAGGAACGACTCTGCCGCCTGCCCGCCAGCACCCGTTCCCGGTAGCGTCACCGGGAAAGTGGAGTTGACAAAATAGGAACTCATCGGGAGAAAGTAGGAGAGGAGAAGGAGGAGAAGAGAGAAGAAGACAGAAGAGAGGAGAGGAGAAGAAGAGGAGAGGGGAGGACAGGAGGGCACGAACAAACACAACAACAACGTTCACACGATGAAGAAGAAGGAGGAGGAGTAGAAGGATGCTAACGGCTAACGGCTAACGGTTCTCCCTCCCGTCCTCCTTCCTCAGCCTTCCCCTGCCCGCACTTTATGATTTGTTGTGTTTTATAGCCGACAGTCCGACGGGCTGCTGCTATCACTTAGTTTATCGCAGATTGGGAGGAGTGGGGTGAGGGGGAGAGGAGGGGAAGGGGGGAATCTGGGTGGCTTAGTGCCAGTATGGGACATAGAGAGAGAGAGAGAGAGAGAGAGAGAGAGGTGTGTGTGTGTGTGTGTGTGTGTGTGGAGAGAGAACGGGATGGGGTGAGGAGGGGTTGGAGGAGGAAGGCAGAGACCAGCTGACCTCAGACTGACCAATGGGAAGCTTCCGTGCCTAGCATTCGTTCGCCCCTTTTCCTTTCGTTGGAGATGAGGAAGAAGAGGAGGAAGAGGAGGGGTGGCAGGGAACTACGGCGAACCCCCCCCCCCCCCCCCACCACCACCTCTATCCCTTCCTATTTCCGTTCTTCAATATCCCACTACCTTTCTCTCTTTCTAATGCTCATTCAATTTCTCTTTCTAATCTTCCTCAGGTTCCCGGTGAGATTGCGCAATCACACCGGAATCCTCCGTGCGTTAAATTGATTCTTTCACTCCCAGTGTGCACTCCTCCGTCTGTTGTTGGACCCATAAAACCCAGCAGCTCAGACGCACGCACGCGCCCCTGAGGAGGAAAAGGGGGGGGGGGGGGCTGCACCACCAGAGGCAACCGAATAATAAAACATATTCCCGGCGCTTTGCAGATAATACCGACCGTATTAAAATGAATCTGGTGAGCGTAAATCACAGCCGGGAGCGCGCAAAAGTCCTGTGTGGTCCTGTGTGTGTGTGCGGCGGGGATGTGAGTTATCCTACAATATGATGTGGGATAGCCACACCACGTCTAGGCTATAACTGAGGTGTTTGTGCATTTGCAATTGGTATATTTGGGTAGGTTGGTAGATTTATGCCCACCACGCCGGTTTGTGTGTGTGTGTGTGTGTGTCCTCTTCTTTCATCGAGATTATTTTCTCCATCGGACGAGTAATTGATAATCTGGTAGGGATTTTCTGAACATAATCTGATATCTGTCAATGTTTTATTGATGAAAGATACCCCGGATGACGCTGTTCCATGTCCTTCTGCTGAACCAGTGATATTCTGTGTTAGATCCAAGCTGTGCTGTCTGCAGAAAATGAAAACTCAAGTACTCCAGTTGTATTCTGCAAGAGTGGCTTCGGTCTGATCAATGTGTGCGATGAATTATTATTTTCTTCCCATGTGACACTGATTAGGCTGAAATGTAAAAGGAGAAGAAAGAAAACAGTCTCGAAGTTTCCCAATTTTTCCCGTTTTCTTGACACTGATTATAGCCTCGCGCCCGAAAGTTTTTCCATGGGGCCATATATAATCAAGTGAAACATATTTATACAAATAACCTACGACTAGCCTACATACTGATACATACTAAATCCTTGAGAGAAAAAAACAACTAATCCGATACATCTCCTAATTATTAGACTACATATTAAAAGACTTGTGTTTGGGAAATTACAGAGATAAACAGAAATTAAAAAACATTAAACTAAATATACTATAGCCAATATGTATAAAGAAATATGTAGTCTGGAAAATCATGTGATTACGATTCAATTTTGTATCAATTTGTCATTGAAATATTATGTTTTTATGTTGATAATTAAACCATGTTTAACAAATGTTGCACATGATATGATAAACTTATATACACAAAGCTCATGCCAAACATAATTTATATTTAAAGTTATTCTTAATGGGACAAATCTTATCACAAACTTGTTATTAATATATTATTACGACATCATTGTGGCTGCATAAGAGGCCTAGCTTTAGAGTTTTCTAAATTATGATCTTTGAAAGTAGCCTAGTAAATAAAACCAAAATGTGAAGAAAAAGTGGAGCAGGCTGCACACACACACACACACACACACACACACACACACACACACACACACACACACACACACACACACACACACACACACACACACACACACACACGCTCTCTATTCAACTACAGTATTGACTTACAAAATTATGAAAGTGTCCTTCCAGAACTATCCTTTGTCTATATAAAAAATACTGCTTTTTCTTATTCATATTATAAAAAGAAAGAAAGAAGGAAATTTAAGGAAGAAAAAAACAAGTCGGCCTGCTTTTCATTCGCACTTACAAACGGAATATGTGTCGCTGAGGTCGTAAAATAACCGCAGCCATAAATAAATCTCTCTCCGGGTCTTTCTCTGTGCTTCCCCTACAGGCTCTGACTTGTCTGCATGGCCAAACTGCAGACAGTCCGACTGACAAATAGAGACAAAGACTCTATTTTTACTTTTACTTTACCCTCCCACCCCGTCCATTCCTCTGTCTTCTCTCCTTTTTTTTAAGTAACACTGTTCAGAGCAGGGAGAGATAATAAGTGTAATGCTCTTTCTGTCTGTGAAGGCTCACACAGACAGTTGTCGAATCTCTCTTTTAAACTTTCATTTTGACCTCTCTCTCCCTCTCTCTCTCCCTCTCTCTCTCCCTCTCTCCCTCTCTCTCTCTCTCTCTCTCTCTCTCTCTCTCTCTAGCCCGGGCAGGACGAGCCGCTTCCTCTCCGCTTTGTGGGAACGGGAAGCAGCCGCATTGTGTTGGAGCTGAGTGTGGTTTAATCATTAATGAGCACTAACAGTCGGGGCAGGACAGGCATGGCCTACAGCCTGGGACACACACATGACGGTAATATTAGCACACACACACACACACACACACACACACACACACACACACACACACACACACACACACACACACACACACACACACACACACACACACACACACACACACACACACACACATGCATTAGCACGGTTTTAAAGTGATTATGGCTTTGGCATGAGAAATAAAATAGGCAGACTAGTGACACCTGTTAAGCAGCCTGCAGGGTAAATATGACTTTTTTTTACACATTTATCCAATGTAGTTGGGAAAGAACAGGAAAGTATGGCAAAAAACTATAGTCTATAGAAGTTTAGACTATACCTCTGTCTAAAACAACTACACTGGATTGATAGCATGAGATGATGAATTTAATATATTAGCAAGCAGCGTAAATGAATTGCATGCAGGTCTCAGCAGGTGAGGTTCAAGTGCCTCTAACAAATGTTGCATTGAGAAGTTTTATATCACTTCATAAGTATACTATCTTAACTATGAAGACTAAGCTGTTTTGGGTGTTAGCCCAACCTTTTGAAAATCCTATGTCCAACACATTTGCTGATACAGGTGCAGCTATATAGCCTATATGCTATTAATATTAAGTGTTACCACATGAATGTTACTAAAAAGAATTACACTGTTGTGATATTATAGCCTGCTATGAGCCTATTTGGACATAAATAGCCTAATGCATTGTGTTACGTTGTAGGTTCATAGCAGGCAATATTAATCAAGCTTTTTACCAAAGCCTGGCATACATCTTTATAACATGACAATTATTTAATAATAAATCTCACATCTTAGCGTCAAATTATTACAAATAAGCTAGTAGGCCTATCAATAAGCTAATAGGATAATGGCGTATTTTAACACAAAAGCCAAAGATCGTCTACAGACCTAAATGTGAGCTGCAGTATCAGCCACTTACACTGAGTAATAAGGCTCATGTGACTGCTTCATTCAACAATGTGATGTCATTGCATCGACCATATGTGACATGGGAGATACTGTAGAATAGCCGTGCTAGCTGTCTGAGCGGGTTGTTGGCTTGTCTTTGCAGGTGTGTTGCAATTTGGGAGAAGCGGGGCGGCAAACGGCTCCAAACGGCAGACAGAAAGGAAGAGTCGGGATCGGAAGAGGGAAACGGTTTGCTAAATGGGAAACGGGGATCCTGTCCGGCTGGAAGCAGCAGTTTATGAGAGAGAGAGAGAGAGAGAGAGAGAGAGAGAGAGAGAGAGAGAGAGACATCAATGGTTAGTAAATACATAAACTATAAAAGGGAGATAGTCACGCTTTTTCTCACGCGCCCTAACTGTCAATGTGTTGTGTGTTTGCTCTTTCTAAACATCAGCGCAAACTTAGCCTACTGTTTATAAAAAATAGCCCTTCTTTTTTTTTTTACTTTTACTACTACTCTATCAACTGCAACGGCTAACAAAAAGAGCAACGAAAATACTACTACTACTAGGCTACTACTATAATAAAATTATATATACATATATATATATATATATATATATATATATATATATATATATATATAGCCTATATATATATATATATATATATATAAATATATATATATATATATATATATATATATATATATATATATAGCCTATATATAATATCTTATTAGCAATAATAATAAGAATGGTAGGCTATAGGGGAACAGTCAGAAAGAGGATGATATTCTGGGATGTGTTTCCAGTTAACCACCAGTTAGGAAACCATAATAATAACTGCATTTTGTGTAAATTCAACACAATATTGTGGTTTTTAATTGCGACAGGGTGATAATACGAATGGCAGCTTTTTAATAACGGACACGCGTGTTAAACATGTTATCAGACTACCACACTACCTGTGGCAGTAAATCAGCCCGTGTGGCTGTGATTGAGCTGCAGTGTAAACAGTGAAGGGCTGCTGAAGGAACTCCAGGAATCTGAGAAACTTCAGAGATTATCGCCAATTAAAGCTGTAGGAGTCAGACGGCTGCTTTATGGCTTTATGGCTCTCTCTCTCTCTCTCTCTCTCTCTCTCTCTCTGTGTGTGTGTGTGTGTGTGTGTGTGTGTGTGTGTGTGTGTGTGTGTGTGTGTGTGTGTGTGTGTGTGTGTGTGTGTGAGAGAGACCTCGGGGCTTTTATGGCTTTATGACCGTTTATGACTCCTTGTAAAGTCCGAGGAATGGCGACGAAGTGAAAAACAGGCCCGCAGCAAACAGCAGATGAACACATGTGCTGTGCTGCACATAAGGAACGCGCGTACACACACACACACACACACACACACACACACACACACACACACACACACACACACACACACACACACACACACACACACACACACGATCACTGTACAGTTCATCTGCGGTTCATTTCAGCCCGACAATGCTCAAACCGCCGCATTTTACTCAGTAAAAAGCATTGTAGATTAATTAACGGTCTATGAAATTAAACATTTGGATTAATGTTATTGACTAGACTCCTTTCTTTTCCCTCTCTCTTTTCTTTTTTTTTTTTTTTTACCCAGGATTTGATTTCGCGCCTTGCAGAAAGATAACCACACTCGGAATATTTTTAAAGATTCCTTCACCGGATGGAGGATTGGTATTGCAGCTAACATTTCAATTATTACTACTGTATTCTTAATTTTCGAAATTTAAAAATATTTCCTACACGTAGTAGCCTACAATCTGTGTAATCATTCAAACCCGTTTAAAAACGCCACAGTACCAGAATAAAAAGAAAATCAGAAATATTCTTATCACCATTTACATAATTAGGCTTAAAAGTATCTTAAAAAGTGGTTTCTGTTCCAAAGTCGGGTACACTGAAATAGTCTGTGTGCAAAGTTAGAGCAAGTAGATCATCCATTTGTTTAATCATGAGAGGAAAGACAAAAAATGGAGACTGCGCCTATAATGTTTCTTTTTGTAGAGCTTAATGGCCATGCCGCTAATGCTCGGTATACTGAATGTTGTTTGTGTGCGTGCGCGCGCTGACCGACCTCCACGCGTTAATGACAAACTGAAATAGACTGACTCATAGTGCTTTTTTTTGTTTTATTAATGTAATAATCGTTTCCAGGCAGCTCGAGCCGGCTGGCCGCGTCCTTCACGGCACCGTGAGCTCGTGCTAAGGGTCAGTTCATCGAACTGTTACCAGTGCACGCGAGCCCTCGGCCACATAGGGCCCCGGGACGAGTTAAAGATTAACGGACGGATGAATGCAGCATCACGGGGAGGGCTGCTTGTTTTTCTCCAAGTCTCTGCTAAATATCCTTATTTAGCAGAAGCGGACACGCGCACATGCAGGTGCCCTTGTTCACACATAGACTATATGTAACTATTTCATGTCTTTATTGCTCTCCGGAAACGTTACAGTATATGCTATAAAACAGGTACATACATACAACACAACAATTATTATTGCAGTTAACATTTCAAATACAATTAAAAAAAGAAATGCATCTCAAATTATTAGATTATTATTGTAATGGAATATGCTACTATTAGTGTTGTTACTATTCCTATGTAGTTGTTTTTTATTATCATTTTTAATTTAGTTTTAATTTTGTTAATAGATCTACCCAAATGCAATAATAACTGTCACTTATTACAGGCTGCACAGTTTTCTAATTTACCTTTAATAGTACGGAGCACTTGGTGCATTCCAATGTGTATATGCAGCTGAATAATAATGCTGATTTCCCCTCTGGTCTGACCATAATACACAGAAAATTCAATCGAGGTGTTAGGATGTCGATAATGAGGGGTGTGAGTGTGTGTGTGTGTGTGTGTGTGTGTGTGTGTGTGTGTGGGGGGGGGGGGGGGTTAATGCGCCGAAGTTGATTTTGAATGCCAGGTTAAAGTCAGATATAGCTGGAGTCATAAATCAAATACAGCGCTGTGGATTCAAATTATCACACACTTGAACACACACACACACACACACACCTGGATGCATATATTCGGGAGGTTGCACAGCAGATCCGCAGATTAGCGGGCCAGTATACATGATGAAATCACGGAGCAAGGACGAGTTATTATGTTTACACACACACACACACACACCTGGATGCATATATTCGGGAGGTTGCACAGCAGATCCGCAGATTAGCGGGCCAGTATAAATGATGAAATCACGGAGCAAGGACGAGTTATTATGTTTACACACACACACACACACACACACACACACACACACACACACACACACAGAGAGAGAGAGAGAGAGAGAGAGAGAGAGATAGACACTATAGCATACGCAGGCGCACAATTAATCTGGTTGCCTTTGTTCATCGAAACAGCTACCCTGACCAATCAGCACGAACTTAGCATCGTATACCTATAGGCTTCTGTTTCTTGGGCACAATGCGCGCAAAGCCATGGATACGTTCTTGTGCGCGCACGGATTTCTCCACACCTCATTCCCTGTAGTGCAACAGCTTCTCCCTCCAGGCCACAAATATCTCTCTCTCTCTCTCTCTCTCTCTCTCTCTCTCTCTCTCTCTCTCTCTCGCTCTCTCTCTCTCTGCGATTACATCAAAGAAGGAAAGAAGACAACAACCAGCGAGACAAAAGACTAAAAGTACGCCCCACACATATGCCCACACGGGTGCATGCTCGCGCTCCCTGTCTCTCGTCACATCTGGTCTGGTTTCATTCCAACGAAGACAAAAAAAGTAAAGTCGGGCACTTCATCTGTTTGTCAACAGCTACACAACAGACCATACGGACCATACACACTCACAGTCACACCACATGCTACCATCAGCACATCACACCTTCGCAGGACAACTGAGATACATTAGTCTTTTTTAGTCTTAGTAGGTATTACCAGAGGATAAGGTGTGTGTGTGTCCGCGCGTGTGCGTGTGACTGTGTTTGTGAATGTTTGGTACTGTAGTCAACGTGACGCTAGATGGCACCAGAGCGTCATGTGGGAGCGAGCGCACTGCAGCACTGTCCCCGCTGGAGCTGCACGGTGTGGTATGTTCCTCATGCTTGAACCTGGTTTCCTCCACAGTTCAAAAACAAAAGCAGTCCCTTATACAACACACATCATGAATAAAGATATTACAATATGTATATCACACATTGTTTTATCTTTAGTTTGTATAGACAATTGTATTTTAATTCCCTATAGACCTGTCAGTATTTGGTGCCAGATAGGCCGATGTCATATTTGCCATGAAATGTGACACATAGTCTGCTGGTGATGCAAGTTGGTATTGATCTGTACTGAAAATGTAAATGTATACATTTGTATGAATAATATATATTTGTATGTATATGAATATTATATTTTTGTACAAATGCATGGTTATACACGTAAACAAAATAAACGTATAAACTTGACTTGAGCCCCGTGACTGTTAATACTAAAACTGCTGCTACTACAGACAGTAGCTTATAATAAGACAGAATTGCCGACGAACCAAGCAATAATGGCAGTATGATTACACATTATGAATTAAATGCATAGTTATTGTACACGTAGTATTGATAATAATTTTATTCACTTCTACTGTAAACTGAAACACCGCCGCTGCAATAGTAAATGACTGAATTGCAATATGTTTCTCTTTAGACTGCTTTCCTATGTGTTTATTGTGGTAGACTAGGACCACTAAGTAGATCTTCTGAAATTAGATTCATACTTCTAAATGAAGTAGGCCTATTTATATTTAATTAAAAAAAGCATATGTAAGCTGATATTAATAGCATAAATCTGTGCCTGAGCTGGGCAGGCATTATGCTGTTTTAGTCTTCTCCCCCTTCCTCTTCACGCAGCGTGTTTTAAATATGAGCCAATTTATCAGAGAAATGTGTGTGCTGTTGTAATGAAGAAGGAACTGATTTAGGAACATAAAGTTCATAAACTATAGGCTACTTAATACAACGACTTTCCGGATTTCTTAAAGCCTAGCGCCTTTTGATATTACAGCAACCCGTTTTGCTTTACGCAGATATAGAAACATTGGCATTGGACCTAAAACGAAAAGTTCACTGATCCGGAGTTTTACAGAATTTTCCAATAGGCATTTGTGCAATTGAAAGGATCACAGCATGCATATGATACCACACAATAAATGAAAAAAACAAAAAAATACTAAACCAATAATACACTTAATACACACTACTACTAATTTGGTGCTGACAGAGCTACAGCCAAAGCAGCCCAAGACTGCAACTCAGACTTCATCAATCATTATAAGTTAGCCTACATTGTGTGTCTACAGCTTATATGTTTGATAACTGGTGACGACTTTATTGCATTATTGACTGGTTCAAAAAAGGAACAGAAAAGTGGCTGCATTGCTTTCCAATGCAAGTAGACAAAGCGATCTGCAGTGTGCCATATTCCACCAGAAATGAAAGCTGTCTTTGCAGTTAGAGGTTTCAGTGATAATCAGTGTAAATATTAACACTTGTCAGTGTTAACCTACACAGTGAAGGAGTAGTGGCAGCAGCCAGCGGATATTCAAAGCTACAACATGTTCAATTTTGAATGAATTGAAATGAAGCCATAAATAAAGCTATACCCAAGAACTCATCTTGTTTGCCGTCTATGTCCACATTGTGTCACCACCCACAGTAAATAATATGGTTATAGATAATCATTTCTCATCACATGTAGATGGTCAATGTCTACACAGTTCATTTAGTGTATTAGTCGATACTAGTCTCATAGCAAATAATAATAATATACTACTATTTTTATTATTATTATTATTATTAAAACTATTAAGCTGTAACCTACTTTATTTCTGTAAGTTGTGCTCATTAGCCTAGCTGCTAATTAGCCTTTGGTTGTTGGCCCTAAACTGTCTCCATGAATTTGGAGATCCATTACACCACACAGACATTCATTATTTAGAAAATAAACGGGCATGCTGAGCATGGACATGTAGCCTAATATATATATATATATATATATATATATATATATATATATATATATATATATATATATATATATATATATATATATATATATATATATATATATATATATATATAATGAGAGATGAGGAAAATAAATCTGAGTGTGTGTGTGTGTGTGTGTCTGTGTGTGTGTGTGTGTGTTTGGGATCAAGGAATTCCCTTCAAATATCAAACACCCTTCAAGGTGTTTGATATTTGAGACAGCAACAAATTGGAGACCAAAGAGGAGACAGACAGACAGAGGCTGCAGATGTGTGTGTGAGTGGAGGTTGGTGGGGGGTTGCTGGGCGGTGTCCTGGCCGGTTAGGTGTAGACAATAAAAAAACAGCCCGCCCGCTGCAGGGAGGAAATGAGAAGGGAAACAAAGTCGTAAAAGTGGGCTGTTCGGACCGAGACAGAAAAACATTCCTCTGTCTGTACACACACTAAGAGTCAGCAATTGCAGCTGAAACCTGGAAGCTCTTCCACTGAGATCTGGAAGTGAAACAATTATAAAACACACACCGAGAGCACAAAAGGCCATTTTGAAACACAGAGATAGAAAGACAGAGGGGCTGCAATTACCTGCAACCTGGTGAAGACATAGAATGAGAAATATCCACTAACATGCACAAACACGTCCCTTTTCTTTAAAAAATAAAATACGTGATTGTAAATACTGATTAGAAAAATCCAGCACACATGCCCTCACATGAAAGCCAGCCTCACTCTGGTGAATATATCTACCCCCCTCCCTCCGTTCACCGGGAACGGCTTTGGGGCAAAAAAGACATGAGCTAATCTTCCAGATCTCAAACAGCGAGTTTAACCGATGGATAGCTCTTCCGCAGCTAATCCCACCACTTAGAGAGCCAATTCATCTGGATAGTTCATCATGGAGCCTAATCCAGCCAGGAAAGGCTTTAATCTGAGATGGAAAAGTAGCAGCTCATTTATAACGTTAATGTGCAGACCAGAAGCAGCAGAATCACGGAAAGCACTGCAGTTTGACTTGTTTTGCTCCTTTAACAATGCGCATGCAGCAGCGCGCGCAGGGTTGCATGAATGTCTCTTACCGTTTGTTGACAATCCGTCACGAGCCCCACACACCTGCAGCTCACTTCGGCGTCCCGCGTGCAGGCAGCCAGGCACCCCCGGAAAGGCACGAGACAGTCCTACCGTGTGTAGACCGGATGGATGGATGGATGGATGATAGCCTAATTGGATGGAGGGGTGGCAGCGCGAGGAGGTGAGGATGAGGAGGACGAAGAACTGGAGGGGAGGGGGGGGGGGGGGTCCCCGTTGTCACCCAGTCCATCAAAACACCGCCGTCATCTTCATCACCGCCCCGATCATCATCAGCATCATCATCCTCGCGGTGACAATTGAGGAATTAAATGAGTAAAATGTCAAATTCTAATTAGAAAAAACAATTATAAGGTCATCTCTGGGATGGTTTTTCCCCAGTTTTTGGTCTGGCAGCTCGCCCCGTCTTCGCCTCATCACAGCGGAACTGTCGGTATCTCGGTCCGCCGATTTAGCATAGACAGCAGCACGAGACCAGACGGAGCGCGGAGCCATGGCAGAGTAGGAAGAGCAGGAGAAGGACAGGGGGGGAGGGGGCGGGTTGTTGTCAACGTCTCCTCGTGCCGGTGTCCTCAGTCACAACTAGTATTCTCATTAACTAGTCCGTTTAATTAGAGCAGGGTCGTTCATTTCTCGCGGTTTCCCGGCTCCGCGCGGCGCCTCGCCAGCCCCGGGCTGAGCGAGGGAGGAGAGGCGGCTGTTCGGGCCGGATCGGAGTGCAGCAGCAATATAGTCACTTGGGAAATCATAAAAAGTTCATGTTCACGTTAAGCGCTTCCACATGACCAGCCCGTCGGCCAATCCCCGCGCGCGGCCACTCATAAACTTGTATCACAAAGTTGTAAATTTTCATAAAACAACAAGGAATTTATTGCATTTCTCCACGGAGTGCATTTGGAGGGGAGCTGCTTCTTCCATTTCTCCCATTTCTTTCCGCCGCCATTTTCTTCTCCTTCTGCCCCTCTTAAGAACCAGCAGCTCGCACCGCACAGAGAAGACACTGAGGATTGTGCTTCTGTTTTCTTCTTGTCTTTTCCTAAAAACACTATCTGTGTCTGTGGTTGGTTTGTTACACAGTGTGCTATAGGCTGCTCTATTTATCTACTGATATTGGACTTGAATGAACCAAATCAGAGATTTGTTTAGGTTGCACAAGTGTCAGATTATTATTGTTTTTTAAGTTAAAACCCAAAAAGGTTAAAAGGAAATAGCTCACGTGTGATTAAAAGACAGATAGTCAAATATAAATACGTGGTGTCAAAATGTGGCCGGGCTAATTCAGAACACACAAAGCACTACATCTATTATAGTCATCATATTTATATAACTGTGTGTGTGTGTGTGTGTGTGTGTGTGTGTGTGTGTGTGTGTGTCTCATCATAAGATGGATGGAGATCCAGCAAAATGGTGTCGCTCTGAGGTGAAGCTCTGCAGCCAAGAAAACCAGCAACAACTGTGATGACTGCCATTTTGCAAAATATTAAATTCCATGGAAATACTACATTCTTCTTATTATCAACCACATCAGTTTGAAGTGAAGTATAGGTGAAATGTGGCTCGATCAGCCACAGCCACATCACCTGAGAGCTGGCGTGGGCCTGAAAAGCCGTGCGTAAAAGCGGTTTCGCAATGCGGCAACGCGTCACCATTTTAACGGCCTGCAGGCCTAGAGCCGCAGGATGCTCAGAGACCCTGCGGGGATTTTTTTCTTTTTATACAAATATTGCTCAGCAGCAGTGCAAACCAGCCCGCTGCGGTCAGAGGGCGGCGTTGCCTCAAAGAGAGATATGAAAACCACCTGAATAACCGGAAGCTGAATTTTAACGGCTCATGTTTGGATGGGGGATTGGTTTCCTCCGCTTGATTCACGAGCTAACTATTTGACTACTTCTTCTTGATTTTGTAAATGACGTTCCTGTCCTCACACACACGAGCCTGAGCCTAAACCCCTCCTGAACCCTGAAGAAGCCGGATGCCGCCTCATTTGCAGCACTATGACACAAACAATTATTTCTCCTTCAATGAGACCGCAAGGTCCAGGTACATCATTTGTCCAAAGGCATATATTCAGCACTACATTTTCAGAAGCTCTGACATCTACAACCAAAAAAGATTCCATTTAGGCCCCGCAGCGACCCACATACGACTGCACACTCAACTCTTACCTGGTCAACTGTTTTCTGTTTTATTTGGTTCCCTCAGCTTTCATTTTCGTCTTCTTCTGTCAGTATAATAAAGCATGCCATTGCAGTTGCAAATTTATGAAAAGCCAGGAATTGTTATTTTTTTTCCCGTGTAAAATAATCTATCCAAACTGCTATGAACAGGATTACTCCTGTTCATAGCATATCAGTTTCCAGTCCAGACAGTGTTCGTACCCTTTCTAAGTTCGTATCCTTAGTTCGTATCCTATTTAAAAACAGAAAACTTGATTGTAGACCTTCATTGACCCACATATGACCTTTCCTAACTGTGCGTCTGGTTTGCAGGAGCGGATCCAACGCTTCCTCTATGCAAACGTCTCGAGTTAAAACATTAACAGAAAGTAAGGCAGCAACACAGGGCAGAATGGACACACAGGCCGCAAGGTCCACTGTCTGTTGGTTACTTTTTGTTTGTTGCTTTTATTGGGGTTTCCGGCCTTTTCATGGACGTAATAAAGACATCAGGACCTGCTATAACATCCCCCCACACACACCACCGCTCTCTACCAGTGTATGCTGTCTTACAGACAGCCGAGGACTTCCAGAGGCACCCATACCCCCTAGAAATTCCGTTTGGATTTGGTGAGACTTTGTGCAGCCTGAATGGAGCATACTTGGATATTTTTGGCACGCAGAGCTGCGAAGTATGAGGTAAAATGTGAGAAACGGCCCGCAGATCAGTAGGTTTTGCAGTGAGCTGGAGTAGCTACGGGTGTCTGTCGGTCTGAAAGGAGAAGGAATAGCTTTAAAACCAATCCCTTGTTCTTGTTTTAAACCACACGGACATCAACATTCAAATATCACGAATGCCTGAATTATTAAGATGTCTTTCAAAAGAAGTCAGATCACCTTTATTTAAAAACAAACGGAAGGAGATTTCCATAGAGGAGTTGTATTATTATACTTTGTGTTTTAAATGTGACTTCGTTCTGTTATTAATGCAAACGCAAAGGTATTTGGGCACTAGCTCAGTCATATGATGATATCACCTCTATATGGATTTACATGTTTCTGTATCGACCTGGTGAAGAAAATGTCCACGGGCTTTTCGGTGTCATGCGTTGGTGCGGTTCATAGCAGTGAAATGTGTGTAACTTATTCAGACAATGAAGACAAATTACAGCATTTTATATTTTCAGTCTTCGTTACAACGTGTTAAGCGTTAGGAATTTCACAATGCGCTATCTATCTAACTGACTAAATAAATACAATTCTGCATGCATTTTAAGAAAAGTAAGAGGCCTATTATTCCAATAAAACATTTCTGGTGCTTTCGACCGCATCTCATGGTCCTCATCAGCGAATTGAGCTATATATAAAACATAATAATGTTGCAAGTATCAAAATGCTTCATGATTTTAGTATCAAAAAGGGCCTAAACATATTTAGAAATAGGCCTATAACCTAATACATCAATTTCATGTCCCAGTGTTAAGGGTTGAGACGTTGAGATGTTAAACAGCGTAGTGGTCAGACTGTACACGAAACTCACATATGTGATATTGTTCATATATAGATATATAGGCCTCTATATACTCTCTCTCTCTCTCTCTCTCTCTATATATATATATATATATATATATATATATATATATATATATATATATATATATATATATATATATTGCACTACTGCTAAATAAGGATGAGAGTGTAAATACTGAAACTTTGAATGTTATATAGCTATTAGCTGTAACAGTTAATATATTTACACCTGTAAACAAGGTGAGTGTATTTTTAAAAGCGCATTGGCACTCATTACTGCGGTTTATAATCTGTGAAAGTCATTATTACACTCTCAACTCAAAGTGAAACCTATTAGAACTTAATAAAGCTTCTGCTGCTGCAGTGTATGTGTGTGCAATATTATGTTCTCATGGGAGAGTACTTCAACAGATGCTGCTGGCATATAAGTAAACAACATTTTTTCATTTGCGAACTGAAATTATTGAAGTTAAAGATGCCATATGTCAAAAATACCTGGAGATGCCAATTACAGTTTCTCCGACATTTAAGGAGGAGCTTCAGCCTGTAACACAAATATCCTTTGTGTAAAACACACAGCATGTTGGAGGATGTCCTTGTAGATCAGGTATTTTTGCATGTGAAAATCAAACAGTTGTCCCAAATTTTATCACGTTTGTATTTTTACATCATATCTTATTTGTATGACAATCTATAGACTGTTTTTACACTAAATTATACTGTATAAAAACTGACCACATAAGAAATCTGTCAGGCTTGAACTAAATAAACTGTATGCCACATCTACGTTAAACTTGATAAAAATCCAACGCTATTTTCTCTACTGATTTAGCTATTTTCTGAGGAAGGCTGGATTTTCTCTTAGCTACTACTAACATTGGCTGGATAATAGAAACTCAACCAAAAGTAAAGCATGACTGAAAGAAATAAGTGCTGTCGAAGCACACATGGCTCAATGTTCCAGATTTAGTGAACTATGTGTTGAAGTTATTGTCTCAGATCTTTAATGATGATTTATTATTGTCTTTATCATTCTTATTGACAGTGTAACAGTGGTTGTATCAGTCGTTTTAGGTTCATGCCATGAAGTAGTTTCATATTCCAATAAAACCACAACATTACAATCTTAAACAGCTGCTATCTAGGAATACTTCCAGATGAAAGGGAGACATATCTAACATATATGACAACACACTCATTGCAGTTGGCGTTTTATTTTTTTACAAGTAGAACATGTATGTCTCAGGCAACATGAAAACACAGGTGCAAATACAGAAAGGAAAGACACAGACACAGCCAATACCTGTTTAAAAAAGAGCATATCATTATTTCAAGACATCTAGACTTATCTTATAATTGAATATAACCAAATAGGGACAGGATCAAACCCACACAAAACACAGGTGCAAACTGGTGACAGTCAGAGCAGTAGCGACTATTGAGCACACATACTATAGGTCATTTCTTCAATAACAGGGCTAAGAATAAATCTAAATGAATGAAATGGAACATTTGGAACTTTTCATGAGAATTGCATGCCATAGCATTTAGAAACACCATTAAGACCTATAAGATGAGATTTGCAGAAAGTATAATTCACTCAGTAAATTAATAATACAAAAAAAGTCAGATCTTGTGAATGCTTTTGTGTTTTGATGGTGGGTGGGTTCTGCTGCATTTCTGGCTACAGTTCTGTAGTGACAGTCCTGAATGGAGCAGGTTATGGATGATATTCTAATAACTGAATGATTCCACTCCTATCTGCTACACCGGAGCCATTTCTAACACCAATGCTTAGCTTTGTATCCACAGAAATCTGCTGGTTCATTCATCATCACTACTACTACTGCTACTACTAATACTACTACTACTACTACTACTACTACTACTACTACTATTTTGTCCCTTTTTTCTGCAGATCAGATAAGTGAAGTGTCCCCATAATATAAATCTCCAGCCCTCATGTACAACAGAAGCTTCTCCTGTGGTGTATTGGACCTTTGAGAAGAACTCCACAGTTCTATCAAGAGCAATATATTTCAGTATATTTTAGTCATTGTACATATCTAAAGCAAAACCTCCCTACTGCCATTGTTCTACTTTTGGGATAGCTTCAATTCAGTTCAATTTTATTTATACTATCAAATCATAACAATAGTTATCTGATGACACTTTACAGATAGAGTAGGTCTAGACCACACTCTATAATTTACAAAGACCCAACAACTCCCCCAAGAGCAAGCATTTAGTGCTTAGAGGAGGCTTTTAAATGTTCAATGAAAGTTTCACTATCCTAATTTCATGATGTTACATTTCACCCCAGGGCATGGTACAACTAACCCGGACTATGGGGTAAATTGAAACATTTTACTCCTTGTGTTTGAGAGTTAATCTTGCATTGTGTGTAGCAGAGGTAACAGCTACACCATTTAATAGCTGACTGATGTATTTAGTTTGTATCACATTTGGAACGCGCAGGCTTTAAAAGAGCTCCAAGATACAGACAGAAATGTCAGAAATGTTACAACTATCCCCAGGCTCCCATACGCATAGATTGCTCATACAACAGAAAATATCACTTTTTATTCCGTTACCTTAATAATTAGAAATGTAATTCGAGATATAAGAGTTAAAAAACAACCAAGTTAAAGTGTCAAGTAGTCATTGTTATTACTCCTCCTCCTCCTCCTCCTCCTCCTCCTCCTCCTCCTCCTCCTCCTCCTCCTCCTCCTCCTCCTCCTCCTCCTCCTCCTCCTCCTCCTCCTCCTCCGCGGGCGGTGGCGGTGCTGTTGGAGAGCCGCTCTCAGTTAGCCTGTTCTCCTTCTTCCACTTCATCCTCCGGTTCTGGAACCAGATCTTGATCTGCCGCTCGGTGAGGCAGAGCGCGTGCGCTACCTCTATCCTCCGCCGCCGCGTGAGGTACCGGTTGTAGTGGAACTCCTTCTCCAGCTCGAGCGTCTGGTGGCGCGTGTACGTCTGCCGCCCGCGCCTTCTATCGGCACCTGCATGGTGCAAGAACCCATTATGTGTCTAAGTTAGTCTCCCTGCTCAAAGAAAGTCGTGTGTTACAGATTAATCATGCATATTGTATGAATTCCTGTTTTGGTGAAATAATAAATAATTCCCCGCAATTATGGCTTACAGTAGCCTATACTTAACCCTTGTGTTTTCTTTCTGTCGACCATGCAACACTGAACACTTTTTTAGAAATGATATCCAACTTTTGAGTTAAAAAGGTGAAATATTAATTATTTTGATTAATAGTTACGATCATAGGAACGTGTTTTGAAGTTTAGTCAGGATACTGTTTTAAAACCAATTCAATAGTTATTTTTTTTTTCAAATGCTATGAAATTGAATAAAACACCCCAAATCAATGAAAGTAGTGAACTGATCCTTCGTTTGACTTGCAGCGAGCGTTGTATGGAACCATACGTATTGTTTTTAGAAAATTTGGTTGAAAGAAACCCAAAATTCTGATGTAGAATCTTCAACAAAAAAAGGGTCAAATTTGACCTGAGGACAACCAGAGGGTTAAGGTTATGTGAACTATTTTGCTCCAAGAATAGTCTTCTTACTAGCATCCACTATTATGTAAGTCAAGCTTTTAAGTTTACACTCATAATTCTGACTTAGTTGTGCAAATTTTGACCTAGGTCAGCATTTTTGACTTGACTTGGCTTCAATCTTTAATATTTTGTTTCAAGATACTTTTTTTCCCTTTTTGTACTAGCAAAAAAATAGAAGATGAAATAGTAGGAGTAACAAAAAATGTTCATAGAAGTATTAAGTCAAAATGATGATATAAGGAGTTAAAAGTGGGTCTCATTAAGTCAGAATTTTGAGAATATAAAATAAAGGCTTCTGGGTGCATCTTTGGCAGTATGCAGCTGAATCAGGCAGCTCCAGAACAACAAACTACGGTAACACTTTACTTGAAGGTATCTACATGAGAGTGACATGCCACTGTCATGACACATGAAACCTAACTCTAACCATAACCATAAACATAACTTGTCATGACAAAAAATGACAATTACTAAAAGAAGCGTTATGTCATAAACGTTTATGACTTGTTCATAAACGTTTATGACACGTTCATGACAGTGTCATGGCACTCTTATGTAGATACCTACAAGTACAGTGTAACGAGAACTTGACAACAAGAGACTGCAGCATAATGATTCATTCAATTTGCAGGCTGTTTGCACTCAGCATGCTCCAGTCTTTTTTTATTCTTTTTTTAAGATAGTAAGTAAGAAAATTGGACTTATCACCCTACAATTGCCATCTAAAAATTCAGAGTTACAGCTTTGTTTTACAACTAGTATTTTTACTTCTAACATTCCTCTTTTGTTTAGTTTAGTTTGTTTGCATCCCCAATTTGATGAATGGATCTCAAAGGAAGTTATACTTTGAAAGTTCAACTTCTGGGACGACATTTGGGAAATGTTGTGAAATGGGACTGCTATCGGGTGATGCAACATCACAAACTGTAAAGTGTCACTGAGCCAGCCATTTAAATATTGTTAAAAGTTTTAAAGGTTTACTTTGGATGCATTGCTACTCACTAATATTAGTTTTCATTACATTTCTAAAAAATAAATTAAAAAAAGAGAGAAGACAACTATTTGTCTCTCTTAGTTTTATCACAGGGTATACTGTACTAGTCTCATAGCCTATTGGCTGTTTGTACCTTGGTGTTAGTCTCAATCCAAACCTGCTAGCCGCGCTGCCACCTCCATTTCCTGGCAAACACATTTGACTTGTGGCTTTGTAAACACCTTGAAGATGTGGTTACACTGTTGGTCCAGCTGCTGTCTGTCTGGGCCAGTGTTCAATATTTACTTCACAGACTTAAAGAAGATGTACACAGGTTTGAGTCAACTACATAATTAAAAGGGGAATTTAAGATGGAAAAGAGTGACTCTAGAAGGGCTTCCCTGAATAAATAAAGTGAGCAGAAACAGACCCATTAGAACATGCTGAGAGTCTGGCTGCTGCAGGAGGCATGTTGGAGCAGTGCTTCACAATGTATGTTCCAAATGTATAACACTATTCATTATATATAAATGTACATTGGTAATCATTTCATACAATTGAACTGTCAATATTTAGATTGGTTTGGTCAGTAATCCTACTACTGCTAGCCTTTTAGACTACCACCACTTGAAGTGAAGCTGAACGTTTCAACCATAAATCCATTAACCTTACATCAAGCCATTACTTTTAGCTAACTGTTTCAACTTCCAGCTATGTTAACCGGTCCTGTTCAGTCATTATGGTAGTTATTTTTTTACCATTTAGTCATTACTTTTATCTAAACTTCTGTGCTTGCTCGCTAATTCATGTTAAATGGATATATATTATTTCGATCTCTCTCTATTTCAATTTCTTTCAAATTATAAATTCAATCTTTCCATGTACCCCCTGGCAACTGCAGAAGTACCCCTAGGGTACACATAGGCCTGCCCCTGGTTGGGAATCACTGTGCTAGAGTATTACTAATTTGATTGAAAGAAAAAAAGAAAGAAATCCTTTGCTCCTCATGTGAAATGTGCATGCGTCAGGGCTGAGTAAGAGCACAGAAGCCACGCTGACCTTCCATCTTCACAGGTCATGCAGCGCCTGAAGGTTAAGGAGAAAGTGGGTCACAGTTTCACAGCTCAGAGGTCGGCTTCCGGCCGCACAAACGTCCACACTCACTCTCTCGGCCAAAGAAAACTCCTTTGCTCAATCTCTCGGATTCACATAAGTCGGTTAAGGTGCCATTGGGGATAGGGGTTGGAGTTTTGGCTGCTACTGTTTAACTGTTAGGCCTAGCATGTTTGGAAACCCTCAAATTCTTCACAAAACAGATAAAATACACCTTTAAGTTTCTGGTTTGTGCATTTCTACTATGGAACCTTTAAATAGACTCAGGCTCACACTGCAGCAAAAAGCAATGACCAGCCTGTAAAGAAATCACCCTGGGCTTTGTGGCTGTTTGTGCGTACTTTAACAGCCTTAAGCTGGTGGTTAGTGACGGCTCATAAATGTGTGATGGAAGAATTTCTGTTGGAATCCTCACCGGACCAAACAGTGAAGAAACGAGAGGAGCACCAAGGATAGAAACACAGGAAATACACCTTTCATACAGTAGACCTTTCAGTCTAAATGTTTGAACTTCTTCAATAAGCGCAGGCCACTGCAGCTGAGCTCTGTTTAGGAGAAGACTATGAGACAAAAAACAAAACATGATTTCTTTTCACATGGACCAGCACATTTTTTCAGTACGAATACTTTTCCCAGTGGCTGGCATAAATGTTTGGTAAAATAAATCCTGAGCCTCCAACTGTCTGTTTTCTGGGTGTAAATGAGCTGAAGAAAGAAAATGGATTTACTTTGATATTGATTTTCAAGCTTTCCATGCACACACTGTCCCGGCTGTAAAATGGCACTGCAGGCACGAGCTTTATTGCATTCAGTGCAGAACTGCTGCACATAAAAGGGCTGGAATTACTACGGAGGATACTGAAGTCTCGCATGTCCTTTGTATTTTCTGTGGGAATTTGGGGTTTTAGAAAGCTATAAGAGAAGATTATACTCTTTGTACACATGTTGGGTATTTTACAGGCTGATAACCTGTAGCATACGTTTAGGCCCCAAAATCAATATATGTATACAATAAAAGAAAGGGCTGGGTATTGAATATTGAGGACTTTATTTTTGGGAATATATTTCCATTTTTTATTACAAAATATATTAGGTTTACAATATAGATATGTAGTTGTGATTCATAACAGAAAATATCTGATCCAAAAAGTTATATAAGAGATGGCTTTGAAACAGCATCTAAACCCTCATGTCGGGAAATAATATAATAAAAAATATAATTTAGGCTACATAATACAACTTTAGATATGTTAATTTAAAATGGGGAGGGGGAGGTAGATTAGGGGACTTTCTAAAATTCTGGCTATGGTCCTGTACAACAAACGCTTTTCTTGTTACTGTTACTTTCTCGCATGCACACAGAAATACATTAGTGATGTATTTTTCTCGCTGCAGGTCTAATTTTATTTTCTGAATCCCTGCATGTCACATTTAATTAAATTTATTTTCATCGCAAAAATACATATCTGAGAAACGTCTTTTTTATGTATTGTGTTATTTATTTTGAGCCATTTCCACGAACCCCTACTTTCCATTGCATGTCTTTCTTTTGTGTTATTTGATCCATTTCTTATTCATGTGATGAAAACATGTCTAAAATATTTTCGAAGAGTTTTTTCGTCCCCGCTAATATGGGCTACTGATTTACAGTAGAGAGAGGAAAAGTCAATTACAAATGTAGTAACAATAAAAATAAAGATTTACAAAACACATAATTCTCTGTTAGGCTATTACATTGTGGCTCTCTTTAACATTGACATGTTTTATATTGAAATATCTCTACAAAGCCCACAATCCTCTGAAATAAGTTAACTCAACACACAACTCACATCAGCTGCTGCGATTTTACATTTATTTCCTCCTCGTGTGATTCTGCAACGCCTCTGCGTGCGTGTGTAGCCTATTTTTGCGCGCGCCACAGTTTTATCGAAGGCAGCGGTCAGTATGTGTGGGTGACTAGGTGTCAGCAGCGTGGGAGTGTGCGCGATTGAGTAGGTGCAAGTTTGTGTGCTTATCGGTGTGCCACTTCCTTTATGCTGAAAGCGAGGTGATCCTATGCAGTGTGTGTGTGTGTGTGTGTGTGTGTGTGTGTGTGTGTGTGTGTGTGTGTGTGTGTGTGTGTGTGTGTGTGTGTGTGTGTGTGTGTGTGTGTGTATGTGTGTGTGTGTGTGTGTTGGTAATATGTTTCTGCTCTCCCGCTATCGGCGGTGATTTGTTGGCGCTCGAGCTCGAGTTCTTTCTGAGAAATTTCTGCAAATCAACAAGAAGTGACTGTATTGTGCTCTCTCTATCTCTTTCTCTCTTAAACACACACACTCACGCACGCATGCACACACACACACACACGCACAAGTGCGTATATTATATGGGTATATATTCGCTATCTAGCCGTGCACATGCGCGTCCATGTGACAGCAGCGCCGGCTTTAATAAGCGCTCATGCGTTTGTCTCATTCCTCGCTGTTAACGGGAACATCCGGGACTTTTTTCTCTTCCAAGCCTTACACTGGAATAAGATCTAAATTAAAATCTATAAATTCATTATGGCTGGCTGGATCGACCCCATCACTCCCCTCCCTCCACACACACACGTTTTACTCTCCCTCCAGAGTGTGTGTGTGTGTGTGTGTGTGTGTGTGTGTTTGTGTTTTATTGTCTATGTTCCTGTAATAAAAATAATTTGTTATCCCTTGACTGTGTATTTTATTTGATTTCTGAACTTTGTCAATATATGATCATCTTTTCATAACTTTAAAATGGATTTCCTCAAATCAAGGTCATGAAAATGTAGCATATATTTTATTTCACTGTGTAACATTTGTATAACAGTTCATATGTGTTGCCTTCTCAGCTCTGATTTTCAAAGCAAACGTCCCAACGAATTATACGAATAATCTTTTTTTCTTTTTCATTTTCATCTTTATCACAGTCTCAGCATAAAAAGCACACGCACGCACGCACACACACACACACACACACACAAACACACACACACACACTTACAGTGGGGCTGGAGCACCTGGTAAGGTGATAGAAATTAATGCGGAAGCCTGCAGCTGTCCAGTAGCTGGAGGCTCCTGCTAATGAGGGACAAGATTTCTCCAAAAATCATTTCAGCGTGAACTAGACTGAGCTCTGTAGTCTCTCTTTGTGTGGGAGGTCTGCTGGATAGAAACAAATAACATAATTGAATTGAAAGAAATATCTAATATAAAACGCCATGACAACTACTTGAGCGCGTACGGCCTCAATCACCGCACGCAAGCTTAATCTTTCGTGTATCCTTCCTGCTTCCAAGTTGCTGTTTTTGAGTGCAACATAACCTTCACCCTTTCCTCCATTTTTACGCACTAACAAACACTCACCATATTTCACAGTTTTACGCGCTACCAATCAGTATTTTAACGCATAAAAATGTTCTTTGTGGTGTGTGTGTGAGTGTGTGTGTGTGTGTCTGTGTGTGTGTGGTTGTTGTGGTTCGAGGCTCCGAGGCCCCGCATCCATTCAGCACCAAGCCGCTGTCGCCGCACAAAGCCGCTTTACAATCGGGGGAAAGGGCAGGCATTCAGAGATCAAACCCATCTGCTAATTTATAGTGTAGTATTAGCGGATTGTGGTGACAGTACAATAGCACAATGGGCTTTCAGTGGGCCAGTCAATGCTGAAAAACAAGTCAGAAACACAAGACTATCAGTACGGAGAGGCTGAGCAGAGCCAAACACTGAATATTAGCGATAAACATCAGCAGAGGAATAATACTGTTTTTTCTAGTGGATTTCTTCACTTTCAAACAATTTGGGATAATTCTCCACCCCCGCGTTCCCCTGTCCTCTCCTGAAACACAACATCACCTAGTGAATATTCACCAAGTCTTAAATTATGCTTTTATGGAGGTCGCAGAGCCATAAAAGATCTGGAGAGAGAGAGAGAGAGAGAGAGAGGTTGTAAAAAGTGACTGCGAGAAAGAAACAGACAGGCATAGTTCAGCTAACGGCAGTGGCCGCTGCGCAACCGGGCCAACAGTTTAAAGAGCGTTTAATGTAATTATTGGGTCGAACTAATACACACTCCCAATCCCATCCCTGCCCTCATCCCTCTTTTCCCAACTCGTATGAACATCGTCATCCAGTCCCCCCTCCCTCACCCTCTCTCTCTCTCTCTCTCTCTCTCTCTCTCTCTCTCTCTCTCTCTCTCTCCAACTAACCTGTGAGGACTCACAAATTAGCCTTTCTCATCACCTCTCATAACTTTACCATCCCCACTACCACCTCATCTCTCTCCTCACCTGAGCTTCTCATCCAGGGGTAAATCCGCAGCTCCTCTTCGTTTAACTGCCGCCGCTGCTGCTGTTCCGGGCAAGTCTGCCTCCTGCAGGCTGGCTCAGGGAGCCTGGTCAGCAGCTGAGGCTGACCGGGGAACCGCTCTGCGGCGCATCCCTGCAGGGAGGACCTTAGCGGCCCGGCTCCTGGCGCGCTAAAAGCCCCTCGTGTGCGCACTTCAGCGGGGTTGAAAGGCTGAGCGCTGGGCTCGATACTCCCGCTGCTCCGGTTCAGTCCCGAAAGAGACACACAGAACGTTGATGAAGAAGGGGAGGGGGGGGACGAGGAGGAGGAATGAGATGAAGAAAAGGAGGAGGGAGGGAGAGGGAGCTCTCCGCCGCCTCTCCCATTGGAGACATGGAGTTGATATCCGCTGGACACGAGGGCACACGGAGAAGACACGGCACGAGCAGCAGAGGATGTCGGGAAGGGAGAAGTTGGAGAATCTGTGAAGAGCAGAGCGGAGCAGCTCGCAGCGGCTTGCTGGTATTTGGAAAACAGCGCGTTGGCGAAGTCAAGTGAACTCATAATTTGGCGCCGTTGATTTGTAGGCCCGGGGCGAGTTAATGTCGACTTTTTACGAGGCACTGTGAATTATCGGCGGGGCATTACTGTCTAGATTTACACACGCAGAAATCATACCACCCCACTTTTCTCCTCCCCTCGCCTCCCTCTGCCTCGCGGACCACGTGACCTCGGGTCCATGTGATGTCAAGATGCCCAATATGGCCGCCGGGGTTTCCCCCTGGATGCAATATTAGGCTATAATGGTAGAATGCAACACACAGGGAGTGACCGCTGCTACCTACCTCCCTCCCACACACACACACATAATACAATCTACATTATACAATCAATACTCGGCAGCTCGGATCGTGTCCACTAATCACTGAGCGCATGTAGAGCTGGAAAACAAAACGGCTGAGGCTGACAAACATCCAGCTCACACTTAAATCTTTACTGTCCTGCTTGCTGGGTTGGGAGCGAGTTAAGTCGTGCGCAAAAAGCGGAAAACACCATTAGATGTGATATTGATTGGACTTGGAATGGATTGGCTCGAGGCACGTGTAAAAGTTGCAGACAAGACTAAAAGAGGAGATGGATTTTCCCTGTTTTCCACAAACGTCGTCCTATCCCTGCATACCTTGCTTGTAGAGGTCACACATGCAAAAGAAAAGGTCCCACACAGCAGATCACATCAGGCTCTTGTTTTGCTCCCACTGTACAGAGTGTCGCAGCTGACTGGTCACTGCAGGCTGAGTAATGGATGAAAACAGGATACACAGCATTACAGAAGAGAGTGACGTTTATAGAAGCAGTCAAACGTCACTTTGGTAATCATTCTGCAATAAGGCTCACAATGAAATATTGTAACTGCTGCGGCTACAAGAGGCCGCACTCCACTTTAATTCAACTAATAATCCAAACAAGAATCACAGGTTGATATTTCTTATCAGTGTGTCGTCGTTCTTGAAATATTACAGCTGTAAGCTAGGCAAACAAAACTAGAACCCATGTGTTAGAAGCAAGCGAAGGAAGGTGTTGGATGTTAATGAGAAGAAACACTCTGCTGAACCCATTATAATTCCCTACAAGAGAAGAAGAACAAGAAGAAGAACATTTTATAATTATGGTTGGTTAACTGCCGGCGTGTCTCCACACTCCAGACCATTCAAGATAAATCACACCCGCCTTTTTGATTTGGCACTGGATCCCCCATGCCGACAGAGGGAACTCACCTGGCGTGCAGGTGCTCGGGTCCCTGCTGAGATCCATACCCGTGATTTTAACCTTTCCCCGCCACATAGCACATAGTTCAGCAGGATGCAATCTCTGTGCTGAGTGTTGGAGTGTAATCTTTAACAGGCCAAAGTTAGACGTGCGTAAAAGTCTTGATTTGTCCTTAACGGGGAAGATGTGAGACAATTAAAGGATTAGAAAGAGAAAGTTAGTTGTTTAAGCCACACACACACACACACACACACACACACACACATACACACACACACACACACACACACACACACACACACACACACACACTAAAGGAACAGTGTGGAGCTTGAATTAGTATGGAGCATTATTAGCGTAAACTCCACTTTGCTGCTTTTCTCATCAAGGTCTTTTAAATATAGCCTATGTTTGTTGCATACCGGAAACGTAACGCTTGGATGTGTGTAAAACATCTTGTCCTCACGGGACCACAAAGTCATTTACCTTTCCATGAGGGCAAGTGCCATGTCCCTGTTGTTGACTCATTGGAACAAAGGAAGTTGGACCCACATCACATGTCCACTCAACTAGAATCAGTTCTCATCTGACTGAGCACATGTGATTTGAAAAAAAAAAGTGTCCCTGTTTTTGGACAGAATACATCAAGTAGTTAAGAAACACGTTGATCAATATGCAGCAGAGAATAAAGAACAAGATACTGTAAGCTGTAAGTAAGTTTGTCCACTCTGAAGACACATATTTAAAGGTACCGACCACCGGCCTGGAGCACCCCTCCAGGTCCATTTGTGTCAATTGGCTTTTGGTCATTTGATTGACAGCGAGCAAAATTATTGGATGTAGTCAAATGTCAGTCACTCAGCTATGGTCAGATCTTTTTGTGATTAAGACTGAGCAGATACTTAAGGATCCTACCCATCCTTTATATAGGTGGTTCCAACTCAGCAATCGTGGCAACAGTAGGCTGCTGCAAAGGTCAATTAGAACCAAAAGGTTTAGCGTGTCATTTGTCCCCTCTGCTATTAGACTTTTTAATGAAAGACACAAGACAAGATAATGAATCATATTGTCCACTGTTGTAATACTGTGTTTTTCTTTTATTGTTTTTAATTAATTTGGATTGGGTACCTATACTTATATGCCTGTGTGTCTTCAATTTGCTGCACTTTGACCAAACAAATTTCCCAACTTTAGGATAATAAAGTATACTTTGACTTTTGAATGAAATTTGTGAGAATATGCTATAAACAAAGGCAGGTTTTGCTTCATCTTCTGGCCTTGTCTTTTGTAATCCAGTTTTAACTCATGAAAATTCAAGCTGTGTAATCAAATTTGTACAGATAACCTGGGGCCAGATGTAGTTCCAACATATGGACTCTAGTCCGTTTAGGGACATACTGTATATGCTCATAATGAAGCTGCCCTGTTGTTGACATTATTTTGGGCCATGCGCAGATTTGACAAGTTGGAGTTTGAATGTCAGACATTGAATGCCTGTCTCCGTCTTGATAAAGGTTGGTGGACAGCAATGAAAATACATCCAGGACTTCCTCGTTCTATCGCTGACAAAGTATATGTTTTATTTTATCCATATGTTACAGTGTTGTCGATGCACCAAACCAAGCCATAAGGTGTCAATTGGACACCTTAAAGGGGCACGTGTTTACTCATTACAAAGACCCAGCCTGTGAAAACAGTCTATAATAACCCTGATTATGTCATCACGGTTATCTGTGCTTGGACTGCAGATCAGACTTCCAGTGTTTTTTGTAACTTGACTACTTTTTTGTAACTTGAATACTATGGACCAACGTTAGGACATCTTGGGCTTTATTGGTTATATTTTGATCTATGATGAGTTTATGGAAGTGCAGAAGACATCATTGCTCCTTACTCCTTTAACTAGCGGGCTAAAATATCAATATAATGACAACAAGTTGGAAAGGCCTGCAAGAGCAATGTCAAGATGAAACCGGACTGCATTAATGTGGACTCTCAGCTTATTGGTGGTGGAGACAGCTCGGTGTGTGTATAGACTCTGTAATGTCTGCAGCCTCTGTGTGTCTGAATGGCCCTAACATGCAAAAATACTCACGGCTGTGTGTTTCCTATAGCTTTCAACGAAAAACAATACGTCTGTTTCCTGGAATATTTGGTCTTTTGATAACACCGGGGATTCCCCCCTATACATCTGAATAACAAGCTGAAGTTCAATGTATGAAGATAAATAAATATGCATGGGTAAATATGCATGCTCAGTGTGTTTGATCTTCCCAGATGGAAACAATCGGAGCTCCAGTCGTCATCGTGATGATGATGGAAGGCAGTGTAATAGTGAATATAGAGGCTTGGAATAATGTAAGTGGAGGTGGAGGACCAGCCATAAATAAAGGGATGTTTGGATAGGATGTGGGTTGTGTGTGTGTGTGTGTGTGTGTGTGTGTGTGTGTGTGTGTGTGTGTTGTTTTAAGAGGAGATTTCCGAGTCAAGGCTTAAATGTTTGGCCCCGTGAACTGAACGGTTTTATCAGTCTGGGTGCTGACAGAGTGAACAGAGAGGAGAGGGAGGGAGGAAGGGAATTAGAGAGGTGAAAGGAGAGGAGGCGAGGGAGGAAACGAAAGAGAGAAAGAGGAGGGTTAGGAAGGCGAAAAAGAGTGGAGAAAATAGAAAAGAATAGAATTGGAAAGAGGGAAGCAACTCCTATAACGTTTCTTTTCTTTTGTCCAATATTTTTGATTAGGCCTATAGAGTGGACATACTACCTTGGACTTGTATCTTCTTCCTAATAAATAATTAAGTTAAACAAAAGCTAAACAGTGCGACCATAAAATCCACCCTGATTGACTCATAACAGACACTTCCCATTAAATGCAGAACGCGATCATGTTTATTACATTTTTGCTTGTTTTTATTTTTATGAATGTTCTCTTTTTTTAATCTGCACTGTGCGCATGCTTTTTACCCAAAAAGAGAAAAGGAAGACAACATAAAACAAACACCATCGATCAAAAAACGAACTAAAACGAAAAACGACAATTAGAGTGTGTAAAAAAGAGACCTGACCTACTAAAACGGCATAAATAGGCAGTTTCATGTTGTTGGAAATTTCATTAATTGCTACGTCGTCATCATCATCATCATCATAATCATAATCATCATCATCAATCATTGCCATAACAACAACAACAACAACATAGAAGTGAGAAGTACAGTAAAAAGTGCACCATCATCATTTTTTAACTTAAAAACTATACAGCTGCCAAAGATAAAATTGTTAATGATAAACTTCTAACAATATAGAAATGTTTCCACGATAATTGTTCCACAAAGAAAGGAAGCTATCATTTTAAATTCTTTTTTTTCTTTTTCTTTTTTCTTTTTAAACACTAGAGTAGACTATGTTTGTTTGACTTGGTTGGATCCACCCCGCCTCATGTTTTTTTTCTTCTTTTTTTAAAGTTCACTTTCTTGCTTCATTGTCTCATGTTTTTCTGTTCCCGCGGTTTTTACAGTCAGCAGACAGAGGCGCGAGGCCCCTCCAGTCCGTCGGCTCACCAATCGCCATTTTGGAGACTCAAGTTCCTTTCCATCAATTAAATTGTGGAGAAAGCGGAGCAGTCCAATGGCCTCAATTAAGACAAAAGCAGCCCCTCCCCCCACACCCTCATCCCATCCGGTCCAACACTTACACCCTCCTCGTCCTCCATCTCTCGCCCTTCACCCCCCCCCCCCCCCCTTCTCCTCATAATTTCACCGCTCTCCTCCCTACATTTGCTTGTGGGTTTTCTCGCAGCAATCCTCGTTCCCGGAGGCCTGTGACCCCGCCGTGCCCGCCACCGCCACCGCCACCGCCGAGCCTCCTTCACCACCTTCCCCTTCTCCGCTTCCGCTGCCGTCCCGCAGCTCCTTCTCCCTCCTCTCCCTCTCCACCGCCTCCTGTTCGCTCTTGCTGCTCGGGAACTTGTCCTTGTTGTTCTCCTTCTTCCACTTCATTCTCCGGTTCTGGAACCAGATCTTCACCTGCCGCTCCGTCAGCGCCAGCGCGTGCGACACCTCGATGCGGCGCTTCCGGGTCAGGTAGGGGTTGAACAGGAACTCCTTCTCCAGCTCCAGGGTCTGGTAGCGGCTGTAGGTCTGCCGGCCCCGCCTCCTGCCCGCAGCTACTGGTGGGAAAGTGGGGGTGAGGGGAGGAGGTGGTGGTGGGGGGAGGGAGGGGGGGGGGGGGGGGGGGGGGTGGACATTATCAGTGTCAAAACTACATTGTCATAGCCCCTTACATGACAACCACACTAACATATAGGCCTGGTAGGTTGGTGATTAAAAAGGCTATATCTATTCATGTCTGGCTTTTTATCTAAACATTGACATGTTGAGGAAAAACATGTAAAATAAACAAGACAATAAAATAGACAATATTGACTGAAAAATCATAACCTTTGCTTATATAGCCTAGGTAGTGAGGGCGCCATTGTCAATCTATTGATTGATTATTTTCAAAGAAAAGTGCCCCTAACAAGTCCCAAAGACCCAACGGGACATCTTCATACAACAATGTTTTGGTCCAATCAAGAGTCCCTAACCCAGACTTACAATGATATAGCCTAAACAAGATCAAATGCTTACATTAAAGAAGCGGAAAGAAAATATTGTTTGGCTTTTGAAAAATAATGAAGTATTCATTGATAACAAATCTGACGTCATCAATCGATTGAAGACAATCAGCACTTTGTGAATTAACTGATTGATTGATTCATTGACTAATTGATATCAACACTTATAACTGTAGCCTAGTCACATTTTTCAGATTACACATTTTCAGATGTTGGTTAGGTTTTGCTGGATTTGGATTGGTCCACTTCGGTTCATTTCATTAACGTTAGGAGACATTAGTTTTGCTATTGAATTGGAATTCACACTGAGTTCATGATATAACATACGAGATATTTTCATGTCAAATTGGTGATGTCCTTAATGTTAGAATGCGACATGTGAAGAAAAAAAAAAAGAGTGATCCTAAAATGACTTTAATGTACAGGGGTCCTATAGAAAGAATGCTCTCTGTCTACACACACACACACACACACTAACGCACGCACACACACACACACACTTATCTTGCTAGCCTGCTACTCTTTAAACATGAGTCTGCAACAGTTACATAAATATAATCAACTTGATGCTATGAATACATAATAAACACGTTTAAAAGGGACAAATTATCCCGCACCGTAAGATCAGAGACATAGAGGAAAGAACGTGCCACTAATAACGAACAAATAGTCTACTTTTAATTAGAAATGGTGCTAACAATGCAAAGTGAAGGTATAGACATAATATTTCCGAAGCAGCAGGTTATCATTGACTCTGCTTGGTTTCACTGTTCTTGTATTTGAGCAAAGGGCAGAGAGGCAGAGAGCCCGCTACACAGACAGTATAGACTACAACTCATAAAAACTTAATGCACGCGCAAGGTCAGATGTTGTGTTTACTGCACACACGTTGGACAAGCATTTGACAAAAAGGTGTATGACTTTGTTTTAATTCATAACCTGTGAAATAGTATCATCTGCATTTTATGAACCAAAAGAGTACAGACATGATGTCCTTGCTCTTTTATTTTAAATATTTCCTACACGCGTATTCCAGCCAACTGGATGATACTACAATGATTAATATATGATAATTAGTTCATATAAATGCTTAGTGTTGCCCCATTTTCCAACTTGGGTTAGCCTACTGAAAAATATAAACACATTTATGAATAAATTATTATTACACATGATGTATGCATAACGTGAAACTTGAATTATCGTTTAAAATATTCAAAATAAACATGCTATGTCAGTACCAAAATAAAACAATTAACCGTGAGCAAAACTCTCGACAGCTTACACATAGGAATACAGGACATTTGTGGAAGTGATTATAATTCCATCAAACTGTTTGTGTTCCTCTTTGATTACGGCATCATAAAAAGGAGCTCTGCGCCACGGACAAAATACCAGTGAGCAATCTAATCGACTGATCTGAAAGGAAATTCACATTTTGCTAAATTGGCAAGTTTAGCATTATTCTTGATAACTAATGTTACTGAGAAGAACAGAACACACCACAAGCTATAATGGCATAATTTAAATATCTCTGATAAATTAAAGATAAAACTGTTTTTGGAAAGTAACATGTTCTTGGTAACTATGGTCTGAGCACATCCCCCACCACCACTACCAACCCCCGTCCACACACACACACGCACACGCACACACACACACACACACACACACACACACACACACACACACACACACACACACACACACACACACACACACACACGTATATTTCTTCCAGGACAGTAACGTTTCTGGATTAAGGGGAGAGGGTAATGTCTTCAAAGGAAGTATATTTACTGCTATAATCAGTCTATCTACTGATCACATTATACAAAGCCTGCAGGTACAGGGTGAAAAGTATCTTCAATATCCATTATATAGGCTATCTACCACAAAGTTTAGTCCAGCAGGATGCTTCCTACTTTTTAAGTACTGCGACTCTCATGCTCTCATTGGATTTCCACATAGTGTCCGTTGATGGGCACAGAGCTGCTTTATATGGTAAAACAGCCACAAGAAGCAGACAAGGGACTCTTTATGGAAATACATGAACTTGTAAGTGATGTAAATGTCTTGTATGTGTTATCTGTCACAGGGCTGGCGCCGTGATTTCGTGCTGTAGGGACCAAAGGGAAGTGGGCGCCACATTCACTGCTGTCACCAGCCTAAATTAAGGGACATGTGAAACACTTCCCTGGATAAAATGACAGCACGGACGCTTTGATCCAGAGGGTTTTTTGACGGAGCAACATGCATCGAGAATTTAACCCCCAACCCTGGCTGCGTCAGTGCACCGCACAATATACCACCCATTCCATATACAACTGAGATGGATCAAACAGCTTTTGGAGGAATAAATCCTACAATTCGTCTCATTTCTTTGGCATGTTTCTGTTTTAGAGTCAGCTGAAGGATTACATGGTCTTTGGCGGTCTGAGAAAATGTTACAAGTCTTGGAATAGTGAAACATTTTTAAGACCTATGAAACCTTTACGAAGCCAATTAGATAAGCCGTAAGCAAATGCATGGCAGTCGGCAGTTGACATTTTGAAGGACGTAGAAACGAGGTTTCCACTCTAACAGATGCCAATGAGAGGCGATGCAAAGGACACTGATACCATAGCATTCATTCTTCGGCCTAATCAGACTTTATTCTATTTTTTTATTTTCAAAGAGAAAGTACAGACTATGATTCATCAAGATTTCTAACCTCAGCGGTAACAGTCGTTAAACGGCTCATATTCACGAGTTTAAAATCAAACTCGGATATTAAACCTCCAGCTTGGGGGCTCAAGAGCATTTCAAGACATATTCAATGAGTAGGAGCCTCCTCTGGTGCTTGTTATAACATAAAAGGTGGGGGAGGCGATATCCCTCTTTATAGTACAAATTATGAAATGTTCCCCCTCGTTAAAGGGGGATTTCCGAGGTAAACGGGGAGGATAACCGCTGCGCTCCGTCCTCCCGTTTCACCCACAAAAGACCGCCCGCCTTTTTTCTACTATTATAACTAATAAATCCTCACGCTGAGCAATGGTAATATCCCATCACACCGTGCACGGGCTGTAACAGCATTCTCGGACTTCAGCGGCTTGGAACGCCTGGTTTCCTGTTTTGACTTTTCGGCCCCCGGATGATCGGAGCTGCCTGCACCCGGACCGGCACGCTGTTAAGCGCAAATATACTGTTTGGAAACTATTAATCATGGGACTAATCACTGTCATCGTTGGTTAAAGAAGGACTAAACCTCTTCAGGAGTCTTTTTTTGCCCCGTGCATGAGTGTGTGTGCCCGGTAGTATTTGAAACTGGGAATGATTTGACAAGCCTACGCACACAGCGGAGCAGGGGCAGACAAGTGCTGGAGAAATATAAAAGAGGCTTCAAATGTGTAAATTATGACAATTCACAGGCCGCACAAACAGGAAGCTTTCAGTGCATACACTACAATACACAGGGAGCAACGCAAGCGCGCGCACACACACAAACACACACTGCTGAGGACAAGTGTTCAGTCTTACGTGCGTAAATGTGAATTAGCTATTATTACTACTGTTATAACAGGTTTAAGTATATTATGGATAAAGAGAACCAGATCGAGCTGAATACAGACCTGTGTTGTTTTTTTTATTTATTATTTTTCTATTTTATGATCATAATCATGAAGCCACAAAAAGTCCTACACAGGCTATAACCCGTCTGCTGTCCCACTTTAAAAAATACAACCGAGAACATAAGCAATAAACTCTCTCTCTCTCTCTCTCTCTCTCTCTCTCTCTCTCTCTCTCATACAAACTCACACAAACACACACACACAGCAAGAAATATGGGCTCAAACAAAATAGGCTACTATACATGTCAATCCATTCACTGATCTCTCTCTCTCTCTCTCTCTCTCTCTCTCTCTCTCTCCTTTTATGTCTAAGTCTCTCTAACACAAAATTGCCTCCTTGCATAATCAGTCTTATTGTGGTGTTGGTTTAAGCCATCAATTATTATCTCGGCTTCCCTGTAATGCAAATATATTATTTGAAATCACATTCCTGTAAGATTTATAATCTGATCGTGTTGGAGCAATCGGGCATAATCCATATTTGCAGATTGTGCGAGACACAAACACACAAAGCCTAACACACACACACAGACACACACAGACACACACACACAAAAGCAAGCCATCTGAAATTTGAAACACACGGACAACATGGGATGATTTTGATATTTGGGTCAGCGGATCAGACAGGCCAGCGTGTTTAGAGATCACACACGCTGCGAAGGTGCTACATCAGAGAAAGAGTCCTCTATTTCCTCTCTATCCTCTATATCCACGCATAGCTTACACACATGCACTCCTCCCTGCTTTAACCCTGTGGGAACTGGCCACCGTGTAGTCATATAATCCCGAAGACCACAGGCAAGTCGTAAAAGCAAAAAAAAAAAGGTAGTAAAAGTTTAACCCGGGTCAGAGCTGCATGTCTAAAACGGGTCTGTGCGGCTGGAAACAACTATATCCACCAACTCTTTCCCATCTGCTCTAAGCAGGGTTTCTCGGTTTTTGGAGGGGGTTTCTCAGGAAGAACCCCCTCCCTCCCGACCATCTCTCGCCTATTTTGACTGCTTTCTTTCCCTCTCTCTATCCCGGCTCCTCCCGTCCTTTCGCTCCTTTCTCTCAGTATATGGCCGGGGTAATTAAACCCTAAAGTCATTCACAAGTTTTGGTGCTGCCAATAAAACCATAAACGTGCTTTGAACGCAAGAAGCTCTAATTACCCTGCTTAAATTGTTGCTTTCAAAATCACTTTCCCAACTTTCTTCCACTCTTTCCTACTGTGTGTCTACATTATCTGCCTTCCCTTCCTGGAGGAGCAGCAACTTTGCTCCTAACATGGCCACTCACCTTCAGGGAAGGAGGATTCGGCATGATAGGTGTCAAACAACGCAAGATATATAAAGAAGAGAATAATCATTGCAACCAGTCTATCCATTTCCTCACCTTGCGGCCTCATCCAGGGGAATAGCTGCGTCGGTGAGGGGCTCTGCTCGGTTCCCTCCGCGTCCTCGCTGCCGAGCCCCGGCGCGCTTCCCAGTTTGCAGTCGCTGTATTGGACCAGATCCGCGTCCTGGGCCCCGAAAAGCGTCTGCCGCTGCAGGGCGTCGTATCCGTAGAAGTTGCCTGGCTCGCCGTGGCATGTGACCGCGCAGGGACTCTGCTGGTACGGGTTGCTGGGCAGCGTGGAGGCGCTGTGGTGGTAGAAGTCCTGGATCTGCGGAGCGTGCTGGAAGGTGGCGCCGGAGCCCGGGCCGTACACCACGGTGGGCCGGCTGCCGGCCAGGTCCTGCGCGAAACCGCACTCGTAGTAGTTCGGACGTAACGAGTCCCCGCTTTTATATTTGGAGAAGAGCGAGTTGACGAAATATGAACTCATCTTTTGTGTTGGTGTTTATTGTTGTTTCAGTTTGTGTACTGCTCGGTATAGTCACAGTGGGACTGAAGGAAGCGAGACCGCGGCTTTCAATTGTTTTTTCTTTTTTTCTGCTTCTGTCGTGCGGTTTGAGGCAGAGAAACACCGACACACACAGAGAGACGAAGGGGAGGGAGAGACAGAGAGTGAGGCAGGTCTGCCGCCGGTGTCGTTGACCGTTGTTGTGGCGTTTCACTTCACGGCCACAACAGACAAGCTGTGTGAGTAACGGTAACGGCAGCCAGCCAGAGCACAAACAGCCACAACCACCGCAACAACAATAACAACAATCACACCGATTCCATAAAATCTCCAGCGAAGAAGGAGAAAAAGAAGATGAAGGAGAAGAAGAGGGAGAAGTAGAGGAGGAGGAAGGGCTCGTGCGCATCACAATTCCGGTGTTAGCGCTGTAAGCAGGAGCCCTGTCGCGCTCTCAAACGGGTATTCCGTGATTTACTCCTCTGCAAATGAGTTGTTTCATATTTTCTCTCTCTCTCTCTCTCTCTCTCTCTCTCTCTCTCTCTACGGCTCTCTGGAGCGCGCACTCTCTCTCTCCTCCTGGCCCCGGTGTGTGTATGTGTGTGTCGGTTTCAGGGATAATTTGCATCTATTATCAGCTCTTCATCCCATTGGCTTTTCCACGCACACAGGCAAACGTGCACGAGCGTGTGCACACACACACACACACACACAAACCCATATAGGGTCTATTACACTTATTTTCTTCTTGTTTTGCTCTTGTACGCGCACGCGCCTGTAAGACTAGATGATATTCTCCCGCGTCGGCTCGAGGAGTTCCGTGCGCCTGTGATAATGCAAAGGGAGTGAGAGAATGAAGAAAAAGAGGATAAGAAGAGAGGAGGAGGAGGGCGGGTGGAAGAGTCTGTGTGTGTATGTGGGGGGGGGGGGGGGGGGGGTGGATGAGAATTCTGCCGCTTTGCATCTGATCAAGTGCACACACACCAACTAGTCCAGCCAACCAACCAAGAGAAGCCGAGATGGAATTTTTTTTTAACTTAAAACTGAGATTGAGGTTGGGCGGGGATGATGGTTTGAGGTGTGTGTGTGTGTGTGTGTGGGGGGGGGGGGGGCAGTATTGCATTGCATCGTTGAGAGCATCTCTCTCCTCTCATTAATTGCCTTTTCTCATGTATCTCCTTGAATCGTTAAAGGAGGGAGCGAAGTGAATGAGGCCCGAAAAGGTCAGGGAGCCTACGAGAGAGGTCAGCACAGGCTGATGAGAGAGAGAGAGAGAGTGAGAGGAGACGGGTATTGCTTTCTAATTGGTATTGGTTTTAACAAGTACCAGCCTATAAATGTAATTGAGGTTTTAAAACCAGTTGTCAGAGACTTTCTTGTCCTCCATTCCAATCTGACTGCTGCTGGTCAGAAAATAGACGAGCTCCTGCACGCATGCTTTCTGATCATCGTATACTTTTATAAATATGATCTCCATAAACATGTAAGGAGGGCTGAGGAGGGTAATAGACTAGGAGAAAGTAGCTGTAAATGCTTTAACAAACTATAAAGCTCCATAAAGCGGAGGCCAGTGTTTGCTTGTTTACGTCCTTACAGCCGAGAAACAAAAAGGAGTTTTTTACGACGCGCCCTTTGCGCGACCGGAGGCCGTAAACGCCACATCCCAGCCCGGTATTTAATTGTCATTTTCGCCATGTTTTCCATAAGGCTGTGGTCCTTCTTGTTGGAGTGTAAGCTGAGGTAGAATGAGGGCTTTTCTAGCGAGGGATGAGTTGTGGGAAGGTTAAGCTTGGCCGGCGCTCGTAAACAAGTAAGATGGCCTAAAGTGCAGCGATTAGCCCGACAGACTCAACTGTGGAGTTATTTCTACTTAGATCAACAATTATTTTTCAAAAATCTGTACCCACTACAGGCCTGGAAAATGCTGATCAATCAGATATGAGGACTGGGTCATGGAAGTTCCTGCAGGTACAGCAGCCGGTGTGAGACCTAAATTAGAATTTCTCCTTTTGATTATTTTGTTTTGGTGCTATACATTTATTTCCAACATGGGTGTTATCGCGTCCATTGCGGCACACATCAGCCAAATAAAAAAGTAATTACCCGAATTTTATTTATTTAGATTAGACCGCGCTGACACAAGAGGCCCAAATGTTGCCAGCACCCGCCTGAATTACAGACTGGGTTGTGGTAAATCAACTGATTGTACGCCCGACCTTCCGAGGAGTAATTGCCGCAATATTTTTCCTATTCATTGCCCAGAATATGATCTTGTTGATCCTTCACTGTGCCGTGTTTTACACTTCCAATAAAGTGTTTGCTTATGATCTGTTGTCTGCATGGTGTGATGTGAATGTCGCTTTTACCCGCCTGGAGACTGCCCACATATCCCCGCTGTCAAAGCCAGACCGTGGAAGCATGTTTTTGGGTTATTCCAGCAGGATACGCACACTTGGGTAAAACAACAAGAGGCCTAAATGAACATCAGGGACGATTTAAATAACTGGCTCCACACTCACCGCAATACATTTCGAGGAAGAAACATCAAAACTAGATGTCACCCCTCGCGTCTTTTGCGTCACGTCCTCTGCGTCAAATCTACACTGACTAAAACATCTGGAAAGAATGGATTTGGCCACCGCAGCAGTGCACATAAAGACAGATGTGACTTCTTATATGCGCTGCAAGTTATTCATCCTAAGACATCCCTCATATTTTGAGGGAAAATGTTTCTGGCATCCATTTACACAACCACCTTCTACATGAGCAGAGCCAGAACGTGGATAAGGTGCGAACGTCCTTGGTGTAAAATTGCACTAGGAAAAATAACCATTTCCTGGCAGCCCATACGTATCCTGCACGCCTTTTTTCCAAGGCCCCAACCCTTCCTCTTCATCCCTGTACGATGTGAAAATGACCTGAAACTGCATCGGATGTCAGAATGTTCTAAAGCAAAGTCGAAAAGTGGCCTAATCACCTCACTTCTCCTTAAAAATACCCCCTTTAAATACACCAAGGAATGAAATACGACAAGTGTCACCCCCTTAAAGGAGCCCATGTATGTGCGAGTCTTCCATGAACGCAAGCAAAACCTCAGGCGAGGCCTGTTTGATCGGTGGAGCAAGAGTGCCATCAAGCGACGGGTTGCAGTAAGGCCACAGGGAAAAAGTCGGCCTTTAATGCATCTTTATAGTTCTAAGTCTGCACATAAAGCCGATATAAGATGCTTTAAAATAAAACAGTTGTAATTGGAGGCCAGATGTGAGGGTTGATTTGGGATTTGCTGGATGAAGACAGACCTGTCACATAGAAATGTAAAGGAAAATAATCCAAACCAAATATTGTCTTGCTGATACAATTAATTACTTTTAATACTTTTAATATAGAAATTGTTACAGTGTGGGTAAATATAGAACTGAGGCGATACTGTGTTAATTATAGGCTTTATTTTATTCCGACTGTTCCGACCGTCAGGTTTGAGCTGTATAGCTTACTTTATACTTTAATAACCACAAATATTGAATCACCTACCTTTATACGCTAATACTTTCTTTCTTATATTATCTTAAGCGTTTTTCCTTGTAATTGTAGGTAAATACATTAGGCTGACACTGCTAGGTCTGTATGAAGCTATAACTATGTATTTATACTGTATAAACGCACGTTGTACTAAATGTGTTGAATTGCATATATGTTATTGACAATTTTAGCATAGTAATACCGGGGATATGTGCGCGTATTACTGGTGTATATATAGTGGCTTACATAAAGCCTATATATGTTGGACTGTAAATAAGTAATTAGTACCCTTTTTGCGGTTTCTACTAATACTAATCAAATGCAACAAAATTAAACAAAAGAAGACTAAAATGATGAAATTACACAATTAACAATAAATGTGTTCAAGATTACAGTTAAAGTTTTGTATTGATTGCATCTTTGATTTAGTTATTATTTGTCATCGCTGCTGCTATAAACTGTAAAACAATTAAAGAAAACAAAAAAGCACGTATAGAAGCGTCCAGTTCAACCCAGGCAAACCCGTTGTATTATTTGTGTGTGTAGGTGTGTGTGTGTGTTTGTGTGTGTGTGTGTGTGTGTGTGTGTGTGTGTGTGTGTGTGTGTGTGTGCGTGTGTGTGCGCGCGCAGATTGCTAAATTATAGGCTGTAAACAGACTGTAAAAACGGTTGTTATCTGAAGAGACTGCAGCCCACATCCTCAGTTTCACCCCTGTGGAAATATGAACCCCTATAACGGTGTAAGCACTGACAAAAAAACTAATAGTAGTCTATAATGACAACACATGTTTTAAACGTTTTAAACCTGTAGACTCTGGA
>CM042441.1:28317027-28339527 GCA_023631565.1 Gymnocephalus cernua | reverse complement strand
CTGCTGTGTAAAACAGCTTATTCCGTGTGGGGGGCAGGGGAGAGCTGCTCTGGGCCTGCTGCGCTCTAACATCCACCCAGAGTGTCAGTGATGCCGCTTATTATCTGTAGACTCTGTTTTAATATGAGAGGATAAAGTAAAGACATATTGCATTGGACACGTCTGGCCTGGGTTGAAATATGAATTTTGCCAGCAGCAGCACGTGTTTTTTCTTGTGCAGCCCAACTTCTACTAATTTCTGAAATTGTTACTAAAATGATGAAGCCTGCACCTATTTACACTGTAACCCTTTGATGTAAATTTACAGTTAAAATATCACAGTGTCTTACTGTTATAATGTTATACCATCATGGCATTGCATTTGGGGAGAAAATAATACTATTACACCACTATCTGTGAATGTTACAGATTACAGTTATTTACTGTTAAAACCAATGCATCTTTGGGAAATAAAGGAAAAGGCGGGAATTAAACTGCAGCCAGTACATTACTGTGAATTCAAATAATACGTAAGAAACTGTCTAATTACAGTAAAATACTTTAAAAACAGTATGCTTACTGTAAATAAACAGTAGTTTACTGGCAAAGCTGCTGCCAGTATATTACTGTAAATTTATGTTTTTCAGTGTAGCTGCACAGCTAAATTACTGCACAATGAGCCAATTTAGAGTTTTCCATTACCTCACAGCTTGGATAGGTTACAGAGAAAGGGGGATTGGGGGTTGGGGTACAGTGGGTTTTAGTGTATGGGTGACAACTCCAACAACTGACTCCAGACCAGTGATGCACAGGCATTTTATTAGAAACATACTGATCCTAAATCTCTCCTGATGCAGTTTGCCCAGGTCCAGATCATACAGTATCACAGTGGTTAAACAGACAATAACGTTAGATTATTTTTATATGTAGCTTAGCCATATGGACTATCTAAACAACAAACTCCAGCCTGATTCCTTTTCTACTGTTATAAAAGTACTTTGGCATATATATGAATACAACTGATAGTTTGTCACCAATGTTGGTTCTACTTTATCTTACTAACTTAATAAATCCCTATATAAGACAATGGTTGTACTGGTATCAAATGTTTCCTTTTCTTTGGTCAGCACACTCTTGCTGCTTGTATCTGCTACTTCTCATTTTACCCATAATAACAGCAGTGCTGCTCCTGATTCTGCCCTTCAGATGTGACCATGGTGTCTCCCTGGTGTTTCTGTGTCGCCATAACCGAAAGTCATCCTTGCTTTAACCTGATGTGAATATGTGTTGTTGTGTGAGGCTCCTGCTAGCTGCATTCTCTTAGATTTACTGTGCCATGTGTCACAGACTGCCCCCCATCTCTCTCTCTCTCTCTCTCTCTCTCTCTCTCTCTCTCACACACACACACACACACACACACACACACACACACACACACACACACACACACAGTTGGGTGAAGCAGCTTGCAGTTGCAGCCCTTCCCTGGGACATGGAGCTGAGTCTGGAGGGAGGCCTGCAGCAGAGTGCAGGGCTTCTGGATTTAATGAAGCTCCGACCCCGCTAGACCTTAGAGAAGTATCACAATCATCCGCCGTCGAGTCCGCAGATGGTTTATGGGATGGCTTTGTTGGGGCCCAAGCCTAAATCTCCTTAAACCCTGAGGCCTCATTGGTTGGGCACAGCAATGCAGGGTGAAGCGGAGAGGCTGTGACGAGACTTTGTACCAAGGCTGTTTACACTGCTTTTACTGCCAGCACTGTTTGTCTGTTAGTAGATACAGGTAATGCTAACACTTAAATTAATGGTTTATAACACATTACAACACACTATTATGCAACCAATCAGATACAAGAACATGTGTTTGTGTGTATCAGTGCACATGTTAAAACAGCTATGATTCCTCCTTCATGTCCTCCTATGTAGTGTAGTCATAACTGATGTATATTATATTACTTTCGATAATACTGATGTGCAATTTCATTAATGAGCAATATCTGTATACTGTGCAATATCATTACTCTACACTGCATATCACACTGTATATAAAACCATACTCATCTTTTTTATTTTTTTGTATATGTATATAGCCCCCCCCCCCCCCCCCACACACACACACACACACACACACACACACACACACTGCATTACTTATTTTATTCCATGTCGTTACATTTCTTTTAAGTGCATGTTGGCACTGGAAAAAGGAGTTGCTTTTAATCTCGTTGTACATGTTTATAGTGACAATAAAAGGCATTCTATGCTATTCTATTGTATATATATATATATATATATATATATATATATATATATATATATATATATATCCTTTTTAACATACTATAATATAGCCGTAAACAGAAACAGTGAAACAGTGTACTAGCAGCTGATGCTTGGCAAAACAACATAACAGTTTGTATAGATTGTGTAGATTATGTAATAATTTGTCTCTGTGCATTTAAACAGACTCGTACAGTTTTAAATCCACCTGTGAATGTCTTGTGCATGTGTACAAACAGTCCATTCATACTATAACACAATGTAAGGACTTATTCGGGTGCACAATCATTTGTTAGACCGTGTTATGCTTCGTTTGAGGAGTTGTAACTGTTGAGAAAAACTTGCTAACTTCAGTATAGTGTGTTAACGTGTGTCATAAACCATTTCAACTAGTGTTTATATGTGCTTATACATGCTTAAGATGAAGTGTTGCCAAGACAACTGCTTCTAATTCTACTGTTACTACTCTGTCCGTAATACTGTTCCACTACTGATATTTGACAGGAGCTACACTGAGATTGCGACCTTAAAATTGTAGGTTTATGCATGAAAGTTACACTCCTACAGCTATTAGTCCTGCTGCAATAAGGGCTAGAGCTACCACTGGAGACTGGGGTCATGCCCTCATGAATTCTGGAACATTCTGCTACTACACATGGCAGGGGTATTTTCTAGACTCCATATCTGAAAATAGTTATCGTTTTTAGGCAGCTATTTTAATTAAGACACATAGAGAAAAACCTATATATTAACATATAAAAAATATATATTAACAGAAGATTACTTTTGTGTAGGCTATAGTCCCAACCTTTTAATGAAGGTGGAGTTGCACTGGGGAATTTGGACCCATGACCTGACACAGTTCTAAAAGGGTAGTAACACTGGCATGACTTTGCAAATGTCCCTATCACAATTGGTATAATTGTCAGAATATGTACCTCAAGTATTACCAGCACTAATTTGGTGCAAAAAATCATGGAGCTGAAAGGGTTACTGAATGTCCCTCTGCTTCTGTTACCGTTCTCTTACCATTGCTATTTCATGTCATAGTTTGCTTGTGCTTCTTTTGCATGAACAGCAACAAATGACAACTATTGCTCATTGCACTCCTTCAACTCCAAGCCTCAATATAACTGATTCTACAGAATGTCCGAAGCAAGAGAGGAAACTGCAGGATCTCTGTGCAGCAGCCCTCATCAGACTCTGTGTCTCTCAGTCATTTGGTTCGGAGACAAACACAGGAACCGCAGAGGCTTCACATGCTCCTAATGGACGGCGACGCTTCTAATGAATGCACTCATCTGTGTGGGTGGGGGTGTTTATGGGTTTATGACAGTCTTTTGGTGTTGCAGCCAAACAGACGCCCCTCTCCTTTAAGCTTCAGTGTACAACTGAAGACACACATATTTGTAACACATGCTGGCTCATCCGCTTCGTTCTGTCCTAGCCCCCTGTCTCTTTCTCTCTTCACACAGAAAACTGAAAGGAAAACTTTCTTTGTATTAAGTATACATGTTTATGTGATCTTTATTTACTATTATTATATATCTATATTTCAAATGTGTATTTCATTAGCAGTGAGAAGCAGCAATGCAACGACACAAAGCATGGTCGTATTGTAAAGTCTCTTCTTTAATAGGAATCCAGCATTAGCAGTGCCATCGCACAAAAAAGACAACACATATAAGAGAGGAAAGCATACAAGAAGGACTGGAACATTTCACAGAGAGAAGACGATCAGAGTGACTGGAGTTTGCCTGCTCGTTAATAATATCTTTACTGTGGCCACATGGCTTAGATTTGCCAAGATTAAAAAACGCGAAGGGAACATTAAATGGCTTGTGGAGCTCTGTCCATATTTGTCATCAGAAAAAGGGATTTGAAATAAGAAATATCATTTATATAGATGCTTTGCTTCATTTTAAACAAACATTTCAGTCCTCTGTGTCCCAGAACCCAACTCATTACGGTTCACCATGAAACAAATAGACACAAAGAGCTCATCGGACTGACATCAAATCAGATCATTGAGACAGTCGGCACAACAACATGGAAAACAGAATCTAAAGAACATGACAGACAAAAAGAAAGAAATCGACTATATTACATTAAGATGTCATGTCCCAATAAGACAAAACAATATTCAGCATATTTAACTCATTCCAATACGAAAGACGAGGTTACTCACTTTATATACAATAAATTAGAAATATGTCCTGTCAAGAAACTTCTATTAAGTCTATTTTAATTTTTTAGGAAGCATTCCCCTCCGACAGATGTAACACACAAAGAGCTAAACGACGAAATAACGTCTTCAAATGACAAGTGACTTGAGGCATGCGCAAACCATGTAAACATGTTTACTCGTAAATAGAGATTTGATGCTTATAGAGAAATTGTAGCGCTTCTCTGGCTCCTTGTAGACCCGTCCATTGCTGCGTGTAAACTACAAATGACAAATAACATCAACTAAACTGGAGGCAATATCCGCGCAACTGTGCCTAAACTATGTGTGTGTCAAATGTTTACAATGGTGAAGCAAAAGCAGCCTTTGTGGTCTGCAATAGGCTACAACACATACACACACACACACACGCGCGCGCGCGCGCGCGCGCGCAAGCACACGCATGCACGCACACACACACACACACACACGCGCGCAAGCGCACACACCGTTGTAAAACCAATGTGATGTTTATGATCCGTCCATAAAACTGCCATCGGACGCCATTTAACTACGTCGACACTTCAAATAATGCGTAGCTGGTCAGCCTTCCGACATGGCCTCTTCATATTTTAACTTTCAGATCAATAAAAAGTCTGCATAAACCGAAGTCTGACCTGATATATATAATACCCCGAGCTGTTAAATGTAAATCTACACTATTGCTAAATAATTTCGCGCGGGAATAAATCTCAAGTGTTCTGTTATGTCTTTTTTATATAAACTTGTTATAGAACCTCTAGGAATATTTCCAGGAAAAAAAGAAAGAAAAAAGGCTATTTAAAAACTGTAAGTAGCGCATCGGGGTATTTCCCTCTTTCTTCAGTCCCAGGTTGCGTTTGCAAACCGCCATTGCGCACACTATCCGTATTTTCACTGTAACGAGAGAGAAACCCGCCTTGCATAGCACAATACACAATATACTTACTGTATGTATAAAAATAGAGCTGAATATTTTGAAGATGCAATGCCAGAACCATGTTGAATAAAGATTTAAGGATGGTGACTGAGGAGAAGTCAGATTGTTGACCAGTGCGTCATGTAGCCTATACGCATATGACGCACTAGAATCTGAAAATAACATGGTAACACCTTCACTAGCAGGTAATAGATGCTTTGTACTGACCGGTCTAATCAAGAAGCGCCTGTGTCACCTGTGTTTAATGTTGTTTGAGAGTGCGTGGTGAGAAAGCATATAGGCACAGAATTTGAGAAGAAAACTGAGTCCTGATGCTTGAGGCCTAATTTAAATAAGGACGGATATGATTAAAACAATCTGGCTCTTTGTGCTGCACTGTCCTCTCAGATCAACTCTGCTAACTCCAGGCCCATGAAGCGGAGGCGACGACTATCGACAGTCATTAAAGGCCTCAGATGGGCCGCAGCGCATAAAGCATCTGGAGAGCAAGCTGAATGGTGGAGATCAACGATATCGACAGCAGCCTTAGCGGATCCCCGGTTGCTGAGTCGGGTTAACACCCTAGGCACCCCATCACTTCTCCTCCCCCTCCGGTATCAGCTCATTACTTAGGTCGAAAACCGGGAAACAAACGATGACTTGCTGCTTGTATCAACGCCGAGCATCAGGCGCTTTCTAATCAAATTCTGCCAGCAAAGAGAGAAACAAGAGAAAAGGAGAAGAAAAGGGATGAACCTGTGTGTGTGTGTGTGTGTGTGTGTGTGTGTGTGTGTGTGTGTGTGTGTGTGTGTGTGTGTGTGTGTGTGTGTGTGTGTGTGTGTGTGTGTGTGTGTGTATGTGTGTGTGTGTGTGTGTGTGTGTGTGTCCCACTCCACTCCGTGTTTATTGGTCATGTGAAACCTCGGTTTCAGCACCTCCGCGCGCCTCCGATATCAGCGACGGAACAATAAATAACTAGTAATAAAACAAAGAGTAGTGCTTGAGAAAAAAATAAAACTTCTCCCCCCCCCCCCATCTGTTGTAGCATCACCAGTGGGTTTGCTGCTTTCTTCGCTTCCATAATGCAGCCTAATATCAAAGCCTAAATAATAGTGTATACAACTATGAAGACGTCGGACAAACAGGAGCTATCAGTTAATCAAACAAACAGTCCAATCTGCAGTTTTATATAGAGTCCGACCCATCTAAAGGAGAGGAGGTCCAGGAGGAATTGCTGTTGGTCTGTGAGTTTTTTCATCCTCCATGACTGCAAACTTAAATGATTCCAAAGTTCAAAAGTTGCCACCTTCTAACACCAGATGAAGCGTTTCCGACTTCAGTGTCAACACGGCGACGTCCTCAGAGTCTGTTAGTGATCAATACAGCCACTGATCAGTTGTATAGATTGGTGTACGACTGAAGCTTACGTGGCAGTGCCTGACAATTAAAACAAATTGGAAATAGCAGGTGTGTGTGTGTGTGTGTGTTTTTTTTTTCAGTTATTGGGAAGGCCATTTTGTGTCCGAGACAAGAAATATGGGACTTTAAGTTGGATACATGGTATGAGCGTGCGTACACGTGTGTCTGGATGTGTATGTGCGACCGCGAGTGAGATTCCCGCTAGTCCTTGGGTTGATCCTTGCTCTGTTTCTTCATTTTCATCCTCCGGTTCTGGAACCAAATCTTCACCTGCCGCTCCGTCAGGTTGAGCGCGCGCGCCACCTCATGCCGCCGGTCCCGTGTGAGGTACATGTTGAACAGGAACTCCTTCTCTAGCTCGAGCGTCTGGTATTTGGTGTACGGGCACCGCTTCTTCCTGGAGGAGCGCGCATGCAGCCAGTTGGCCGAGGGGTCATCTGGAAGAGAAAGAAAGGAAAAAAGGCAATTAATGATACAATTACAAATAAGCTCCTGTTTCCAGCCCTGTATTTGGAGAGTTGCAGAACATAGATAGATAAAGATAAAGCATTAAAACACTTAATGATCAAAACAACATCTCTCCGTGCGTACAAGTTGCAGACACTTGTGCGTAAATCTTTTGCGGACTGTGCAATTGACACTTTGGTGCGTAAACTAAGCTCATGGTGTCAACAGGGGCGCAAATGTGCTCAAGTAGACTCATGGCTGTTTGATTTGGCACTAGTGGAAGACAGACGGCCCGCTCCATCCAACATGAAGCTTCCATGTACAGGAGGAAAGCACGACGGACAAATATGAAAATAATCCCTCAATATAGGAGATTTTTGAAGTAGAGCGAAAGAAAATGGACAACTGCGGATTTATTAGTTTACTCATTATTGCTTATAGTAATTCCATGGTGCTTCTTCGCGGAATCAGCTTTGAGAACCGGTTCAGACCTTTGCAAAATTCAACCAATTGCACTGACAATTCATGCAAAAGCATTAAAAAGGCAATGGGGAATTTTAAATTAACCAATGAGTTAGCTGGCATAGGTCACTGCCGCAGTTAATTACATATAGCCTATAGTGACGGCAGGCGGGGAGATATCTGACTGCTTTCTGGAGGCTCCTCAGTGGATGAATATAAGATGCTTTAATCACGGAGATAATGCACGTATGATAACGGAGGCAGCGCCGTATGGTTTTCTTGCGATATCACATTTTGTGACCAAAAAACGGGAGCCTAATTACCCTACGCATGATGAGAGCAAACACACGAAAACACATCGGGGAAGATGTTTTTACAGGCCTCATACTGCTTTTTTGCGTGAGAGTGATGATCACATTGTAGCTCAGCACACCGTCACTGCGTCACTTCTGCTCCTAAATAAATACATAGCGGGACAGAAAAAATACATGGCGGGACATGTATGGCCCTGATGGGATTAGATCCGCCTCGTTCCGCTGTCAACATCAGTGAAGTGATCAGTGAAATTAAAGGTAATGAAATTAAGGATTTATGATGATCCTCAGCTCATTTTGCCACATCAGAAATGCCAAGCTCCAGCGTGCTTGAAATAGTTGAAACGTGTGTTTTGAGATGTAAATGGAAACGTTGTAATGCATAAATGTAGGCTCCTAAATTCTAAATGGGATGTTCTCCATTTTCGTTGGAACATTTTTTCATCTCTTTTTTTTTCCTTTTCTCCATATGTATTGTTTGCCAGGCCACCCTGACTCCTCCACCACCCCACCCCTCTTTATAGCTTTCAGACCGATGTAATTAGCAGAGACTTCTTGTTTTGGACGCATGGGTCTAGTTTAGGGCTGAAAGCTATCTGCAAAGCACCAAAGCATCTCAACTATGAGGCAGCGTGCACGCACTCTCACGCTACCGAGGCTCTTAAAAATACAACTCCACCATGACAAAAAGGAAGCTCTTTTCTCATTTTGACCATTTATATCCAATCATTTTTAATCAGCAAATATTAGTTTTAAATCAGTTTAGAAAAAGCTCTCAGCACCTCCAATCTCATGTAAAAACATTTCCGTTTTGAAACAACTATGAAAACCCATTCAGGATCATTGCGAGAGACCAAAGCTGGTTCAGATTAATTTCTACTTTTACATCTTCTAAATAAAACCTTTAACTATGAGCAATCATTCCATGTGGTTAGGTCAGGCTCTTCCTCCACTCAATCACAACAGTCAAGCCAACAAAGAGAGTTTTCCAGTCTGGTAAAGCAAAAAGAAATCCAATGCAAACAGCTAAAGGTTAAAATGTCAGCAAAAATGTGATCTAGTTCTTACATTTTAGTCCGAACAGCTGATAAAACGTGTTAAAAGCTTATCATCTCTGATGATGAACAGTAAGGGGCAGCATGCAAAGCAGGAAGCAGACCACACTGGAACCATTTTCTTTGTTTCTTCATTGCATTTTTTCAGTCAGCAGTGCAGTCTGGTGCTCAACCCAAATGTGATTCAAAGAGAGGATTCCACTCTGGATTTATTGGTTTAAAACCTGGTTTATGTAGAGTCACTGGCTGTTATTGTTATACTAAAGCCTTCCAGAGGTAGTGTAAGTCAGACTGAATGAAACACAGCACACATGCAGTCTAACCATGAGGCTGAATTTGGTGAAATAAGCTCTATTTAAATCAGTTTAGGCAATGTTAGGGCCAAAAAGCTCCTCATTGTTTCTGGCAACTGCAAAGAAACATGAGATTTATCCGTGCAGCCAGGAGCAAGTCTGCATGGGAAAGGGGTTTTAAAGGAGTTTTTTCCCCATGTACAATGCAGGCCCAGTCCTCTGGCCTAAAATGGCAGAAGGGATGATCTTATCACTCACAAGCCATGAGGAAAGCCTGAGCTTCCACGCCTTTTGACACCAAGTGAGGATATTTAAAATATGTGTGTCTGTCTCCCCAAGGAGTCTGTCTTTTTCCTAACTTTCACTGGGTGGAGGCTTCGCCTGTCAATTTTACTGGCAATGTTTTACTACCATGACGATCCTACTTGCTATAATGCCAAGACAATTCACAAAATTGCATAAGACATTCATAACAATGATTCTTTTAACTCCCAGCTGTGAACAAAGAGCTGTTTTGTTTGGTGCCATGAGCAGTGTGGTTTGATCAGATACATCTACATTTAAATGCTTAACATGCAAGGTTCACGCCAGGACAGAAACAACGGGATGAAAAGAAGAAATATCAATAATAAGTTTAAATTCTGGGATACTTAGTCAACATTTTTTACTTGAAGATCAAATTTTGACATTTTTGAGAAATTAAGTCATAATGTTTAGATGGCATGTCATCATTTTGACTTAAAATGTCAAGGTTTTTGCAGTGTAATTCAGCACATTAGAGTCAGAGCCATTGGGTTCAGAACAAGATTGCAAAGCCAAGATGGCTGCCAGTGTTTCACACCCCAGCCGATAGCCTTCCTGTGTTATTCACCCCAGCCAAGTTAGTTAGCGGCCATCATCTAGTAAATATGTCCTTAAAACCCTCTGGAATCAATTCCCTCCAACATGGCCAGCATGTACAGGATCGATTTCATCTCAGAGCAAAATAATGCCTGGTAAAGAGGTGAGAAGAGGATGGACAGTTGGGTGGGGGTGTGCGGTGATTTTGTCACACTGTAAAGTGGGTGCTTTGCATTCCCCGGTTGTATAATCACCTCCAGGACCATCCATTACCCTCGGAGCTGTGCCTTGGCCGTGGCTGTCACCCAGGATGACAAACGGTTGAGGGTTGGAGCGGTGGAGGAGGGTGGTGAGTTGGGGTGCTAGTGGTGATGGTGGAAGGTATAGACTTTTTTTTTCTCCAAGGGGTGGGACGACAGTAAAGATGATGACAGATAGAAATACAGAATAGGTGGGGGGGGTTATGTGTGTATAGCCTTTACAGTTCTAACTTTAAGTTTTTTCATTAGGCTACATCCACGTATCTGCAAAAACAACAAGTGCTTAGACAGGCAGATGGACAAAAAAATTGATAATCCTGCAAAGCTATGGCCCTGCGGCACGATGTGTTCAATTGTAGGCTAATGTGTGTCTTTGCCTATGTGTGTTTGTGTGTGTGTGTGTGTGTGTGTGTGTGTGTGTATGTGTGTGTGTGTGTGTGTCCACCATGATGAATGATGCTTGCATAGAAACTGTGACTGAAACGGCTAGAAGACTAATATCACATCCTGTCTCTTTCTCCCTCTCTTTTTCCTTCCCTTAGCAATTTCACCCTAATAGTTCCAGAAATTGACCTCTCATATATCCCAAAGGCACGTTATTACATTTCCAGGAGTCGTATTTTATTCCCCCACCCTTACACCCCATCTCACTCAGCCACCAACAGCAACACGCCAATTAATGGGGTTGTTCACCCGGGTTATAAGTTAATAAACTTCGGGGGTAATAACTTTCTTGCACTGCCCAGCAGCAGTAGCAGCAACACAAAGACTGAAGTGTAATCTTGTAGTTTATACTGGATGGCCGCCCAGCACTAACACAAAGAGAATCTGTAGCTGGATGCCGGCTTTGGATGTGATGTTTTGAAAGGTGAGGTTTTTCATACAGCAGCCATTTTGAATACCTGGAGAGGGAAACTCTGCCTACATTTGTCCTGCTGCCATGTGCCAAGATGCTGACACTACAACTGGTACAGATAGAACTGCAGTCAAAGAGTCCAGGTTAACAATTTCATTATTTCAAATTGGTGATCTTCAAATTCAGCCTTCACAGTATCGTCATCAATTTAAAAAGTATGGAAGTTGGAAGCATTACATTTTTCTGCGGATAAAAGCTGTATTCTGTTAGGAATCTTTCCCTTTTTTGCAACACATACAGGGTACCAACTCATTTGCCTTAAGAACTTCTGAAACACCAACTTATGTGAACACATGTAATGGACACAGTACAAAATATCACTTTAACAGGACCCATCAACAATGATACAACTCACATTTATTGTTTTTTCATCCCATGTCAATAACTAAGGGGGAATTACAGGGTACATCACGATACGATACACGATACATGGTTCGCGATATCGATAAAATCACGATACAGCAGTTCTGCAATAAGCAATATATTGCTAGACAATCCTATAGTGATGCATCGCAATATCGGTCTAACTATGAATACAACATGCCTGTGAAAGTTAAGTGCAGGTTTTCTCTCTTTTTTCACCGCAAGTCCAAATTGTTAGAAAACATCACTATGCTGACAGTTAAACGGTGTAATAGTGTGACTGCATTTCACTGTAGAGGATTCCAACAGCGGGGCGCACAACCGTGATGGCGCTAGAGCTATGAGCTAAAAGACACAAACTAGCACTTGGTCACTGCTATTGTCGTAAAAACAACACAGACGTGATTATAAATGTTGTGTTTACTTATAACTGGTAAACTTTGTGGTGCATTCAAAGTTTTTGTAAAATATCCTTTTCCCATCTGTTTTTGTCATTTAAAGTGCTCATATTATGCTTTTGGGTGTTTTCCCTTTCCTTTATTGTGTTCCTCATTCATGCGTTAAGTAGTGCCGCTGGGAGCAGGGAATTCTATTCTAGCGCCTTATTCTTTTCATTAAAATATCGATATTTGGCACCAGCGTATCAATTATCGTATCTCACGAAGGACAACAATATATGTCTGTATCGATATTTTGTCTGATCCCTGATAACTAGTGTCATTCTCTTGCTGTTCTCAATATGTATTTAAATTGTCATGTATTAGTAATCACAGATATTAGACACATGGCTGACATCACATAACTTTTCACATATTTGTGTGAAAGTAAAGATTGGTAGACTATAATGTATTTTAGTCTAAGCAAAACCAAATCCAACAAAAGTTCCTACCGGCATACCAGAATCATTTTTTTGGAAAAAAAACTTTATATAAGCGTTAGACACCACGCTATTTTTACTCTTACATTATTGTAAGTATAAGACAAACACCATATAACATCTTAATTAGTGGTCTTTATAGTTGTTGGTTTGACACTTTTGGACAGGCTATAGCTGTTTCCTGTTATCAAGGTCAGCTAAGCTAACTGGTGTAAACTGGTGTTTAGCTTCATATTTACTGTAAAATCTTCTCTTCTAACTCTCAGCAAGAAAATGATCAAGCACACCACACAAAGTGTCAAACTATTGCTTTAACCCAGAACAAGTTAACCAGGTTTATCAGGGTTTTAAGCCCCCAACGTCTCCTTCCAGACAGCGTTGCCTGGAAGGCACTAGGATTAGGCAATGGTTATGGTTAGGGTCATGGTTAGGGTTAGGATTAGGGTTAAGGTTAGGTGCCTTGAAGTCAACGGTCGCAGCCCAGACATGGGGGGCTTAAAACACCATCAAGCGTTAAACAGACAGCTATGAGGCCACTTTAACTATCATTCCAAAAATGATATATTGCTACACAGTTGGAGGTGTGTCAGGATGAAATATTGCTGTTACTTGTAAAATCAAAAGAGCCAACTTTCCATAGAAAAGCTGGTACCATTCTGTCATTGCAACACAAATTAATGTATCCCAACACAGCCAATCCGAATCAGCCTTAGCTATGAAGCATAACGTGTTGACATTTGCAACTTAATCCCTCATTCCCTTAAAGGTAACAATTCATATTTATACAGGAGAGAAGTGCAAAGAGTCTGTTTATATCAGCAGTTTACTAACCTGAGGTTGCACTAACCAACGTCCCTTTTAATCCAACCGTTTTCTCTGGGAGTTGCTTGCTAAATCAGTAACCATTCAGTTTATCAGTGAAGCTGAGTTGGGTTAAAGAAGTGTATAGGCTGCATAGAAAAATATAATTTGCACCCTTAGTGTTTAAAATGGCTGCCATGTGAACAATAGAAACAGCCTTCACTTGCTGCTCTGTGCAGCGCCCACTACCTGCCACACTGACACACTGCACATCACAAAACAAACCAAAAGAAAAACTGCTGGCTCTGAAACAGTTCAGAGAGAAACTTTCTCTAACTGAGGAGACTCTCAGTTGTTGGCCTGTTTGAATACTAGAACCCATTACAGACAAGTCTTCACTCCCACCAAAAGCCAGACTGGGACACACAGTGTCACTGGTGGAAAGTCTAATAATTCAGACTGGAGGCTGCTGGGCTCCTTCCAGCTCTTAACCAGCTCTCCTCTGATGGATAGCATGCTCAGATGCTGTAATAAGGTGGCTCTGTGTCTGTATGGGGGGGGGGGGGGGGGGGGGGGGCTATTTGTGATTTGTATTTCTTCCTCTGAAAAGGCCATTGCGGAGACCTCCATTCTTCTCTCTCATGCACACGGGCACACACGGGCACACACACACACACACACACACACAGACTCTCTCTCACACACACAGTGCACGTATCACATGGCCACGCGCTCAGACGCAGGGATCAGACTCCTCTGGCAGAAACTAGATTTATCCGGCGGGATTAGAAGAGGGAAACAGAGCCCCTTCACATCACATCAGACTCGGTTAAGAAATATATATGAAATGAAGAAAAAAAATGAATTTCTTTCCATGCAAGGAGCGTTTGTCTGTCCCACCCAAAATAAGTCAAGAAGTATAGGAATAGAGATTCAACCTGAGCCAACCACGCCAGCACATGATGGATTAAATGTTTTTGTTAGTGCAAGTGATGACAGAAAAACAGAAGAAAGCCGTGTTGTACTTGCCAAACCCTCCAGCTTTATTTCAAGATGATTGCGATTTCATGACAGGTGAAATATTATTATTATTACAGAGTGAGCAGATGAATAAAACAGCCACACACATGCGACTGTATGACCGGCAGCCTACAGACTATAACAACTTAAAACAGTTGTGCCTGGTGGGAAATAGTGCGAATTATTTGATTGAAGTATAGCCTTAATATGCAATCAGCTGCATTTACACAACGTTTAAATAAATGATCGGCATGCATTTCATAAGCGATGTCTGAACTTTGAAGGTCGCAATGCATTTCTGTGAATCCAAACTTGGAGTGTTCATTGATAAAATAATAATAAAAACAATAAACGCCACAGTTTTCCAGATACAAACTCACAAAAGAATATAGTTAAGGCGATAATTGTATGACTTGTTAATTATTTTGTCTTCTACCCATCTTCTCGCTCAACTACAGATTGAGAGACCATCAGAAGCCGCTGTGGGAGTTCCGTGATCGTATAGATGTAGGCCTGTGCATGCTGTGGGAGTCCAGAGAGCTCGTGCTGACTGTCCCCTTCAGGTGTGAGCGGCGGTGAGTTCCGTACGGCGTAGTGAGAGTCAACGCTGCTGGCTGAGTTATGAGGCCTCCGTTCTATTTAGAACTAGTCGCCTGCTCTTCGGCTCGTGTCAGTGATGGAGGGCCTGAGTCCTTTTATGATGTTTGGAAGAAGCCAGGGCATGTATATGGCTTACATACATTAGATAGTTGCAACTGAAGGACAGAGAGACGCAATTGAGTGGGTGAGAGTGAAAACAAGAAGCTTTATCCTTATCATTAGGCTATGTTTGCAACTCGGTGCTACAGAAGAGTGTGGTTGCATAGGAATGCTGGAACAGAAATATGGCAATAAGTCGAGCGCCCCTCTCATCAAGAAGCACGCATGTGTCTCAATGGAAAATGATGGAAAGCAATTGATTGCAGAATGAATGACAAAGCAAAGCAATAAACAATGTCTGACTGCCTCCCAGAAGTAATGGTATTGGAACTGCAGCGTCACTTATAGGCTACTGGTTACCTTAAAGTTAATCTAGCCTGTCCAGTGTCTCCATACTGGAGATCGGTAGGCCTACTGACTCTTTGTTAGTGAGGCCTACAGCTTTGTGTAAGTCTTACTTGTTTACTCCAGAGGGATTTTTTTTTTTACAGTTTGGACTGGCCGATCAGCCCGGCTTGTTACAGACTGACTGACATGAAGTGCTTTAAAACGCAATGGAGCGCAGACACAAGCACACGTGCCCGCGCATCCCTATGTGAAAGAAAGACACAGAGACTAGTGAGCCCCACGACCAAAAATCCACCTGCAGTAAAAAAAAATATATATATATAAAAAAAGACAAACCCAAAGCACCAACCATTTGGCCCTTGGCCCTTTTCAAACAGGACAGCAGTGCGCATGCCCTGAGCAATTACTAACGTATAACAATGTTAGTTGTTTCCTAAAATCAGCAAAGCTCTCTCATTACTATCAGATTAATAGAACAAAGTAAAGGAAATCTGACTATGAGGTTTCTGAGTTTTTTTTCTCAGCTTTATATTTCTGGTTGTCCACTGATCTGTCACTGCTTAAATGGTCTTCTTTTAATGTTGCTTTACTTAGGTATTTCTATTACTTAGGTTATAGAAGGGCCCTATTATTCTTTCAAAAACAACCATCCGTAATACAAAGAAACATGTATTATTTCGAGCTCACGCATATCAAGCTATAATGCAGCATATGTGTTAAGTCAGATAATCATCTAACCATACGTTATTTTCATTTCATATGAATGCAATAACAGCATCACCTCAATACAGAGAAATATAATGCAAAAGCCCTTTTGAACATATGTAGTTTTTGTCAAGACTGTGTTAGGTGTTGATCGATTGATTGTAAAGCCGTGTTTTAGTTATTGTACACGTATTAATTACATTGCAACATGTTCATGTTATTTTGTCCACCGCTTGCAGGTTATTTGACGTATGTGCCACATTAGAAAACTACACAGACGTTGGTTTAAGGTAACGTCAAATTATACAATTATTTTCTTATACCGAGTAATCCGTTACTGCAGGAGCCGGCTGATTACACAGCGATGATCCTGGCTAAATATCACAGTAAACTTAGAGAGCAGAAGGTGGAGGCACTTTGGCTCTCCGGCTCTTTGTTCTGTTTTATGGCGGCATTAAATACATTTACAATCTCTTTCTCTCTCTCTCTCCCTCTCGCTCTCTCCCACGCGCTATTTCCTGCTTTAACAACTTACTTTGATCCAGGCCGTCTTTGTCCTCACTCGCTTCACAAATGTCCTTATTTTCTTCGAACCCTGCTCTCGGGATGGCGGCCTGATGGTGGCTTAGCTCGCGCGCCGCCGTTGACGTCGACTCCAAAATGTACGTGGTGGTCTCGTGCTGGTGCTGTCCGCCGATTTTGGGTGGGATCTCTCCGCCGAGATGGCCGAGCTGAGGCTCCAGCTTGACCTGCCCCGTCTGGCTCTGCACCAGGACAGATTCGGAGCCGCGCGGTGCACAGTCCAGCCATGAGCGTAGGTACCGTGTGTCCGCGGCGGGCACGTGCTGGGCTGGGATGTAAGGGTGGTAGACAGTAGGGAGGCCACTGGCACCGTGGTGTGGACTGAACGGGCTCCAGGACGACGAGAAGACCGGAGGCTTCGGTTGGAAGCTGCATGATGGGTACGACTCGGGAAGGGGATGCTCCACGCCGCCGGGCTGCCTTCCGCCTGTGGCTGCGGCGGAGCTCGAGCTGGAATACTGGACGCTGGGAAAGCGAGCCGGGGTTGAGAGTTCATCGCTCTCGTGACTTATGATGGAGTCCACGTAATAGTTGCTCAAAGTCCCAGAAATGGACATTCTCGGACATTATCTGCGAAGCGCCACTAGTTCACTAAATGGAGAACAAGAAGAGAGACATTACGAGATGTTTCTCTTTCCCTCTCTCTCTTTCTTTCTCTCTTCTGTCCTTTGCTAGCTCGCCCCCTCCCTTCCTCTGTCTGTGTGTGTGTGTGTGTGTGTTTGTGTCTCTCTCTCTCGCGCGCGCGTTCCTCCACTAGTCCCCTTCCTTCCAAACAACTTGCTCACTATAGCGAAACAAAGTGATACAGCCTACAGCCTTGCACTGTGCGCGGGGGTTTGTCGGGTCTGTGCGCAAGGCGCAAACTGATTGGCCGGACTTTTTCTTCGAGCCCGATAAAGCGTCAATGGAGCGTAAATCAATCCTGCACGCGGGCCTCCCTCTCTCTCTCTCTTCTTTATTTCTCTCCCTCTCACTCTCTCTCTCTCTTTTCTTTCTTTCTCTCTCTCACCCTCTCTCTAATAGATTGCACTCCTAAATAAATTGTCTTGTTTATATGCAATATGCAGAATGAACAGTCCGTCCGTATATCTAGTCTGTGTATATATGGCGGCTGTCAAGTCAGAATGATATCCAACCGTTAAATTATGCTTCATCTCGACAGTATGCATGAAATGCAGAGCGAAGACAATAGCTGACAAATAAGTGGCGCCATTATGTGTACGTATTTGTTTATTTATTTTTACCTTATCAAAATAGATGCGCGTGCATTTCCGTGTGAAGCGCACGCCAATTACCAGGAGCACATCCACTCGTGCTGAATTGTGCGCAACCAATCACTTAAATCAATCCCAACATCAGGGAGTGTGCATTTAAAGCATCATTAGTAAGCGCCGATAGTTCTGCACTTGAGTCTAGTCAACAGCACAGATATTTTCTATCCAAGACAAGATAGATACTAAAATTCACACCTATGTGTGGTTAATTATTTACCCACTTTCTGAATATACTTGCAAGGTTTTCTGTGAGCTGCAAAGCCGCCTGACACTGTTTTATTGGCAGATTAACAGTCATTTTTGTTAACGACCCCATTAAATCGGGCCCTGCGTGGTTATGCCCCTTGTCTTTACAGCGCAAACTACTTCAACTACTTTTTTTGGGGTCCTTTTAATACCATAATAAAATCCTACATCAGGGCGGCTGCTTTGGTTTTATAGGGCTGATATATGGCCTGTGGTGGTGCGGACCGTAAAGGCGAATGAAGCTGCTGCAGCCTCTCCCCCGGTCGGGTGAAGGGCGCTTCTCATTCAGCGGTCTGGCTGCCATGAGTGAACACAACTCGGACACGAGCTCGGCGGAGGGACGTGGGACTGAGGCTGGACGCCGGGTGTAGATTCCGTCTGCAACGGAATAGAAGGCCACCTGGCTCCGCTGGTCTAAGTTGGAGCTACCGATGGTGTCCTCTAGTGCTCACAGCCTCCGTGTCTGCAGGGTTTGAGGGATGAAATCCATAATTTCGCTTTTTAATGAGGAGACTGAAGAGCAGCAGCAGACCGGATTGCCCGTGAGTCCAGACACCTGACTTCCTGCTGACCTTTGTCAAAGTCCAGGGATTGTAAGTCTTTATTTCTTTATAATTATCACAGACGTGGAGTCTTGGACTCTTTGTGGATGGCAGGCTGCTATAGTTGGGGCTATAAATCCGATCTCTTCGTCGCATATACAGCTAACACCGTTATTTACGACGATATGAACTACGCATTGCTTAAGAGGCTAACGCGGTTATTTACGAGGATGAATGTATAGGCTACAGCACTGCTTTCAGATCTGCTGAGGACAAATTATGAGACTGGAGACAGACTGAGCGACTGGTGCGCTTTCATTTCAGTAGCAGCAACACAAACCCAAACCAAGATTCCTTTTAACATCAGTCGTGACTCTGGCGCCCAGCTTTGGCCTTTGAGCTTGATTTCACCACATTCATCTACCCTTCCGCCCTAAAGGACCAATTCTCAGCTCATCTGGACAGCTTCCGTTGGATGCCAGCGACCCAGATTGAAACGTGTGAAGGTTGATGAGATGCATAACCTGTGCTAATTAAGAGGGGTTCTGCATCCAGCTGGCATTTTTAGAAATGGCTTAAATGAGCTACAACATACATAAAGTAGCTTAATAATAGTTAGTGCTGTTATAGAACGGCCTCCTTTAAGTGAAGGAGCACAACATACGCATGTGTCAGTTCAAACAACATTTAGTTTTTTTCAATTTCCTAATATCTTAGCCCTGCACTTTAGGCAGTGTTCCTGGCAGGTTTTGAGTAGAAACCGACTTTGTTTTCCAGTCCTAAATGCTCGGGATATTTTTCAGTCAAAATGGCCTCTCCTCAGACCGCAGGCTGTGGGATTTTTAATTTTCGGAGGGCCTCCGCCCTGCAGGCCGGGCTGCCAACCAGACAGCGCGTTAATTGGAGACACTGGCGCTGAAAAAGACTGAAGACATTATCTGCAGACCCCCTTTATTTTCTACACGTTGCCTGAGTGCTATGACGCAATTGACTTGGACAAAAATACCCCTCAACACACATGTTCACACGTTAGAAGTGCGCTAACGATATAAGGAATGCATGTTTAAATACCAAACATGATCTAAATGCACACGGAAAGCTATGACTCTTGTTTTCTTGTTGCACTTAACATTGACCACATATTTCAAAGTGTAGTCCAAATATCGTGAATTTGAAATATTCTTCCAGCAGGCTTTACACAAGTTGATGCAGAGGAATAGGACTATGAGGTCATGTAGGCCAAAAACAGTAATTTTTAATATATGAAGCAGTGGTCGAAGAAGTATTCAGATATGACACTGTAAAAATTCTCTGTTGCAAGTAAAAGTCCTGCATTGAAATGTGTTACTTAAAATAATATAAGTATCATCAGGAAATTGTACTTAAAGGCTATTCAAAGTAAAAGTAGCCTACTTAATGCAGAAAAATCCTCACATTTTAGAAGCTGGAAACGATCCAAACAGTTGTGTTTAATGGTCTAATCATCTCAGCTGGACTTGTAGGCCGTTATATTGATGGGTAGTTTAATTTATAATAAAACATCATATTGTATAAACTACATGTGTTGTGTGTGCAAAAAAAAGATACAGATCTCTGAAATGTAGCGGAGTAGAAGAAGAAAGTGGCATGACAAGAAAAGACTCAAGTAAAGTACCTCAAATGTGTTATTTAGTTAAATTCCACCACTGCTACGAAGTACAAGATCATTTCACCCTCAGTCGCTGTTTTATATCTCGTCAGAATGCAAAGTTGATCAACATTTTTATCTAATTAAGCCATTAGGAAATTGACAACACACTCTCAGCTGATGTGAAACTGAGAGCTTCTCATATAACTCCACTGAATGTGAACGATTTTCAACCTAACTAAAGCTGTGACCAAATCAACCAAATGAGGACATTTTAGGTTTACAAGCTACCAATAAAAGTATTTACAGCAAATTGGATTTAGTGTATCCCCTTTCTTTTTCTAGCATCCTCATAAACAAGTTATTGACCGGCCATTAAACCAGCTTAGTCATTAAAAACGTTTATAAACTCAAGAAACGCATCTGAAGTCATCGCGGAGAAGAGCTTCAGCATTGCCCACTTATTGTCTTTGTTTCCCTATAACACATTTTAAATAACCGAGGTACAAACAGTTAAACTGAGGCCGCGATCATCTCTGCTGATTTGAAATACTGACATGTGAAGTCCAGGCTGTGATTTGCTTTTCCTGGAGCGAAAGCCTTCATTTCCACCACCGGATCTGGATTTAGAAGGCATACATTTAGAACGTATTTCTAATTACACCTTACGCACATTCACGGGGTGTTTATTTTTGAAAGTGAAATATTATCTAAAATGTCTTTTTACAGTTTATTATTAAACCGGCAAACGAGGTGTGAAGCAGACTTCACCTTTAAGAAAAAGGTCAAATATAAACATGCGCAAATGGTCCTAAAAGAATCCAGCACCTAACAAAGGCAGGGAAGAACACACTTCCTTCGATCAAACATATCAGAAACGACTTATTTTCACGTTATTATTGTTCTTGTATTCATTTAATTGATCGGTACAACATTATATTATTATTAAGTTATGTGCAATATATTTATTATTTATCACAACATGCCTGCCCTTGTTTTATGATGAATGTTGGTATACGACGTGGAATGCGGTTGGCTGTCTGTCTGTGTGTGTGTGTGTGTGTGTGTGTGTGTGTGTGTGTGTGTGTGTGTGTGTGTGTGTGTGTGTGTGTGTGTGTGTGTGTGTTTTGCATTATCTTGGTGGGAGGGGCATTTGCAATTCCGTTCTATTTATTGTAGTATGACGACAATAACGGCTTCTCATCTCATCTTATCTTATCTTTTTTTTTACAGATTTCCCTTGACGGGAAAGTGGGTCAAGTAGAGAGGCTTTGAAGACATTTAGATACCAAGGCTAATTAACACGCAGTCAGTTAGACCCAGGCCGCTTTATTGCTGTAAGTAGCCCAAAGTATTGAAGGTCATTGACTCATGTTTCAAAACTCAGGCTAGTGACCTGTTCTGTTGCCGACATATCTTTACACATATCCTACATTTAAGGATTTATGAAATATCGCACAATAGCCAAAACGTTGTTTTTTGTAGGTTATTTATACAATTTGCATAGGAATATTTTAGGAACACAGTCGAAATAATCCTGTTTGGCTTTATGGTGTTTTAACTTCGATTATCGGACTAAGACTCAAGACTGCGGGTCAGGGTCAAATCAATTATATCTGCTTCTTTCAGATATTGCATTGTAGCGGGTAAAACTGAGGATAAAAAATACAGATGCATCTATATAGTTACAACTAGACAATTAGTTTCACCACAGTTGTTTTTTTTCCTTTATCTTTTACAACACATTCAATTGTTTCAGGGCTGGGAACAAGCCGGACAACAGCATCGAAGCTGGGTCCAAATATATTTTACAGTAGCAATAAAATTGATGTATACTGTCCAACTCAGTTGGCCAATGAAATGGAAGCTATATAACACAATGCAGAAACGTGTTTGAATAGTGTGTTGAGATACATAGTTGTAGTAAAAAAAAAATAATAATAAAGTGAACAAACGTTTTGTTCTGGAATTTAACACATACGTGGGCATACGCTGTAGGCTATTTTGATCTATAAGTATAAATGGGAAT
>CM042441.1:28284527-28312027 GCA_023631565.1 Gymnocephalus cernua | reverse complement strand
GTATTTGTAGCTCATCCATTTTGTGTGTGATCGATCTGGTGTTGGTGAGTAGCAGACTTGGCATTGTCAATCTGCGTTAGCCTGGATCTCCCCGCCTTCGTCACCTCCCACTACCAAAAACAATCCAGTGAGCGCCCGGTGTCTGAGTTGAAAATGCATCTTGTTGTCACGTAAGGGCCCTGTTCATGTTGCACAGATATTTTAATTGCATTTTGTGTCTGTTAAGAGGCACAAAGGCACTCTAAAATCTGCCCAGACAACTGCCGTTTTAGCTGAGTGGAAGCGAGTGGAGGTAGCTGCAGCTTCTCCGTGTTGCCTGCACCGATTGGGGTTGGGTGTTTTTCAATCGAAAGTACACGCATATTTATAGCTATCAAGATTAACGTAACAATTGGCTGGAAATTTCCTTTAAAGTGTAAAACACGTCAAATAAGCCGTGGAGACAGTATTTTTCGTCGGTCAACCACTACAGAGCTTGGCCCAGCATATGCTACAGCTCCAAATCGCAACCAGTGGATGAGATAGGGGCCGTAAGCCAAACGCATGTTTTAACCAGTAATATTGTTCAAAACAGCACCAAATCTCGTCAGTAACTTGCTCAGGGTCCCTATACATAAAACGAAGCACCAACACCCTAGTTAGCGAACCCGGAGTTTATCACAGAAGACTGTTAAGAAAACTTACCAAACTGTCTCAGCAGCCATATCCTCAGCACCGAAATGTGTTGGCTCGGAGTAGACAAGGCCAAGGCAAGAATCATCACATAGGAACTGAAATGGCGGAGCCTAATCAGACTAGCGACTTTTTTGATTTTGATGGGCTGAACACCTAACTGCCTGTAGTCCCTTCCGGCAATGGACATGCGAGATCTCGCTGAGGATATGACAGTTTGGTAAGTTTTCTTAACAGTCTTTTGTGATATTTCTGTGTTCTGGTTCTGCTGCAGCCACAGTTACTCTACAGATTCAGTTTTGGAATACAATACATTTGGTTAGATTTAGTTTGGATCATAGTTTTGACAAACGTTTTGTTTTTGTTTTTATACCTGTCTATTGATTGTTTTGTGACTCTCACTGAACCTGACCGTTCACGATACCTTAATTAAGGTAGATCGCCTTCATGTCCCTTCAGTCTTCCTCCATCTAAGTGGATCAATGACCCAACACAATGGCCGGATATTTCTTATCCGGACATCTCTACACATTTGAAAGAATCACCAGGTATCATTAGGCTAAGTGTTGTCTGGTAATAGCCAGCTAAAGACGATAGTCTTTATGACTGTACTGCAGCAGCCTCCCACTCAAGCTAACATTAGCCATCCATCAGTAGTAACTGTCATCAGCATCATTTATTAATCTACCACACTGACAGCAAATATTTACGCAACTTAGGAGCTTCAGATTTCAGTGTGAAACAGCTTTTTTGGTATTTTCCCATTTCTCTCCATTTCAATCAGGAGAGACGTCCTTGATAAAATGAAAAATTTATTGTACAAGACAAATTATGCAATGTGCAAAGTCTCTGGCGATTAGACTCCATCAAATTCATAAATGAAGGAAGGGGGGGTGTAACCCATACATATCCCCCAATGGAGTCTAGACACTGGTGGTGGTGGTGATGAAGGTGGACAGGAACCAATCAAGAATGCCAAGAGGAAGCCAGTTGACGAAACCCAAAGTTCCTGCCGATACTACCAGGGGTTGAAAGGGGAGGAGGTGGGACGCACTCTATTCCTGAAACAACAACTGACAACCAGAGAGGAGAGAGGAGATTTAAAACAAGATGTCATGCTGTGATTGGCTTGCAATACATGGCTGTTTCTGATTGGTTTAACTGAAACAGCTGAACCTGATTGACACTGATGAGCGACAGCCCAGGAACAGCTGATTAATTAGGAGTGATGTAAACATGAGTTTGAAGTCTTCCTGAAAGAACTTACGCTGAGCTCCATGTGTGACAGTGTGTTACTTTCCCCCAAAAAGGGATGTGGCCCTAGTGATGACCTGATGCAGGTATGATGTTTAACCCTAATGACATCACTTTGACATCATCTGGGTTCATTTCTCAGACTTTAGATAATAATCCCCCAGGTCATATTTACTGCTACATCCAATGTGTATAACATGAATCATTTCCTATGCCATTGTGCTATAATCGTTTTTGCTATGTATGCAACTAAACTAAACTTTCGAAAATGAAACTAACCCATAACCCTAGGATGTATGCTAATGAGCTTATAATATTCCTAAATGTCTTCGTAAAACGAACAAGTTCTAAAGTAATGATTAAACATAAGTGGATTTTAATAACATGCAACATGAGTTTTTACAGTGAACAGTTTACATTTACAATCTGTGTCAACAACAATCTTTGATGTAATGTTGAGAGAATGGGGAGCTTGTACAGGCTGCTGTACGGGTGCCAGAACGCTGCCAGACAGTGAACTGTGGCTGCTAAATGTTAATGTGCTATTAAACGCACTGCAAATTATACAGAAACCCTGCGCCACTGACACAGGAGGGGAAGAGAGGGAACATATTTATAGCTTTATGGCGGCACGCTGAACTTCATAAAACATGTTTTAAAATGAACACGGCCAGCGTTCATCATCACAGCACTACAGAGGGTGCACGAGGTGGAACAGGGAAGGCCAATTCCATGAGACCTCTTGCCCCCTCTGACATGCTCACTCACTCACTCACTCACACACACACACACACACACACACACATCTAGTTTGTTTAAACAGTAAATAAACAGCAATATAGTCTTTATGTTGACATGAAACTGATACTGATCTTCTCATCTCACTCTTCATCTCACCTTTAGAATGAAAGCAAATGAGTGCATTTTCTAAAATGTGGAACAATTCCTTTAAAATAACCTTTTCAATAGGCATTTATGTGGAAATGGATTATCAAAAGTCTGTTCTCATAGACAATAATACATCCAGGCCACACACTTCAAAATGTAAGAGTAAATATCTGTTAAACAGTGGCACAGATCAATTGAAGAGACATATGCACAGCAATTCATTGTAAGAAATAGCTAAAAATAATTTTCATTTGACTATTCTACAAACAAATGGTATGGACCCTATAGTGCGTAAGTCCAGGCTCTGCACATGTACACAGATGTTTTCACTTATTTGGCTCAGGACTGTGCTTGATTGACATCCCCCTAACTCTCCTGTTAGTTATGTTGCCTGTTAATGCTAGAAAGTGTGATGACCTCAGCAGAGCCATGGCTTACTTTAACCTGAGCAGAGGTTTAATCAGCCAGAATAACTGAAAACACCTGGGTGGGTGGACACAGTCTTCAAATGCTGGAGTAGCAAACACTGTTGTCATTGAAGTCAACCTTTTGAATTAGAATTGTCCTCACTTTGGGTATAAAGAAATGTACACTTTATTATTGTGCATGTTTTGCCATTGGATATTTGGGGGTTGCCATTGGTAGGAGAAGTGCTGTTAACTTTAGTGGTGCGCTACTGACTGGACTCTGATACAAGGCTTTTTTTTCTTTTCTTTTCTTCTTTTTCAAAAAGTCCACATAACATTGGTTATGTACTGGACTATGTTCACACTTGGCGTCTTTTATGAAGCTGCCAGCATCTGTTTTGCATGATAATCCTATGGAGTTTTCAAAAAAGTCCTGAGCGCTTATTTAAACGCCATCGCCAACTTCTTTTTCTGCAGCTCGGAGCATCTTTTTGAAGTTGAAAAAAGTTCAACTTTTCTGAAAAACACCACCTACGTCAACTGCTTTTTCGACAGCTGTCCCTTTACAACATGCAACATTTGGAGGACCCAACATGCTCTTAAGTTTGTTTTACTAAAAGAGTTGAAGCACTCAAACAGTGGAACAGTGAAAAGTGGAATCTAGTTAACCTAGTGTGCTAACATTGACCAAATAAGTGAAAACAAACACCAAGGATATAAAGCCTAAAGATTTCTTTTTAGAAATTTTTTAATAATTTCAGCGTAAATGATTTGTTTCATGACCTTGCCTATTTCATGTTAATTTTCTTGTCTACATTTGTACCTGTCCTTTCTGAATAGCAATCATATTTCCACATTTGACATTTTGACAACACACTAATAAAAGATGTAAAGTTTACATGAGATCTATGTCAAATACAGCCAGTGAAAAGAGCTTCCACAGACACCAGAGAGAACAATATGAAGACCACCTTGCTGCAGACAAAGAAATTATATATTCATTGTGGCTTCTGAGGCAGGTGTGATTCAGGCAGTTTCAGGTTCCTGTGATCTTAAGCATCCAGCCCAACAACTTGAAACTACCTACATCACACAGCTCCTGTATGAATCCAGGGACTCTACTCGTGGAGGCTGCAGAGGGAAACACTCCAGCTGGTTTTGGAAATTTCACACAACAGAGCACAGAACAACAATCTCCATCAAAACGGTTAGGAAATTGATTTTCTCACTGAGTGACAACAGTAGGTTTAGATGTTATATTGAAAGCACTGGGGCTTCAATATACATTGTATGTCATTGCCTTCCCAGAGGATATATGTGTGTTTTATGATCAGACACCACTATCATCACAGCCCAGTATCCCTAGGACTAACTAGCATCCCTATTGGATGATTTTTCATTAACCTATTGATTCATGATTCTTGACTACACCTATTGATTCACAAATGTGTATGTATGTAGCAATGTGAAACTGCATGCAGCACATTTGACCTTTGTGCAGGAGACTTCCGTGCCAGACTTTCAATTCACTTTCTCCTTTTTACTAACCATAACAACAATCTTTGTTTTAGTTGCCTAACCTTAATTGTTAACAATTCTTTGTTTTACATAACTTCAATCTTCCGCCTAATATTAATTGTTTTGTAGACAGTGGTAACCCTGGCGACTGGGTCATGATGAGATTGTCAGTGTCTTTCATTTACAAAAGACCTTACTGTCTGTTATGGTTAACATTTGGAAGTTTAGCGAAAAACACTACTTGGTTACAGGAACAGAAAATCGCAATTTACTTTCCTGCTGAGAGTTAGATAAGATGATCAATAGCACTCTCATATCTGGTGTAATATATAGGGGACTGCCAGACTATTTCTTTCTCAGACCAGAGGAAATAAGCAGTGAAAAATATTTTTAGAAAACTAAAAGTAAAATATTCAAGAAAAAGCTATATTGAATCTATATTGCCAGGTTAAAAAACTAATAAAAAATAAGCGAAAATCATTTCAGTTTTAGTTTTTTACAGAAATGAACGTTTACATTGACATTTCAGGAAATGTCACTGTCACTGCTTCACATTGGAATTTAAAGCTATAGTACGCAGTTTCTGTCTCCCCCATGAGGAATTCTATGTAATGACAACAAAACTGTCGCAGCGTCCACATGATACAAGCCTCCCATGATCGTGCACGCGCCGCCACCACTCTACATACTTCTGAGACATTATACCTGGCCCTAACAAAAACAAACTAAAACTACTGTAAACATAAAACGAAATATATAAACACTAAAATTAAATATTTCTTTAAAAAACTGAAACTAAACTAAAACTAGCAAACATCCTCTGAAAACTAACGTAAACTTAACTGAAATGAAATAAAAACTAATTGAAAATTCAAATTGAATTGAGTTGAATTGAAAAGCTTCGCAGTTTTAATGTCGACACTGTTTTTATGAAAATGTTTTACTCCTGTTTTATTGAAGCTGCTTCCAGTCTTTTTGTTAAATTAGCAGCTCCTGGTGGTGGCTTCATATTTACCACAAAGATATAGAGTGGTACTGATCGTTTCATCGAACTATCACCAAGAAAACAAATGAGCATCTTTCCCAAAATGTTGAACTATTCCTTTAAGGTGCCGTCCAGACGAAGACGTATTTCAATGCAAACGCACATCTTTTGCATCGTTTGGGCCGACTGTCCACACGAATCCTGTAAACGCACTGCCCGTAAACGCACTTTTTTGAAACCTGGTCCCAGGGTGAATAAAAAAAAAGCCGGCTCACGTTTGGCTTCATGTGTACGGCGAAACCGCATACGTGCGTATCGATGATGTCATCCCCACACACCTCGGCCTAACAGCTCCGCCTTCAACCCAGCTGACGGCGCTAGCAGGGACGCAACGCTGCTAGCTCGCTAATCTGTCTGCTTATCAACTCCTTGAACGGATTATAGTAACTTTTAGCACCGCTTATTGTAGAAAGGCTACCGCAAGAAAAACGTGTAGCTAGATTATCAAAAAGACATCGGATCATTGATGTTTGTGTGACTGCCGATGTTGATGTTAGCTAGCGTTAGCGCGCTAACGCTAGCTCTGCTAGCTGCAATCATGTCCGGTAGAATGTAAACAAAGTTTACATTCTTTTTCTAGGTGGCCTTTATATAACGAGCAGTGGTGTAAGTTATTAAAGTCTAGTCCATGGATGTGTTAAGCTAAGAGAACTGGCTAACAGTCATGTTGTGAACTTTTATATACTGTCTATGGTTATGAAAGGAAGTCACTGAAGGCTGCTCTTCTTCTTCATTCCGTTCATTTCTGTAGCAATAACAGCGCCGCCTACAGGCCTGGCATATGAAGTACTGTGTTTAGTCATTTACATATGGATTCATCTGGACGTGAATTTTCTTGAACCGAATCCAGGGAAGACGGATGCGTTTTCATCCTAACGTCTTCATGTGGACGGGGCCTAAGTTCTGGGAAAGATTGTAGTCATGATTAAAATACAGTAACATTGACAGTTAGTATGAAATGGGACGGCAACAATGATCTCCTAAATTAACATGCTTTGTGCACCCAACCACCGACCCAGACCACAGAGAATTTCTGTTTAGTGATGTACTTTTCTAACTGATGGCCACACCAATGAAAAAAAATCCAGAGTTTGCCCTTTAACATTTCTAAAGGTGTGCAGTCTTCAGACTATAGAACCCAAGATCATGGTGAAGGGAATGAAGGAATGCAGTTGCTTTTTTATTGTTTTTATGACTTTACATAACACATTAACACAAATTGCTCTATTGCTCGCACATCTGTAGTTCACATTTGTGGCACAGAATCAAAACACCTAAAGAAATCAGACTATGTTTTATGTATGCCAAGAGTCATCTGAAAGATTGACAAATGCAAATCCATGTTAAGTGAATTACAGTTGAATGGTCATGCAAGTACAATAACTCAGACTTGCAATATTGCCTTGCTCTGGTTATAATCAAATGATTAGAGTGCATGTGACTGAATGCAGCAGCAGGAGGTCAGACTGCTGCAGTAAATCATATCTAACAAGTAAAATTCCTTCAGCACCAGGTTTCTGCTTGGCTTAAGGAATATCCAACTGTGTGACCCTGATGTGAAAAGAAGTTTGGAAAACCTCTGGAGCTGTTACACGATCATCTGAAGCAGATAATCAATGCTGAGTTAACAGAGCATATGGGTCAGTAAATACAAGAATTGCATTTAGGAAAGTCAGTGGATGGGGATGAAGAAAAAAGTAATCAGTCTCTGAGAAGCAGCCATGTGCATCTGACAGACAAAGCTGATCACAAAAAGAGAATGAGACAGACAGGAAAGATGTCAATGAATGCAGACTTTCCAGGAGGCAAAAACCGTCCTTTGGAGTGTCTTTTGTTGACCACCAATAGGCAATAAAGGGCACTAAGGCAGCCATAAAACCACACTATACAGTAACATAAGCCACTGGCACAACTGCCTCATCCACTTCCTCCAACCACCAATAAACTAATTGGTCAATTACCCCTGTGGTAAAAAGTAAAGGTGGGAGAGAGAGACAGATGGGATAAGGAAAGAAGCATTCAGACGGACATGGAGGCAGACAGGACAGAGATGAGGCAGGAGACAGTGTGCTGTCTCAACATGGCGCCTTTAGACCTGCAGCCCGGAAACTGAGGCTGTCCTCCTTCCTTTTTAAGTATTCTCTCTATCTTTCTTCTCTTCTTCCATTTCCTCTCCTTGTTTATTTCCTTCTGTTTTCTCCTGCCCCACTCAGCACTCTCTCCACTGAATTACAGTCACTGTTTCCTTTACTTCAGTTTCTTTTCCTCCTCTCTTCTCTTAACAAACGGACAGCAGCTGGCTATTGCAGCAGCAGAGGAAGTTCAGCCATGTGTTCCTGATCAAAGCTCCACATTGAAGCCCTGTGGGCCGCTTCTCATGCAAGATAATGACTCAGAGTGCTGCGTTTAGCCTGTGATGAAACAGGGTGATGGTCAGGTTGAGGAACATGGGTCTAATGTTGTATCCTGTCCGAGATTTCCAACAGCATCGTGATTTTATAACCTTACCCTATCATATGCACGTGTAAACCCAACAACGCATCGCAACTTTGTATGCTGATTAAACAGTCCCTCCAGAAAAACGCAGAGTTTTTTTGTGATTGTTGCGGGCAAAAATCCTTGATTATGCGGCAAGTTTTCTTAAAAAATGCGATGGAATATGCGGGATATTTATGCAATTTTATACAATGAAAATGCGGGAACTTGCAAAAATTGCGGGAACTTGCGGGAACTTGCAAAAACTGCGGTTTGATGAAAAAGAGAAAAAAAGTGATTCCCCAACACTGTGTTCTCAGTAGGTGAAATTACGTCACTTCATAACGTTCCCATGGCAACAGGGGAAAATGGCTGCTCTTGTGTGAAGTAAACGCAACATTTTTCAACTTTCTGCTGAGATATATGTGATTTTTTTGCAACGAAAATGCGGGGATTATGAAATCATGCAAGCCCCGCATATTTTGCGCGGAAATCGGCAATTTATGCGGCGAAAGTGCGGCGTATTTGAAAAAATGCGGCCCCCGCATAAATATGCGGACTTTGGCTGATTATGCATTGAATTCTGCGATCGCATAATCGCGTTTTCCTGGAGGGACTGATTAAATACGTAGGCCCACTGTAAGATGATTTTTAAAAAGTGACTACTCTTTTAAGCAACTGTCTTGAACATCTAAGCTGCAGGTAACAGAAAACTAGATAGGCCTACTTATAAAATGTCTTACAATGTCCGTGGAATTAGGTCCTCCATTATAGGTAAAAATAATGGACGTAGTGTGGTGACCCACAATATAGAGACATTCACTGGAGACTGTGGCTCCTTTAAGCAGGGAGCTCACTGGGACGAGGGGGCGTTCTTGGGACACTATTTCATGCTGTTTGGTTTGTGAGCAATGGTTGGTTAACCTGGAAGTAGAACTGGAAGTGTAACCTGAAGCTGTAGATTTAAGTGGGAATAAACAGACTCAATGAATTGAACTTACCCATCTTGTTTGTACCGCACTCCCACAGTAGCATCAGTGACGTCACCCATTGGTTTGTGGACTATATTCTGAAGCTGGGAGTTTGTATTTGGAAAGTCGCTGAACGATTAGTCGCTGAGTGTCGTTGATGCGATTCATCCAGCAGAGTTTAGCCGTTGGGTAAACGGGGGCCTCCAGGCACTGCCGCCGTTCATCTGCATGTGCGGCAGTACACAGAGCAAATCATCAGACTTTCCCTTAAAGCGTAACTCTCACCAAAATGCATCCTAGGGTATTTTGTGAATGTACGTGAGTCAAACTTTAGTTTAAAAGCATATTTAGGACGGAATCGCCACTTTTAAGATTCACCATATTGTCATTTTTGGGTCAAATGGCCTTTTGAATGGGAAAGCTAGGGGCACTCTCTTGCTAGCCTCAAAATAGCTATTTTGGAAATACTAAGAAGGCTCGACACAACATGAAACTTTGCTCCAAGTATTACCAGGGGCTCTACACCTTAACGCAAGCATTGACAACATTATTTGTGTACACTGATTCAATTAAAAGAAAGTTTTTGAACAACGATGTATAAGGTGTGGCACCACGCATACTAGTGGAAACACTAAGCAGGGCTCTACAGGAAGGTGCCAGTCACACTCTCAATGCAGTTCTGATAGTGTAACAGGCCGAGGATAACGTGCAGATGAGGTCAAATATGACATGGCCGGGTATTAAAGCTGTACGCTTACTGCATGTTAGCAAGTCTGCAAAGCACTGCAGCCGGCAAACAATTTATCCTTACTCCACTGTTTTCAACACATGGTACCTGCTAGGTCATTTCCCTGGTTTAAATGTATGCAAGTCTAAGTCTTTTAATCGTTTTTGGATGAAGACAAAAAAAGTAGGTTGGTAGCATGAGTAGGGATAGCTAATGTAGTCGAAACGAAGCATTACAAACAGAAGCTCAAACTTAAATCTAAATCACATGCATCCAAAGACAAAAACAATGGGGTCTCACAGGTTAGCATTTAAACTGCCAAGGGTGTTATTTCAGCCCTGTCTCGCAAAAATGACATTCCCATACGATAACACTGCATTCTCAATTACATTTTAAGATGAAAACATATTTGGTCCCAGATCTTTTTAAAGATTATTTTTTATGGGCATTTCCGCCTTTAATGATAGTACAGGTCAGACATGAAAGGGGAAAGAGAGTGGGAAGACATGCAGGAAAGCGTCACAGGTTGGACTCGATTCATGGACCTTCTGCGTTAAGGAATTAACCTCAATATATGTGTTCCCGCTCTACCAACTGAGCTAACCGGCCACCGGATTACATTTTTCTTTGACGTATCACAAATATGTTTCAATCAAAAGACCGTGTAGGGAGGAGGACAGGGTGGATGGGCGGGACAAACACAGGACCACCCAGGAGACTACTGTTACTGTCCCGCATGGAACCAAAAGTCAACATTTACTTGTTTACGTAACATACTTAAAACCATGTAACGTGCTCAATTTACGTATGTCCCTTAATTCACATAACACTTATTTTGTTGTAGTTTTAGTTTCAATACACAATCACAATGTTATAACCACGTGTTTAAAACAGCGACCGTTTCACAACGCGGGGACATAGTTGTTCATTTACAGGTGATTAAAGGCATGTCATGACATCACCAAATGTACGCCAGTCAATTTTGGTTACTTTTCTTTGCTGCCATTTGACATCACTCCCTATACCAATAAAATATGTATACCCGTTTTCCTTTCCACATGCCTTAACAGGTAATCCTCAACGTCATTTTCATATCAACAGACTATTGTTCAGTATCGCATCAGTTTTAAAGGACATGTGTTGCCTTGTTCTCACTCAATTGTTACTGCTGCTTTTCTTTGTCTTGATAGTAAACCAAATATCTTTCCGTTTTGGAGTGTTGGTCAGGCAAAACAAGCGATATAATGGAGTACCCTGAGTTTAGAATATTGAATTGGCCAATGGTCAATATTTTCTGACATTTTATAGACCATGTTCATCAATTAACCAAGGGAATAATAGGCAGATTAATAGATATTAGTATCTTTATTAATTAACAAATAATTGTTAATTGCAGCCCAAGATACATTGTTATTAACTACACACTGTCCTATTAGCTTCTAGCATCATTAATAAAAAAAAAAAATACATGAAACAGAAATAATCGAAAGCAGCAATATTACAGTATACTATCCAGACATCTTCCTGTCAGATGCTTCGGCACTAAGTTGCCAAATATTCTCATTTTTCAAAGAGCCCACATAACATCTGTGAGAATAACAAATCCATTATGAAAGTAGTGAATAGCTCTTATCACAACATGAGAGGAAGTGCAAAAAAAAATACCAAATGTGTTAGGCTTCTAAATTAGTGCAGATTAAATCATATTAGTTTATTTTTCATCCTGGCCAATTTCCCACCTCACTTGATCATCACTTTAAACTGCATCAATGACGCACAAATCTCACAATATTTGATATTCTAAGCAGGGAAAGAAGAATCTGCTTTGGAGTCTTTATACTTTGGAGTCTTTACACTTTGTGCAGAAAAGGGTAATACTTCTCCTCAGAAGTATTCATAAGTATGTGCATTTTCAATTCAAAAATGTTCACGTTTTCTGCAGTAGAACAATTGCATGTGCAGTGCCTTGTACCCCCTACAGTAAAGCTCCCTTTGCTTTTTGCTTGGTTAGAGCTCTCCCAGGGCCACATTGGGCAGTCAGAAGTAAAAGGATATTAGACATGAATAAAACAGAAGTTCTCTTTGAAATGATGTGACATTTCCATATCAACTGGAATAAAAACATTGTGGTACCCTTGATCTGTTTATGTGAAACTGAGCCAAGCAGTGAGATACTGTGATGTTTGATGTTCTGCTGAGGGTTTGAGTCAGGCGGCCAGCTGGTGGTTGGACGGACAAATGTCTGAAATTTCTCTAAACCCTTGGTCAACAACCACAACCACAACCACACTCACTCACACCCACACCCACACCCACACACATGTGTCTCAGTTTTAACTGTAAGGTTAAGATATATTAATAAAAATGTATAGTATATCAATACAAGTATATTAACAGCTATTTTGACATGTTTGTGCATCTAAACTAATATTAACAGAAATATAGTCATGTCTACTGGTGTATTTCCAAACACTACTCATAAAGACAAACTTTAACAGTATCAGGAAACACACATATTAAATAATTGACAGTTATGAGTTTAACATTGTTTGGTAACGATAGCAGGCCACAACCCTGTGTTTTGAATTTTGATGGTGAAAGTGAGTATTGCGTTTAGATTTAAAAAGTTGAATAACACCACTGACGTATAAAAGATGGGGAATGTTTAGAGGTCTTTTGGAAAGCTGACGCTAAACTGAATTGTTGGCTTGGGAAGTTTAATGTAACATGTGTTATCACTTTACCTATGTATTTTGGTATAATGAGTTTCCTTTAAGAAGCCTGAAACAAAGAAAGAAGGCCAGACCACCATTGGCTTAACGTGGATCTCCAAGCACTGCAGGCTTGCACTGATGCTGAATTCTTTTGAAATAATAAACCTTATTAATAATCAAGCAGCATCTGCGACTATTTCTTCAACCACACATCATCATCATCATCATCATCATCTACAATGTTACTTCTGATACCACACTTTCATAGTGTAACATTTGCAAAATCTAATTATAATAAATATATAGTAATTATACTTGTATTTTAAAATGAAGTGGTCATTCACAAAAATAATCTTTGGGACCCTTCTCTTTTTGAACAACTCACGTAGCTGTGGCCATTTTATCAGTCCAAACTAGTCGATTTCTGAATGTGACGTAACAGGAAGGAGAGTAAAGATGGAAAGCTCCTAAAGCTTAGTTCCATATAAATGCACGGATGATTTTTTTGTTTTGTCGTTTGTAAAAAACTATATTGACCTTGTAGTTGAAAAAGAAGCCTCATATAAGAACAATATTTCCTCCTATGGAGTCTGTCATCCGCATTCGGAAATCGACTAGTTTGGAATGATAATATGGCCGCAGCCATAGGTGTAGAGCCCTGGTGATACTTAGAGCAAAGTTTCATGTTGTGTCGAGCCTTCTTAGTATTTCCAAAATAGCTATTTTGAGGCTAGCAAGAGAGTGCCCCTAGCTTTCCCATTCAAAAGGCCATTTGACCCAAAAATGACAATATGGTGAATCTTAAAAGTGGCGATTCGGTCCTAAATATGTTTTTAAATTTAAGTTTGACTCACGTACATTCACAAAAATACCCCAGGATGCATTTTGGCGACAGTTACGCTTTAAGTCAGTGGTTCTGGACCTTTTTTCCTTGACGCACCCCCATGGCACCCCCCCGAAACCGAAGTTGAGGTAACTCTTGAGATAGAGCCTTACTTTATTTTTTGATACAGAGGAGTTATCAGCACTTTTACGTTTCTCCGACATGTTTCATTCATAAAAAAGGTGATGTTGTGGCGGCAGGAAAAACGAGGATTATAGCAGCTATCAGGTTGAGAAATATATAGTTTTTATACAGACGTTTGTATACATTATATATTCTAGTGTATTATCATAATTTGGTTAACGTGCAAATATTTTTTTTACTGCAACCTCAAACCAGATAAAGACTTGTGCACCCCCTGTGATCTTTGCTGCCCCTACTGAGCGTGCCCGGACCCCAGGTTGGGAACCACTGCCTAACAGCCCCAGTGTCTACCATTTGTAGTTGTTTATTATCAAAATCTGTATTGCCCTTCACAAACTTGTCCTTTTTTTGAATATTGACCACCACCATCAATTCTAAGTATTCCTATTGGCTTCAAATTTTACATTTGCGCTTACATGAACTGGGGTAGACGCTCCATAGCCATGTGCCATCTTGAAATACGGTAGCCCGTAAGGACATACAGGCGATACTGCTCCACATTTCGTGCTTTTCACTCAGTGGCACTGACTGTGACAAATACCAGGGAGGGAGGGGGAGAAGATTATTTGAGACTCATCGCCGGCAGATTTGAAAGCCTGTTGCGTCTATTATCGAGGACATGTAACTGAATCGCCGAGGAAATTAAAATGACATCGTGACAGGCAAAGCAACGCAACCAAAGTTAATATTGGTGTGGCTTTTCCAAGATGGAAAGAGCTGATGAGGAGCAAGGATTTTAAAAGGGACGCCGAAGTTGCCTGCTTTCTTCTCAACAGGTAATTGTTCATATTTGTGTAAATTAGAAGTTTTATAGTGTTTACTTGCTTGGCTAACTATAGTATGGTTGCATAACGCTAGAATGACGTCTAGGATACTTTTCCTCGCGTCAATGATGAAAAAGGATTGTCTACCTTGTAACATAAACGTAATCATATGTGCCGTGATTTCCCTGGCAGACAACTCACGTCATGTGCAGTTGTAACACAGACTAGCTACTAGAACAGCTGTGTGTTAACGATGGAGACACTAACAGATCATTTCAGTTTCATTGACATTGTTCATGCTGCTCAGAGAAATATATTAAAAACAAACCTCCGTTGCTTCTCTCCTATGCTGTAAACATCGCCTTACACTATTAATCTCGTACAATATACAGAATAACGATAGCACTGATACTTTACTAACATCAGCTTGCATATGTTTGGGAACCTGATAGCTGATGTTAGCAATGAAATGGTTCCAAAATAACGTCAAACTATTATTACACTGGAAGGGACACTCACAGACGGTTGTCGCTAATTTCGGGTTCGGCCACCGTAGGAGTTATAACGCACTCGGAATGGGGGGGGCTAGAAAGTAATATTCAGTTGGTTGTCATATACAATTTCACCGCTAGATGGGAGAAATTCTTACACACTGGGGCTTTAAGTTATACCTACCTGCTATTGCTAGCGCTAGGTAGCTAGATTTGGTTAATAATGTGCTACCAAACGCTAAACAACATATTTTAGGCGACCAAAATGTTCCAATTAACTTTGATGAAGTGAAAACACAAAGTGAGATGGTTAAAGTTTAAGACAAAACACAGACAAAACCCCAAAAGAAGTTCAGGTCTATTTTAATGTACGCAATGCCATGGTTAGCATTGCTAAGCCTCTGTCTTGATTGACAGGTCGGCATGTAGCCACGCCCTAAAGCATCCCCTGCGTTAACGTAAATTTTAAAATAAATGGGACCATAATTTACAAAATGAACATCATACTGTATTGATGAAGACTTGAAACTAGCGATTGAGGCCATAAACTCCATATGAAAATGTTTGTTGAGGTAATAAATGAAGTGAGAAGTAGGTAGGAAGTTTGTCTGACGATTTTGGCTTTGGCCCTTACCGAGAAAAGTTCCCAAATCTCGTTGTCTGTCCAGTTAGACATTTTTGTTGTCCTCTTCACTTTTCTGCCGGTTTTGCACAAGCAGCATTAAACGTCAGCAACACGGCCACTCGCTTGCTGTGAATTCTCACACTTTCGGTGCAATAGGAGATTACACAGACTTTGTATAAGGATGCATTCAGGGCAAAGAATGTTTAATGTCCGTTCCAACTGATTCAGACATTTGTGTTCCCACATACAGCTCTGCCAGGTAATGTCTGGATAAGTTCAGGTTTGCAGTGCATTCGTGAAAGGAGCTATAGTGTTCAACTTGTGTCTGTAAAGGGAAATACAAAGACAACAGCAACTTATTGCAGCTCTATCATCTATCTATCATCTTGATGTCATGGTGGATTTGTAGTACACCCAGGTGTGTTTAGGCAGGACTTAAATGCAGACTTGTGGATGCAACCAAGCAGTTGTTTTTTTTTTTACATTATAAATACTACTAAATACTGCAGTCTAGTACTATTGCAATTATTACTACTTCTGCAAACTCTTTCTTTGTATAAAGCATGTGCCTAACACCATCTGTATCTCTTGCCTTTTCACTTAAATGAACAGGAAGTGGAACTCGTCAAAGTTCAGAAATAGAAGTTAGAAAGCTCTCATGGGAAACATTACATCAGTAGAACCAACATGTTTCCCACAGACTGGAGTGAGTTGGAAAACGAACTAGAACAGCAGAAGTGTTAAGAGTTGTGATTCACATTGGCATGAATATGATATAAAAGGATGCTATACTTCGAAGTATCTAATGAAACATAAACCTAAATGTACCATTTAGTCTGCTTGTTTATCACAGTTGGACCATCCCTGACATGCAGACTGGTTCATTTCAAGTAAAATTACAGCTGCTGACTTATGAAAGAGAGGAGATGGCAAACATGAAGGCAAGCGAAATGCATAATTATAATAAGACATAGACCTCAACAGTCCCCTCCTCCGAGAGACCTTAGGTTCCGGAAGTAAGTTTCCCATTCATTTCTCCCATTGACGTCTGGAAAAATCGGTATATAAAGAGTTTTACACCATGCCTTAGGCTAACCAGTTACAACGTGACTCATAAGTATAGAACATATAATTTCGAGTGAACAAACAAAGATAAAATCCCCAAAAAATTCAAAGGTACAAGACTGTGTACATATTTTCATTTCCAAGCAAAGGAACTACTCATCTCATAAACCACCGTGCACCACTGAATAATATAGTCAAAGACAACTGTGAAAGAGCCTATTGAACAACTTCTAATCCGACGACAGCCTTGGGCACTTTTTCCTTTACACAGTGATTTTTTATATAGTGAATGTGCAGATAATAGCAGTTATTTCAGTAGTACTCATGTAATGATTGATATGACTCATACAGTATGAAGGATACAGTAGCCTAGCTAAAGTGAACGGATAATTTATCTAACGTTACCAACCTCCCTGCAAAACTCACCACAACTTTGTAAGTCTTGTCCTTCATGCTGGCCCTCAGACACCCTACATTCAATAGCGTGAACCGATTTAAAGTGGTTTTCACCCATTTGTACACTCTTGTTCTTTTCCTTGAAAAAAGCCATCATGGCAGCCAAGGAGATCATGATTGCACAGTGCAAGCTCGCAATGGTAGACTGATAAGTCTACAGTGCAGAAACGCAACACAGGTTTTTTTTCTTCTTATTTTTATTAAAGATCGTACAGTAGACAGTAACGTTACAGTAGCCTACATAGTACAGCTGCAAAGACTCTCACAGACTTTCGCGGGGTTTAACCAAACAGTTACATGAGTTCCACCAATCAGAGGCATCACTGTGGGATTGTGGTATTGTTCAGGATTGTGGGTAACGAAGTCCAAGACATCGTGAATAAAAGACAATTATCTCAAAACAAGGTTGGTGCCCCATGAACTTTTGGCGTCTATATGAGCATATACAATCGCTTAGTCATGTCATAGCTGGTTTTAAGTCTACCATCGACGGTTATGATTTCATGGCTTATACTCCAATTGTCAATGGAAAAATTGTATTGTATTCTTACTTCCGGAACCGGCTGTGGGCAGGACTGTTGAGGTCTATACTCATGGAATGCCACTGTTTAGAGAAGGAAACACTTTCTGCTTTCAAGTTTTCACCGTCAAACAGCTCATGTTGTATTTGAAAAAAAGAATTCAGCACCACAAATTATTAAATAATCATCATTTATGGAACTTTGTTTTTAAACTTGCTGTTTTAAACACAGGCTTCTGCAGCAGGATAAATTAGAGCACTTTATTAAGTGAATGTATCATGGTAAAAAAGCAAGTAGAAGCGTGCAGACAGGATAGCAGCTTCACAGAGTGTACACAAAAGGAAGTTTTTGTCGCAAACAATAATTACAAATATGGACACTTTAGATCTTCACTTAAAAGTGAAGATAATTCTTGCAGGGCTATCACTGAGGATGCTGAGAGTATGTCCTCTGTTTGGGAATTTGTGAGTTTTAGCAACAGGGGACTCTACATTCTACAATTAAAAACGTACACATGGGCGCCCGGTTGGCTTAGTTGGTGGAGCGGGCGCCCATGTATAGGGGTTTGCTCCTCGGCGCAGCGGGCTCGGGTTCGGCTCTCTCTCCCCTTTCATGTCTTCTGCTGTCCTGTCGAAATAAGGGCTGAAAATGCCCAAAAAATAATCTTTAAAAAAAATTAAAAATAAAAAATAAGGTTTAAAAAACGTACACATGGTGGGTGTTGTAAAAGCTGATTCCAATATTTGTAGACTCATTGTAAGGGGAGACACCCCAGGTGAATGGGGGGGGGGGGGCAGTTGATTACTGACATTGAGACAAGTTTTCTGAAATTGTATGTCTAAATATGCAAATGATGCATTATCTTGCTAAATATGCAGACATCTGAACATTGGATGAAGCCAGATTCAAAATACGTGTTTCATTGTGTTGACATATTAGGGACACAAAAAATGTACAGAGAGAATTTTGGATATCTCTTTTTGTCAGTCCATAAAGTAAGATCATGGTGTCAACAGCCATGTTTTTAGGAATAAAATTTACATAAATCCAGCTATGAATGATATCTGAACAAATCCCTCTGTACAAACCTTCAGAATATAGATAGGAATGAAAACTGTGGAATGAAATGAAAGTGTGTTGTATGTATGTAAGTGCTACTGAAGTGGAGATTTCATGGCTCAGAGTCTGAGAAAAACCCATTTTGAGAAAACAGCCTTTAAAGATATTAAAGACATTTTGCAAGACATTGCAGGTGAATAGGGTAAACACTTTTAACTAACAGATATCAACATGAAACTTCCCCAGTTGATTACTTACATTAAGACGTGTATTTTTGTAATACAACTTTTCTGAAATTTCTATGATAACTTATGCAAACAAGGCATCATCTAATGCTAACTTTTGGTGGATTAAAGAGACGTTTACAGGCGCAAATGGACAAAGTGGGGTAAAATAAACATCTAAATGTGTATTTTTTCAGATTTAAAATAAACATCTAAATGTTTATTTTTGATGTTTCTTTTTCCAATAGTCTGAAAGAAGACATGTTATGGAATCCCCTTAATTTTGACGACTTTTTGGTAAACGAAAAAAAATAGACCTTAGTATAGAAATATAGCTATATATATTTATATATATATATATATATATATATATATATACATATAGCTATATATAGCTATATATATGTATATGTATATATATTCGTATATAGCTATATATAGCTATATAGCTATATATATATATATATATATATATATATAGCTATATATATATATATATATATATATATATATATATATATATATATATATATATATATACCTGATTCCTTCACAGCCTTCAGACTTGAATTAGTGAATAATACATAAAGTGACAACAGCCATCACGCTGTAAACAGTCTGTGACCTTTCACTCAACAACCTCCTGTTATTATGCACAGAAAAAGGCACACACTCACCAGACGAAGACAGGCAGACTGAGTCCAAGTTGCCTGGATGGGAAATGAAAATGAAATCAAATTTAGGCCTAATTAAGTAGGCTAGCTATACAGCGCTTCAGATTTATATTAGATTTTGCGTAACTCCGACAGACACATCTTACATTTGTTTAATCTTAATAAAAAGAGAAAAATCCACCGTGTGTGTGTGTGTGTGTGTGTGTGTGTGTGTGTGTGTGTGTGTGTGTGTGTGTGTGTGTGTGTGTGTGTGTGTGTGTGTGTGTGTGTGTGTGTGTGTGTGTGTGTGTGTGTGAAATGTTATACTGCAGCAAAAGGCAGCAACTCACACCCTGCTTCCCCTCTCTGTGTTCCAGCCATAGACCAGCTCCATATAGTCCGAGCCGCCGGAAGGTCCTCTTCTTCTTCATTAGTCGATTAGATGTTGAGGTAGCTCTGGTTGCAGCCGCTTTTTCATCTTCAGATCTTCACCTACCGGTCAGTAAGGTCTACGCTCCTGCTGGTCTCCAGGCGGCGCTGTCGGCTCTGGTGGAGGCTGAGGAGGAGCTCCAGCTCCAGGGTCTGCGGCTTGGTGTACTTCCTGTCGGCTCTGGCCGACAAGCAGGCCCCCGACGGCCGTGCAGTGCGCAGCCGAGACCGGGCGCCTTGACGGGCTCATCTAGAGAGGATGAAAGGCAAACAGACAACGGTCACATTTGATAGCCTACATGTCATTTGGCCTATACATTTATAACAACTAGGCCTAATGAAAATGAAGGGTTTAAAAAGAAAAGAAATTATGTGTAAAGTAGGAAATTGTCTCCTGCAACGCTATTAGCATCGCTGAAACAAAATGATGTATTCAACTTTTTCAAGAATTGTAGCAAAACAAATTATATATATTTATTTATATATATATATATATATATATATATATATACACACACACGCACACACGCACACACACACGCACGCACAAACACACACACAGAGTAAGAGAGGAAATAGGCCGTAATAATAATAATAATAATAATAATAATAATATGATGATGATGCAATCATTATTTGTATTATTATTATTATTATTACACTTTATTATTATTATTATTATTATTATTATTATTATTATTATTAGTAGTAGTAGTAGTAGTAGTAGTAGTAGTAGTATTGTTATTATTATTGTTATTATTATCTCTGCTTAAGTAGGCTATTTTATCCGTTATCCGTGTGTGTGTGTGTGTGTGTGTGTGTGTGTGTGTGTGTGTGTGTGTGTGTGTGTGTGTGTGTGTGTGTGTGTGTGTGTGTGTTACATAGCCTATATTATGTAGGCTGTTATAGGTTAGTTGTACATTTTGTTGTACACATTAAGACATTTTGTTCATCCTATTGTTATTTCGGAAATGACTTCTTCATTTTAAACTGTAGATGTTGGAGGCGGGTTAAGCATACAAGCACACAACACTGCTTCCTCAAACTCAGCATAATAGATGAAAATAGTAAAGACTAAGAAACAACACTGGAAGACATTTTGTTTGTTAGAGTATCTATCTCAGTTCACATTGAAAAAACGATCCTGCTTCGTTTTTACTGTAAATCAGCTAATGGTATCCTAGTTATTATTTTGATTATTATCTTGAATGGATTACCACTAGCCTATCTAACTAATTTACAATATTTAAAAGCAGCGTTGACACTACATTTGTGATCCTGTTGTTTATATTGTTCATTTTCATTTTCTTTGTTTATGCCTATTGCATACGGTTGCAAATATGACGTTACGGCTGCTCTCCAATCCGATCTGGCAGATCAATAACTTACTCCGGTGGAATATGTATACATTTCAATATAGACAGTAGCACAAACACACAAAACATCGTCTGACGAAGTCATGGAATACTGAATAAAGCGTCTAATTTCAGACAGTTGAAGAGGAAGAGCGCACGGAAGAAGCGAGATGTGTTGTAGGCCCACATCTTGTAATTTGGGCATCTTGAAAGTCAACTAGTAGGTAGTAAAATACCTTAAGTTGTGATAATATTAAAACGTTGCATCAGAAAACAGCCCCACAGCCTTTTTGTGACGTCATCCACTAAGATATTTTCACACACTTGTCATTCTCAAACTGGTATTGCAGTATTATCTCTATTGAGCAGAGAGATGTTTCACTCTTTATTTGAATCACTTTGCCTCGAAAAGCAACAACGCGTCGCCCCATTTAGCCAATACGTCGTTCGGCCTCTTTATCTTCCACAAAAATGCTCCTACAGGGAGCAGGCACACAACTAATATTCCAATATTAAAGCACAATTTACGTGTCTTTGTATTTTGACAGACCGAAAAGCGTTGGTTAAATCATCATGATTTAAGATGACATCCCACTGAGTAGATATGTTTTCAACATCGTTCCCTATGTGGGTATTAAAAATAAGAAAAATATATGTTCATAAATATAACCTAAACTACATTAATTAAAAACTCTTTCAATGCACTACAAAAAATAGAATACAAGTAATAACACATGCTTCTCTTTTCAGTTAGAAACACATATGATGTTTATTTTTCGTCTAAATCAATATTGGGAATTTAGGGCGTAAATAAATACACTAGGCTACTGCCCTGTATGTGAGAATGAAAGGACTGGTATGTGGCTCTAACTGTTAAAGAGAAGAATACAATCCACAATCAAAGGAAACGTAATTTATTTGAGGAATAAAGTAAAACTTAGTCTGCATCATCGTCTCTGTAATAATCAGGGAAAGTGTGTGTGTGTGTGTGTGTGTGTGTGTGTGTGTGTGTGTGTGTGTGTGTGTGTGTGTGTGTGTGTGTGTGTGTGTGTGTGTGTGTGTGTGTGTGTGTGTGTGTGTGTCGGTCTTTGTTGTGTGGTGGACATATATCGTGTGGACATATGTGTAGGCCTACAGGGTATATTTTTTACAGTTCATCGTTGTGGACGTAGATGCAATCGGATGTAGCTGCATGCGACTGGTTTAACTGCATTTTATTCATGTATTTGTCCAGCCCTATATGATGAAATACACCTTTATTTACTTACAGACTTGCTACTACTACTTGAGTTTAATCCCTAATCCAAGCATTTATTCAATTTTTCATTCAGCGTATTTTGAAGAAGCCTACATGCAGTTTTCCCTTCACTTTGCTCTGCATGCCAAAACAGGCGAGAATAAGATAAGTTTGGTTTATGTCCAGAGGAGATACTTAAGATTGTCTCGCTCGGCCTTTCCTGTCCGACAGTGGGACACGGGAAGAGGGCAATTGAACCCTGCTAGAGCAATAAATTCATTTCAGAGAGAGGTAAAAAAAAATGACTCCCTTTGTCTTTAAGAGCCCGCCATAAAACGAAATAAAGAGAAGTCAGACAGGATGGAGAGACATGGGAGTCACATTGTCTTGCCATCAGACCAACCCCCCCCCCCCCACACACACACACACACACACACACACACATACACCTAACTTCCCTCTGTCTACTCTTCTTCTCCTTCTCCGTCTTCTTCTCCTGTCATATGCTACACAGTCCACCTCCATCTGTTGTTTTCTTCAATCCCTTCTTCTTCTATCCATCCACCCCGCCTAGGCTATGTCTCCCCACACTCATCCCCCGCTTTCTGTCTTTCATCCACTTTTTCTTACTTTTCTTATACTCCCCTCTGCTTTGATCATCCTTAATCTTGTATTTCCCCTCCTTATTCTTCTTCTTTAAATGTTCCCTTTCTTAGATTTTTTTTTCCTTCTCTGGGAAGCCTATATCCTGCCACCCTCTCTACTTCTCCTCGTTCTCTTTTCCATAGCCTACCTTGTGCTTTTTGGCCCCGGTAGCCTACTGTCCGCTCTCCTCCGCTCATACCGAATTACAATCTTCGTTACTCCTTCGTTAGGCTACTCCCGTTATTTCCTCTTGCCGCCTGTCACTGGTCGCTGTCATCTACGAGGAAGTTCAAAGTAGGTTATGTGAGGTGTGCAGCTGGCGCGAGGTGTCCACTGCGTGTGACGAGGACTTCCTTGGCGATTATCTCGTAGCAGATGTGACGGAGAGATGATTCCAGTCACGTATCCGAGCCCGGAGAGGACTCACCCTGCTGGGATAAGCATCCATGACGACCGTGGTGATGATGACGCGGTGGCACGGCTATCAGGCTGCTAACAGGCGGCTGTCTGGACCCGAGCTGCCGGTTCGGTCTCTGAGTGACGTGGGTAGAGGATGTGGCCAGAAAGGGAGTCCTTCTTGTTGGAATGCTGCGAACAGTAGCCTCATAAACACGTGCGTATACGTTCATCCAGAACCGGGAACGTGTTTTGGTGCACCTCCATTCGGTGCTGATGCCTAACTGTCACTGACATCGGGGGATGTAGCTCGTGCTGCTGCTCCTGGCGCATCCTCCTGCGTACACCTCTGAGATATTAACCCCGTTATTTTTTAGTCGCAAGGAGGATGCGTGGAACGAAGGAGTTAATGGAGATGCACCTTCACTCTGTGTGTGTGTGTGTGTGTGCGTGCGTGCGTGTGTGTGTGTTGCGCTCTGACTGTTGGAAACATTAGCGAGGAGCAGGGGGCCACCGGGCCACAGTTTGGGCTGATGCTGGCGGAGACGCTTCCTGTTAGGCGGCCAATGACAGTCTGAGGTTCACGGGCAGGCCACGCCCGGGCTCTGACGGCAGCTTTCTCTCTTTCATTTTTTCTTTCTTCCTTCTTTTCGTCTTTTATTTACAACGGGAAATCGACGTCAGGCGTCATTAAAACGCACTCCGTTCCATATTTCACTGCAGCTTCTAATGAGAACCACGCTGCTTCAGTGCCTGAAAGCTGGCAGGAAGCCGAAGCAGAGACAGAGGCGGCCAGACTTCCATGCTGCATCCAATTACAGTCCAGTTCAATGCAGCAGCCCACTGTGGAATTTCCCCTCAGATTAGGCCTGTACATCGCTCTAAGATAGCGGCTGCTTTTTCAACTAGAATGCATGGGGAAACATTGAGGATGTAATCACAGAAGGAAACATGAGAAACTCATGTAAACATAGCTGCTAAAATTGAATTAGCATGAAAATAGGCTACATTTCCCACCATGTTTTGGTACTGACCAAAAGCACATTTGAGAAATTTGACATGTCCGCATATTGTGCACACATTTGAAAGGCTGTTTGCATAATTTTCACACATTTTTATTTATTAAAATCTGAGCAAATTATGGGTTTACATTCTGTTTTTACTCATATTGTGTGTGAGAACAAACAGCTGCTTGTGTTCAGTCTCCAGGTTGAAAGCGCATGCAGCCTCTCATGCCTAAAACATTACCATACTGATAGAAGAAAATCAAATACAAATGTAGCCTCTGTGAATATTTAATTCTGGATATAAACAAACGATGCGAATATCATATTTGCTATTTTAAAGGCCCTTACAGTAGGGACGGGCATTGGAAGTTAGCAGTAGCTATACATGCCGTGATAGCCTACATTGCATTGGATAATTGTTGGGCAAGTATCTATGTATAGTATACTGTATTTGTCCCTATTAAACAGACATTTAATTAATTAATTGTACACAAGTCATTAACTATTTAGGTCACTCTTTCAAAATTCTGAAAATAATAGTAGCAAAATGTTTTCTTTTACATACTGACATTTTAGCCAATATGAAAGGATGGCATTATTATTATTATTATTATTATTATTATTATTATTATTATTAGTAGTAGTAGTAGTAGTAGTAGTAGTAGTAGTAGTAGTAGTAGTATCCTGATAGCCTTATAGGCTATATGAAGGTATTAATTGACATCAGTTTGCAGAAACGTTCACATTAAAAGAAGTTGAATATCACTGATGAGTTATTGTTCAAAATCGGAAAATGTATAAGCACAAAAAGAGGAATATGTCATGTGTCCGCTAACAGAGCTCTCCTGGTTGTTATGGTACTAGCCTACGTGTCCCACTAACATACTAACACGAGAATTAGATTACAGAATGAGATTTCCATACGGTATTTCCATATAGGCCTATTTATCCCTAAATTGATCTGTCATCATTAACACATGCAGGTTGTTGTGCGGGCATGCAGTGGGACTGCGTTGTTGCATTTAAAACAGGAGTCCAGTATGGAAGAAAAAGAGAAAGAGAAGGATGACCATATAAGGACTTGTGTTGCTCACTGACTGGACTGGGAATGTGATGGGCCGGATGCAGTGCATCACATTGCCCCCATGTGTCGCTGTTTTTCTCTGACACACCTCCCCATTCAACTCTAAACACAGAAGCAGCATCATCTGTCAAAAAGCCCAGTATTAAAGATGTGGCATCGATGCAAACCGCTGCGTGATGTCCGTGGCTGAATCAGTGTGAAACCAAAACGAGACATGGACAGAACATAATATGTATGTGTGTGATGAGAAATGGATTTGGAGTGTTCTGTAGGCTCTCAAAAAAACGCATGAGCTCCACAGTAGAAAAGCTGAAAATAGTTTATAATAAGGCTATTACACAAGTAATGCATAACTAATGCATGACCCATGGTGATTGTATACATGAATGAGTGCATGATACATTGTTGGGTTCTGTTAAAAAAATATTCTAGCTTTCATGTGATTAGTTATGGCTTAATGGATCATGAATGAAAAGATTAAATCACACTCATTACATTCATTTATATGCCACCAAATTGGTTGGATTCCATAAAGAAAACATGCATCAGATCAGCCTCTGAAAGCAGAACAGAACCATGTCTCATAGTGGAAACAACCTCTTGTAAGGACAAGTCATCATCAGATTCCTGTCACAACATTAATACCCAGTTATTCTTCCTCACTTCCTTACAATGTAAACTGTATGTCAGCCGGCACCTGCCAGATGTTTTGCTTTTAGTGCACCATTGTTCATCCCATGCTACACTCTAATGTTTCAACAGCAACACAGAAATATCAAAATAAATATGTGTTCCACCCCCTCGCTTGTAAATATGATATAAACAAGAACCATTGGAGTCATGCAGCCACATTTGCATCTGACTAAGGGATTTAAACAAATAAAAAAAACAGCTACATATTTCTATAGAACTGTTCTGCTTTCAGAGAGGCTGATCACTATATGTAACTGGATTCCAGCTAATTTGGTGACATGATGCAAATGAGTTAATATGTATTCATTGCTGTGCCATTAAGTGTTGTCAGTGTCTTGATGATTTCTTAACGGTGAGCAACAGGAATTCATGATACATCCTGCATTTAAACGTGTAAATAAAACATGCCTTCTCATGTTCCAGTATCTTTATTGTTACTATAATTGCCACTTTCCATCATACCAACTGCTATAATTATTATGAATCAGATTTCTGTACATCTGTATCAGTGTTTCTGTGCCCCAACCAGCAGCGGCAGATGGCCGCCCACCAAGAGCCTGGGTCTGTCTGAGGTTCCTGTCTGTTTAAAGGAAGTTTTTCCTCGCCACTGTTGCACCAAATGCTGGCTCTCGGAGGGAATTGTTGGCTCTTTGTAAATTATAGTGTGGTCTAGACCTATCTGTAAAGTGTCCTGAGATAACTTCTGTGATGATTTGACACTATATATAAAATGTAATTATTACGCACTGCTTAAGTATGTCCTGTGTATGATTGTTACTGACAAGTTTAACCAATATTCACTTTGAGCTGGCTTATAACTGGGACTGAAGGCTTTGGAGAGAAATAAATGGAGGCCTATTTGAAGGTGAAATATGGTCTCTAGTTGGAAGGAAAAATGCAGTCATAATTTATATTACTGCTCTAACCGCTATATATCTACAAAAGTCGATACCAAGTTCGCAATAAGGATTCCATATTCTGTGCAATGCTAATTTAGAAAGGTAGCAGTTTGATATGTAATGATAATTGCAAAAAATTATATACTCATAATGATAATTGCAAAGTAAATATTTTTTCCTTTATATATTGTTCATAATT
>CM042441.1:28269527-28282027 GCA_023631565.1 Gymnocephalus cernua | reverse complement strand
TGGCATGATACGTGTTTTACTAGGGGACCACCATGGAAATAAGCCTTCGGACTCAACCAGTTCTAACTCGTACCCGACTCGTCAAATACTGATGTTTGGTTAATGTCTCTTAGCCTCAGATGCCGACGCAAAAATCACCCTTAAAGGGGTTTTTATACTTGTGCGTAGAATCGATGGCGTAGGGTCCGGCATAGACGTCTACGCCGGACCCTACGCCGTAGCCTGACGCGCACCTCTCGAAAAATTTAACTACAAGTCGCAGCGACGCAGACCGCAAGGACTGTGATTGGTCAGATGAATACATAATTTCCAGCGTGTAGCTTTTTCCGGTTTTCCCCTCCCTGTGTGCTGCCATTGTTTTGCCCAGAGTTATTTGTTTCACAACGATGGATCAAGTTGAGGAGCGTTTGATCGCAGAAGCGCGAAAGTACGACAAACTTTATAACTTATCTTTTGCAGACTACAAAGATTGTCAGATGGCAAACAATTCTTGGAAGGAAATTTCCAAAAATGTTGGACTGGACATCACTGAGTGCATGAAGCGGTGGAAAAGCCTGCAGGACCAATTTGTTCATCTCCGCAAAAAGCTGGCACCAAGAAGCGGTGATCCTGGTGGCAAAACGGCGCCTGCTTTTTACCATTTTTTGTCCTGGCTGGCACCCCATGTCAAACACCGGGACACTGAGTCGAATTTCGAGTCTAAGTTAAATATAACTTTGTTGTTTAGCTACCTCTTGTTTGTGTGGGCTACTAAGTTAGGTAGCTAACAATGCTTTCATGTTTTCAAAAATACATGTCGCCATGGTACATAGTCTGTAACGTCTGTGCAAACAAAATGTAACATAACATGCTGTTTTGATATGCTGTTTTCATAAGGCTGCTAATTCCATTTCTTATAAAAGACTTCTGGCCAAAAATCAGACTGCATAGACCTCAAATGTAATTACCGGCACAGACAAAGACCAACCAACTCTCTTTGTCTTTCACAGGAACATACCTCAACAACATCCTCTGATTCAGACTCCGTGCCATCCACTTCACCTACTGAGTCACCCTTGATGCCACCCCAGCCACCAGCCTCACCTACACAGCCATTGTCTACCCAGCCACCGCCTGTGCCTGGTGTGTATAGGTCCCCAGCTCCAATGCTGTCTGAGTCACCTATGTCCTGAGTGGGGGCCAAACGGAAGAGGAACCCGGATGACTGGTAAAGCAGATGGTGCAGCTGGACGAACGCCGGATGGATATCCAACATAGCCTGGCGCAGGACACTGACAAGTGTAACAGATTTGGCCAGACAGTGGCTGATTTGCTACCGAGGGTGCCAGAGGGCCAGAGGTCTGATGTGATGTTTAATGTGCACAGGATGCTGTATGACAGCAGACAACAAGACTGAACCCTGAACCCTTGTACTGATACAGTGCACTTTTGTAAATAGTTAGAATTTTGTTGTATATTATACAAAATTTGTGTTTTTTATATTCTGTATTTTATATATTTTATATTGTCTTGTACCTAAACCTTTGCCCTTTGTTTTTGACACTTTTACTTATTGCACATTAATAAATCAAAGTTTGTTTTGAAAAAAAGTTTGTTTATTTACAGTACAAAAATAATGGTTACATCATTACAAAAATAGGTATTTGTTGTGGTGATGTAGGTGCTTGTCACACATTCTCTAAATATAAAGGTTAAGAAAATCAAGTATTACAATATAAGTGTAATATATATACACAGTATGTATTAAAAAGAAAAAGAAAAAAAAGCAGTACAGCAAGTACAGTGGCATGTAGAGCCAGTGGTGGAGTATATATATATATAGATACAATCATTGACCAAATGTGCCACAGCAGACTACATCATCCTGCCATGGCACAGTTCCATGTGGAGACTGAAAAAAAGCCTTTGAGTCATTCTGAACAGCTACGGCAGCTCTGGTGGAACGGGCCTTGGACATCCGTGTTGGATCTACGGGGGCAAAGTTTGTGTCGTCTGCCACCATTCTTCGCCACTCTCCAGGCTGCACCGATCCATCAGAGTCACAGTCGGCAAAATGTGGTGGTATGTATCGGCTCTCTGGAGTGCTCACCTCGCTGTGTAGGTGAGGTAGTTATGCAGTAGAACACACACTTTAACTACACTCACGGTTTTGCCTGGCTGGAACTCAATTGTTCTTCCCAGAATTCTCCACCACGCAGCTATGATGCCAAAGGTATTTTCAATCACCCGTCTTGCTCTGGAGTGGCGGTAATTGTAGATTTCTTTGTCCCTGGTCATGTTCACTCCTGTTAGAAAAAACAGAGTATTAATTAATCACTGTACCAGTACCAGTAGCATCTGAACTTTTATCTACCAAGGCCTGCAATGATTTTGCCTCCTTTTTCGAAGACAAGATTCAGAAAATTAGACTAACTGTCAGTAAGGGATATGTGTTGCCACACTGTCCAGGCAAAACAAATTCCAATATCACACAATTTCATATGATCAACCATAAAAACCTGGAGGACATTATACAACATCTGAAAACCTCCTCCTGTTGCCTTGATATTCTACCAACAGGCCTTTTCAAAAATGTTTCAAATTGTATGTCTTCTGATCTTTTACAGATTGTAAACACGTCTCTACTCTCAGGTATCTTCCCAAAGGCCCTGAAAACTGCAGTCATCAAGCCACTTTTAAAAAAGAACAACCTAGACACGGCACTACTGAGCAACTATAGGCCGATATCTAACCTTCCATTCTTAAGTAAAATCATTGAAAAAGCGTTTTTTCAACAACAGGTAGCCGGCTAGTGTTAGCCCCGCTTTGGATGTCCCTTTCCCCGGCTAGCGGCATCGGCTGAGGTACTGGTCTCCGTAGCAGGCGAAGCTCGCGAAGTGTGTCGAGTATTCCATCTGTAATTATGTTTCCTGCATATTCTCCGATCTGTACCGATGTATCCCGTTGGTACACATGTGCGGTAGTTTGAATGCACATAACTGTTGTAAAAGTTTCCAGCTGAGATCGCCTCGCTTCAAGTAAAGACAGTCCAATCCCCTATGGGTGGGTTGAAAACATGCGGAACTAGCTGGCTGTTGTCCACATACTCTGGGCAAAAATCTTCCGATGACGCAAAAATCGTCATTTTACCTCATCGGAAGATTTTTTACCAGACCCACAATACAGAGATCTCTCGTCTCAGGGGGACATGAGGGAGAGAAGCACGGCCATTCAAAAATACTACCGGGTTTCTACTGATACAAAGCTTAATGCTAAATCGGTGAAGTATCCCTTTAAAGAGACGCGCACTAAAACGTAGCGTTTCAGACAGGGTTAACAAGAATGTATTTTTTTTAAATATTAAAGCGTGTGAACATGTAGTACAAACCCAAAATACAAATATGAAACTGAAAATGAGCATAATATGGGACCTTTAAAGTAACAAAAGTTTAAGTAGGCTACTCATTGTGCTGCTGGAGGCCCTTTGTCAGTGTTCTAGCATGTAAGTAGGACAAGTAAACATGGCCTTGTTTTGCTTTTTGATTGGGCAGAACCAATGTTATTTATATTCATGTGATATTATAGTTGTGGGCATGGTTGAAATTTGAAGAGAGACTGTTTTTGCATGTGCTCAGGGAAAGTGGACTGGCAAATAAATTGAACTTTAAAACACGTAAGGACATATAAACCCTGGACCGCTATTGCTGACATTGAGTCTCTCATTACAGTTGAAAATAAGAATTAAATTTCAATTCAATTTTATTCATAGTATAAATCATAACAAGATGTATCTCGAGACACTTTACAGATAGAGCAGGTCCAGACCACATTATAATTTACAAAGATCCAACAATTCCAGAATTCCCCCAGGAGCAAGGATTTAGTGCGACAGTGGCGAGGAAAAACTCCCTTTTAGGCAGAAACCTTCAGCGGTGAGGAAAACTTCCTTTCAGAGAGAAACCTCAGCCAGACCCAGGCTCTTGGTAGGCAGTGTCTAGCAGTTGGGGGTATGATGAACAGTGGTAATAATAGTCACAATAAAGATAATGGAACTATGACTAGAAATAGTGATTGTAGTAGTTCATGGTGCAGCAGGGCACTGCAGGGCGGGGCAGGGTGTAGCAGGGGGGCAGGACGTAGCAGGGCATTGCAGGGCATAGCAGGGCGCCTAGCAGGACCACGGCGACAGCTGCAACCATGATTTAGGTGCCACCAGGGAAAACTGCGGGGCGAGAAATCATAAGGGCTCCGGGGAATAAACTCCCCAGAGCTAATTTAGTAACAAGCAAGTCTATTATCGTCTTTGTTTTTAGCAAATCTTTGTGGTCGCAAAAGACAGCGCTTTCAGCTAAGGGGAACAATTTACATTTTTCATGCAATCCACATCACATCTAAAGAGATGTAGCCTATATACTGTAGATGTATTGTTTTATGTATCATAACCAATGTAATAAGCAGCACTACAGATGATCATTTACTTTAGATATACTTGTGACTGTTTCCAGTCTTAACGATTGCTCAAAGCACTTTAACATAGTACAGTAGTACAGGAACCATTCACCGTTCACTCACATTCACACGGTGACGTACAAGGTGCCATCTGCTCATCAGATTAACACTCACACACATTTACTCAGAGTTCAGTGTCTTGCCCGAGGACACTTCGACATGGGACTGCAGGGCCGGTGGATCGAACCGGGCAACCGCTCTACCACTGAGTCACAGCTGCATGTGAAATGAATGTAGTCAAGTAAAAAAGTACCTAAATTAACAAAGTAAAATTTAAGTAATGAGATCAAGTATGCATTAAATCAATTGTATTTAATTGTACTTAAATACTTTCCACTATCCATTAGCTTATTAATCTCCAGTTCCAGATGTTTAATGAGAACATAGAAAACCATGCAACATTCTTGTCCAGAAAATAAAGTTCATCCTATTCCTCCTTTCTTCGTCATATGTTGGGAAGCTGTTCAAAGCCCTTTTCTACCAAAGCCAGATGTCTGCTTCTGGACATCTGGCTTGTCTGAAATAGCAGAGTCACAACAGCAGAGATATTTGCTGCACTGCCAAATATTTGTCCTCTTCGATTATTTAAACACTTTCAGATCTGCATCAGTCAACACCTCTGTGAAGGCGTCCCCCACACAGTGGGTTCAGACAAGGGGTTTGTTGTTTCAGCACTTCTGAGCCACATGGTGCACTCTGATTCATTTTTAAATGCAGCTGCAGACAATATTATGTTACTGATCTGAAACTTACTGTGCACTTCAGTTACTTCAGTTACAAATACTTCTTTTGCTGTCTGAAATGAAATGCTCCTGTAGTGCCCGATTAAGACCAGGAGGTGCCACTGTGGTACAAAGACAGAAAACATGATGACACAATTTATAAACAAAATAAAGTTGGAAAACTTAATAAGCAGTGTAATATAACTACTGATGCAATGATACTATCAGTCAAACTGTTACAGTAATCAATGTTTAACATTATTTTGCATGAATATTTAAGATCATGTTCCGTGTGCATTGAAGTCATGATTACCAGTTAATTTAAAAATGTAATAAGGTGGCAGATTTCATTACGTTTTAACCTACCTGTCAGCACATTTGTTTATGAATGTATTACGACCAGAGCGTTATGACGATGACATTCCCAGCTGTATGTAGAGTCCCCTTTTATTGAACAAACTGATTGATGGGTTTCATGTAGAGTAATTTCCAAACTGAAATGCATCCAGTAATTTAAATTTAAAAGTGAAAAGCTCATTGTCTGATCTCGTCTCTATCAGCCCCTAACCTGGCGTTTTCTTCATTTCCGTCTCCCAGGATGCACTGGGCACCGGCCTGCAGCTCTTTTACGGTTATGTATTTCACCAGCTCTTTTATTGCCACCGACAGACAATTAAAGTCTGCTGAACACACGCTTGCTGCCCGTCAGCAGGCTGCAGCTCCATAAAAGCGTCTTTCTGTGAAAGACGATCATCGGTGCCTTCACAGGGAGGGAAAGTGGAAGCAGATAGAAAACCCACAGCGATCAGGGTTTAATTCTCAGCTCTATAAAAAGACAGGGACACCACAGCACTCCAACCCAAATAGGTCTGATTTGACCTTGAGGCTCAACCAAAGTGCGGTCTGGTGCTCCTGTTTTTGATGTTTTCTCCTGCATAACACCTGAGCTGAGACACCATAACAGCCAGTAGAATGTGATTTCCCCTAAAATATGCTCCTCAGGAAAGAAAGTCACCAAAATCAATCCAGAGAGGATAGTTTCCAGCCTGTGGTAAGGGAGGGATGTTGCTGGAATGTAAGTCATTTTGAGTATTCTAGACATATTTGAATTCTGTCAAAGGTCAGAAAGAATCGCAGTCTTGCAATGCCAGACCCTACTCCTCAGCACTGTCAGCGTTGTAGTAAGGTCTGGCTACACCACACAAAAAGGCTGAAGGTTGTTTGCATTCATTTAAACCAATCACAATCGTCTTTAAGCTCCGGACGCAGCGACGGTGGTTCTGCAAAATAGTCTTGGGAAGGAACTTGTTTTGGTTAGTGCTGGAAACATGGTTAAACCTAATTTGCTCTTACCAGTGTATCACCATGTACTTCGTCCATAGCAATCCCACCAATCGTTAGCAAAACATTTGAAGGATGGCTCCCCCATCTTTCGTTGCCAACGAATGTTTCTTGTGATCTGTATACAACGGAGAACTGACCAGCAGCTATTTTTCATCTCTCATCTCGTCTTTTTCTTGCCCAGTGTAATAAGCTGCAGCTACCTCTAAATTTCATCTCAACCCCCCTAATAATTATAATAATAAAGTTGAGAGTTTGTGAACGTATCTGTTAGTGAGAGAGGACAAACAGTTCCCATTAACAGAAATGCAGTGTTGGCCCATCGGAGGTGGTTGTGCCAGACTCACGCTTTGGCTGAGTCTCTATCTAATCTGTCAGAGGGAGAGCAGGAGTCCGATTGTGAAGTTGGTAGTCCCCAGAGAAGAAGTTGGTAATTTCAAATTGCAGATTAGAACCCAAATTGAAACATAAGCAACTACAATTGCTGAATGTTAGAACATTGTTTCAAATTGGTCGTTATCACTGTGAATAATAAAGTGTCAGCTTTAGTTCTTTCATAGTGTTAATAGTGTCAAAAAACTGACGTTCATTAGGTAGCTCATTGGATTAATGAAATTACTGATTTAGCAGGGAGGGTTAACACTTTTGCCTCATTAGGGGCACCCCTAAATGTGTGATCCTAGAATCGCCCCTTTGTCTGCACCAGATTACATCCATTCTACAGTTGTTGAGATATTTCAGTCTGGACCACACTGGTGGACCAACTGACCATCAGTATCATCCTAAGAGTCATGCTGCTAGCATGGCTAAATATCACTTTATACAAGTATAATGATACAGCCACTGAAACACCCAATGTGTCCTTAGTAGTGTGGGAATGGAACCCATCCTCTGCTCAGCATGCTCAGAAATGCAGTACTACACTACACTACAGTTAGCCATACGACTCCATGTTTTGTATGTAATCATTAATTGCAACATCTTCCTTTCCTCTCTTATTTGTGATATGTGTTTCAGTACACATTAGTAACATATATATTAGTTTATTAGCTCATGCTGTATATATTATACTGTTTTCTAAAGGGTACTTAAATGGTACTACGCATACTTCTGCTGCTGTGACACTTCAATGCAAGAATAAAATGAGTGAAATAAAGTGTACGTTACTGTTTCATCATTGTTGGGAAAGAAATAAAACATTCTCTACATGTAAGCCTACATTATTAATGCAGATGCTGCTGCTCTTGGTGAATGAGCCACAGCTGCTGTTTTCTATCTTTTATATGTTTGTGTTTAATGAGCCTTGTTGAAGGATAACGTATGTCACTGCTTTAGGACATACAATACAGTTATCTATCTATCTATTTATCTATCTATCTATCTATCTATCTATCTATCTATCTATCTATCTATCTATCTATCTATCTATCTATCTATCTATCTATCTATCTATCTATCTATCTATCTATCTATCTATCTATGTTATTCTATCATCAGCCTATTGTACAGTCACTGCATTTTAGAGATGTGGTATTCTTACTCATGGTGTACATGTATATTAGCTGGTACTCGTATCAGTCTTTTTGGTAATGCTGCTTTTGCAGGAAAATGCAGTTCAGCATTATATCTTAAAGCCACTGCATTGTTTTATATATCTTATGTTCATGTTGTATGCAATGTACCTTGTACTTTAGAGCCTATACAGAAAGCTGAACCCGGAGCAGCAATAGTATTACATCCTACATATAGTATCAGCAAATGTTTATGAAATAATGCTGCTTTTGGTGCTGAGTATATTACAGAAATAAGCATTTATCACATTACCCAGTTATCACTCTATTCAGTGTTGCCTTCAGTCTTTTTTGTTTTTTCCTCTCTGTGTACACAGGACCATGTTGGATGCCCCGTTTAGATGCTACAGGACTCAGTCTTTGGTTCCGTTAAAATGATTAGCATGATGATGTTCTATACTTTTCTTACTACCAAAGTGAATATATCTACTAATAAGTAGTGTGTGTACCACAGCCTGATATACAACCCCAAATCAGAAAAAGTTGGGACAGTATGGAAAACACAAATAAAAAAAGAAAGTAGTGATTTCTAAATGTACTTTGACTTGTATTTCATTGCAGACAATGTGAACACATAATATTTCATGTGTTGTCTGGTCAACTTAATTTCATTTGTAAATATACATCCTTTCATGTCATTCAGACCTGCAACACATTCCAAAAAAGGTTGGGACAGGAGCAATTTAGGGCTAGTAATCAGGTAAATTGGTTAAATAATGATGTGATTTGAAACAGGTGATGTCAACAGGTGATTGTAATTATGATTTGGTACAAAAGCAGCATCCAAGAAAGGTCTAGTCCTTTAGGAGCGAAGATGGGCCGAGGATCGCCAGTTTGCCAACAAATACGTGAGAAAATTATTGAAATGTTTAAAAAAAATGTTCCTCAAAGAAAGATAGGAAGACATTTGCTTATTTCACATTCAGCAGTGCATAACATAATTAAAAGATTCAAGGAATGAGGAGGAAATTCAGTGCGTAAAGGACAAGGTCGCAAGCCTAAGCTGAACAACGGTGATCTCCGATCCCTCAGGCGGCACTGCATCAAGAATCGTCATTCATCTATAAGCGATATCACCACATGGGCTCAGGACTACTTTGGCAAACCTTTGTCAAGTACCACAATACGTAGTTACAGCCACAAATGCCAAAACTGTACTGTGCCAAAAAGAAGCCCTATGTTAACAGTGTCCAGAAGCGCTGTCGACTTTTCTGGGCTCGGAGGCATCTGGGATGGACCATCACACAGTGAAAACGTGTACTGTGGTCAGATGAATCAGTATTTCAGGTATTTTTTGGGAGAAATGGACGCTGTGTGCTCCGGACCAAAGAAGAAAAGGATCATCCAGACTGTTACCAGCAACAAGTCCAAAAGCCAGGGTCTGTCATGGTATGGGGTTGTGTCAGTGCCCTTGGCAAAGGTAACTTGCACTTCTGTGATGGCACCTTTAATTCTGAAAAGTACATAGAGATTTTGGAGCACAATATGCTGCCTTCAAGAAGACATCTTTTCCAGGGACGTCCATGCATATTTCAACAAGATAATGCAAAACCACATTCTGCACACATTACAAAGTCCTGGCTGCGGAGGAAGAGGATACGGGTACTTGACTGGCCTGCCTGCAGTCCCGACCTGTCTCCAATAGAGAATGTGTGGCGCATTTTGAAGCGCAAAATGCGACAACGAAGACCCCGTACTGTTGCCCACCTTAAGACTTGTTTGCAGCAAGAATGGGACAAAATTACACCTGAAACACTTCATCACTTGGTGTCTTCAGTCCCTAAACGTCTTTTAAGTGTTGTGAAAAGGAATGGCAACATTACAAAGTGGTAAATGCTTTACTGTTCCAACATTTTTTGAAATGTGTTCTAAGAACCAAAATAGGAATTTTGTTTTTTTGAAAGAAAAACAATAAAAAATCATGAGGAACACATTAAATGATGTGCTGTTGTATTGTCTGCAATGAAATACAAGTCAAAGTACATTTAGAAATAACCACTTTCTTTTTTTATTTGTGTTTTCCATACTGTCCCAACTTTTTCTGATTTGGGGTTGTATCTTTTTCATCTGTGCTATAAAAACACACAAATGAGCCACACTGGATGACATGTTCCTTCATTACCATGAACACACACGTTGTAGTTTATTTAGACTCAATCCCAAATACACCGTCCTGCTGCCACAAATACAGCACCAAATGTGGATAAATCCACTGTTGAAAATAGTCCCCAACAAATGCATTATTTTGTCATGAATACGTAAAGTTTGCTAGAAACTAGCAAGTGACTACCAAGTGACCAACTGTTTGAGGACATTATTTGGCTTTTTAAAACATTAAACAATAAATCCATGAGAAATTTTCAAAGATTTATTCGCTACTTACTTCAATAGGAACCAATGTGATTGGGACTGAGAGCCACAGACAGGGTGGAGAAGTCAGAAGGTATTGAGAGACGAACTAACACATTGTTGGTTTTGGTCTTTTCATGGGATGTGTCAGCCTTATACTTTAATGTTTTCCACAAAGATTTGTGTTATCCTTAAGCTTAAACACAACAGATGCAAGAGGAAAAACTGTATTATTTGAATATAATTTATCCTGAGGGGGACAAGTCTGTCCATGAACAAATGTCTCTGCCAAGGTTTGAGCCAGTCCGTAAGTAGATGTTCACATATTTCACTGGATACGTCAGCTGCTGGTTAACACAAGATGTAAAGTCAGAGGATCACCAACGTCACTAGGACTCATTCTCTGGGGAACATGAATGCCTGAAACATATTTTATAATCAAAGATGGTGGAGATATTTCAGTCTGGACCAAAGTGGTGCACCGACCAACCGACAGACAGAGAGACAGACTGGCATTCCCCAGACCTAATGAGAGAAACCTTTCTGCTGTTCTTTTTCATGTCTCCTTGAAATGCAGTTCATGAAAAGGACACAAGATGGAGAAAGAGAGCTAAACTCTCGTTCTCTCTCTTTCCTCCTGACAGTGAATATGAATCCATATCAATCAGACTCATATTTTACCAAACTTTGCCCTGCCTTGTTTGACAGTACCGCCTGCCGTTTCAGTCAAATGTATAGCATAATAATATGTCATTCAGTTATAGTACTGATAGGCTGATAGATACAATGATTGGTTTTAACACTGAGATTGATGAACATGTTCTTCATGCTATTTGTGGTGTTATAGCTTTTGTTCCATTGACTTCCTGCCTCCCAGTAGAGGATCCTGTCATGTTTAGTTTATTTTATATTCTGTAAGTGTTGAACCATTCATATTCATTGATGCATTTCTTTTATAAATAATTAACTTATACATATGTCCTTCTGCACTACAATAGAAAATGGTATCTGTAAATTGGTTAGAGACATTGCACATATAAATTCATAAATGAAAATCTGTTAAATCAGATTAACTCCTGTGTTCATCTTTATATCAGAAGGGTGCTAATATAGTATTTCTTAAAGGAAAAACCCTCTGTTATATTTACTGTCATTGTTTCTAATCCTTCAGTATTAAAAAATAAACCATTTCTCATTCGTTACATCTATTGACACAATGCTCAGACCTTCGATATTGCTATCTATATTGCTATCTATATTGCTAACTTGTAATGATGAACTGAGAATTATTTTACTGATAAAAATAATAAGTCAGGTGGGGATAAAAAACATTTGTATATGTATTAATCAAAAACTCAGTTCATCATACATTATGGCCAAAGGCAAATTTACTTACAAATGCAGTTAGATATATTTTGCTGCTTAGTGACACATTGCAAAGCTCTACAGATTAAATCACTTTGACAAATGTGTTAGCCAATTAATTCTGTGCTAAAGCCTCCACACAGAGAGAAATACACAGCACAACTTGAGCTATTAATTACTACATTGTATTATATCATCAATACTTACTGTGTGGGGCTGTGTGTGTCTCCATAGTGGGATGTTGACAGGTAATTCATAACACACATTTGATTGCATATAGTATACAAATAGCTGGATATTCTTCACAAAGGTTGATGCATCTTTGTTCGATTATCTGAATTAATATATATATATATATATATATATATATATTACTGTAATTCACTGTACAGTAATACATTATTATGTGGTTTTTGAAAAAGAGAAAAAAATTAGGTAGTATTAGTAGTGGGAAGGGTGGGGTAGGTAGTGCAAAAGGGGGCAACATGTTGGTGTGTAGAAGAAACAAACAAAAATAAAATTCACAGATGTAATATCTGTAGTGCAATAATAACATGAAGAGGCAGGTGAGAGGAGTGTGAGGAGGATGAGGTGGAGTTGAGCGGTCTCAAAGCAACAAATACTGTGTCAGCAGGGTGCTGTCCTTCCGTATCATCACCATCAC
>CM042441.1:28187027-28267027 GCA_023631565.1 Gymnocephalus cernua | reverse complement strand
GTTTCAGTGATTGTGTTATCTCTAACACTTTTAGTGACATTTGTTGTTTGCTCATTCATATGACAACAGATCCGACATCATCCTAATATTTTCCACTCCCTAATGCGAGTTTTGACTTGTGCACAGAAGCGTTCAGTTTGGGAATAATTATAAATCTAATCTACCAATAAGCTATGTCACTTTTCAGGTTTGAGTATACAGTATAAAGAGCATCATCGTTCTATAGTGAAGTGTCTGAGGGAGTTTACAGTGTCTCTCATCCTACTCTCTTCCCCACCATACTAACATTCATTACACTTTAATTTCCTTTAATTTCCTGTTTTTGTCTGTTTGTTTTCTGCTTTCTAGCTAGTTTTTGGCTTTCAGTACTGTTTGGGGAGGACACTCGAACTAAGCCCACCTGTGTTTCTGCACAGCTGTTTTGTATAATTGTTTTTCTTATGTTGTGGTTCTGTGCAAATTGACTAACTAAAACTACGTAATTAAGGCTTGCTTAGTGATAATTACCGGCTCACTTGTTTCATGGTAAAACTAATTATGCCCAACATGAGTCAAAGTAAATGAGGGAGAAAATCAGCCTGGAATGGATCTCACAGCGAAACACCTCAAAAAGCAACACGCTGCTAAACATTCACATCTCTGCTAAACACACAGGCTACACATTCATAAGGTCAAAGTCACTGTAGATGGCTGTACAATTCCACAGATGAGTAGTGCATTGCCTGATAGTAGACTAGGTTTGGTTGTTTAACAGCTGCATGCAGTCTTAAACTTAACCTGGCTGCGTTTGAACAGGAAAAGTCTCCTTTCTGTTGCCCGCTGCCTGTGGGACGGCAGCTCATTAAAGATGTGAGTGTGTGTCTGTGAGTGTTTATGTTTGCACGTGTTCCAGAGGTTAAGGTATATTCAACATCTAATCTAACTCTAACCCTTTATTCCCAGTATTTTAGGACATACATTAAAATCCAGCCTAACCAAACTCTAACCCTAACCAGCATATTTACCCTTAACCCTACTGTAGTTACTGTGCACAGGTAAAGTAGGAAGCAAAAATGTACGTCAACATTTGTCATTAAAAAAAACATTTTCATAACATATTTTCATCACAATCTGTGGTTTTGCAGAATCGTCCAATATAAGCTTTTTTGGTTATAGGGTTGATTTATCCTTAGCAATTAATGAAAATGAATCCAATCAGAATGTATCTGATGTCACACTTGAGGTAAAGCTAAAGAGGCAGAGTTATTGGATAACAGAACACCTGGCTGGACAGAGCCATTCTCTTACCATGTATTGCTCTTGCTACCCCATCTTGCAAACAGATCTCTGCTAAAAGGACCATGGAAGATGATCAGGAACACGTTGCTAAAACCTTTATGATGGCAGAAAGGAAACCATTTTGACCAAAAGTGCTCCATAGAAATATGAGTATCGTATTTTAATTCAATTCAATTCAATTTTATTTATAGTATCAAATCATAACAGGAGTTATCTCAAGACACTTTACAGATAGGGTAGGTCTAGACCACACTCTATAATTTACAAAAAAAAAAAGAAATTTAAATGTTGTGTTGGGATATTCAGGGATATTTAGATCTAATGATTTCCAGATATTAAGCAATATTACACAAGAGGGTTTTGATTTAATTCAAACTGTATAGTGTGGGGCAATTCACTCTAAAAATAATTTTAAAAAAGCAACAGAGACAATTCCCTCTCTGTTTAGTCAGCCATCTATCTAAATCTAAAATCTGCTGAAAAAATATTTTTTCCCTGGATAAATTTCGATACTAAATGTCCACAAACTTCAAACAGAGACAATTTTTTGTCCCTGTAAAACATTAGTCAGAAGCTAACTTAAGCTAACGTCAGCTTTGTAGAGATTGTGCGACATCCCAAACTGAATAACTACCGCACATATAAACACAAAACTAGTTTGCTAGCTCAAACTTGTTGTAACTAAGATATCAGCTGAACATTTCTTTTTCCATCGACAGATAGCTACGTCCGCGAAACTCCTGTACGTCCACGATAATCACATTTAGCAGCTAAGGCCGGCACAGCTGATCCAAACATATCTAGTGAAAGTTAACTTCAGAGGGTTGTAACATGTAAGTCGTTTAATCCGATGAATCACTCGATATACTAGTTGGGGAGCTTTTGTGTGTTCCACTGTGGTTCCTGCATTACTTACATGAATACAAATGTTTTAAACAGTTTTTGTAATTCAACCCCGTAATGTTGACAGAGAAATGGCGGAGTGATCTTTAAAGTGATGCGCCAGGTGTGCTCAAATGGCTCTGGGTGTGCTGTCATGCTGATTTGAGCACGTTCTAAATGTCTAGTTGACCAATCAGATTGTCTGGTCGGATCTACTTGTTGAGTTTGAATAAATACTAAACATTACTATTCTTTTTAATTTAACTATAAGGATAAGATAACTCTATTCAGCTGTGCATTTAGTGTTTGTGCTGTTTTTCTGTAGACTTTTTTAACCAATTTTTCAATCATCTTCCTGTATTGTCTGTTTGTTTTGTGTAATAAGGCCCACGTTTCACCTTTTTATGAAAGTGATTTTAAATATTTATATTTATATATATTTAGAAATAATTTAGTTTGAGATTGTCTGTTTCTTGCTTTCTTGTTTTTTGTTTGTTTTTTTAAATAATTTTTTTGGGCTTTTCCGCCTTTAATTGCTTTGACAGGACAGCTAGGTGAGAAAGAGGAGAGAGAGGAGGAAGACATGCAGGAAATCGTCACAGGTCGGATTCAAACCCTGGACCTCTGCGTCGAGGCATAATCCTCTCAGTATATGTGTACAACCCGCCACGCTTTCTTGTTTTTTTTTTAAAGTTTTTTTTCCTGCTAAACCAGAAACCTGTAACCTTCTTGAAATTGAATTTAATTTTTAATTTTATACTCTTTATTGATCCACAATGTGGAAATTACAATTAAAACTCAGTTTGTTATTATACCAAACTCCCTACGGACTGAGCTACTTCCACAGTAGTGAATTTTAGATAAGGAAAATGTGTAGTCTATGTGTGTGTGTATATATATATATATATATATATATATATATATATATATATATATATATATATATATATATTGGAAATTATATATATATGTATATCATTTTGAATATATTGAATGAATCTCATTCTGCATATATTGAATAAAAGTCTGAATATATTGAATGAACTTCGAATATATTGAATGAACCTTGAGGTCATAACAAGCGATGTTACCTCCCCTTTCTTTGCTTTGCCCGCCCAGAGAATTTGGCCAAACGAGGAAAGTGGCAGTTGGTCAAGGCCACCACCCCCCCCCCCCCCACACACACACACACACAGAGCACAGACCTTTACAGTATTGTTTGTATAAAGAGGTTCCTTGAAGGTACAGTAATAGGACTGTCCAAATGTTGAATGTTGTATTTTTTATGGTATTTATTATAGTACCATAACCTTGATATTGATACGTGATACTAAGGTAATACAGATAGCAATGGTGAAATACATCATTATTGTGTCTGATCTAATCTTTGCCAGTTCTTGTTTTCAACCCCACACATCCCTGGAGTTATTAAGAAGTCATCTATTAAGGTTCATTAAGATATGAGGTTTTCCCTCTTTTGGCTGATTAAATAAACATTTGGTTGTCCTAAGTGTAATACATAATTACTCCTGCACAATTTCTTTCATGACTTATGTGGGAATATCTCATGGATAGTTAATTTGGTTCATAATAGTTATGTTGTAAAGTCTGTGTTTCATGCATGATGATTTGATCAATTTAATTTATATGATCATATCATTTCAGAAGTTGTAGTCCTTCGTCCAAATGGTGCTGAGTGCAGTCCAAAACATATCTTAAAACTATCCTTCCATTCCATGCTGACACTTTTTTTTCTACTGCATATGTTGTATTTCAAAATAAAGTATTGAAATCAGAACTATACCAGTATTTTTTTAAACAATCGTATCAGCTTTGTAACAAATGAGTAAATAATGTCTCACGTGATACTCTATGTAACATTTGTTTCATAAGAAAATGTAGTATAAGCTGCTGGGGGAGCTGCTTCCTGGTGTTGAAGATGACAGTCTTGTTTCTAAATGCTGGTTGCTGTCTCTCCCCCATCTTTAATTTTTAAGTAACAATATTTTTAGATGCATGTTGTACGGTGTTACTGCAATTACACTACTGTAACTGCTCAATAATGGAAAGTAGTCACCACAGTAATCCCACATCATTGTCAACATGGCTGTGCACAATGGTCCGCTGGTGTTACCACTGTCAAATTCATGCTCAAATTCTGGCTCACAGTATGCTGCTGTTAACCGTCACCTGCATACCATGGAAAGAAACTACTTAGCGTAGACAACAGTTATAGCCTAATAATGCCTATAATATGTTTTGGATAAATTACTGTGCAGCCCATTTCTAATCCATTTATCCAAGCATGGCCCATTGTTTAGGAAAGCCTCCTGCATTGTCTCCCTTGTTCCTCTGTTCAACTGTTAACAGCAGCTGCACTGAAGTCGATAAAATGTTAAGATGGACCTGTGTGTCTGACTCGTGTCCTCTGAAAACCTAACACCTAATGACTGCTCTGTATTATTTTCTTGTATAATTCAGGCCTACATTTAGACAAAATGTTAAAGGGGATTTAAAGGTTAAAAAGTATATTTCATTCCGTGTTAAATTGCAGTGATTATTTTTCATTTACTCTGTTTCTTTGTCTTAAATACTCTTGAAGAAGGTCCAGAGGGACCGAAACGTTAGTTTTCTTTAAAGTTTTCTAGTAAGTGGTGATGCTATCAAGAGCAGTGTGCGGGATTTTCTCTTTCTTCAAGTCTTTATCTTAACTCAAAAAAATAAAAGACACCCAGCAGGATCTGAGGATTATCACCATGTCAGTGCAGACATATATTCCAGTATTGTCACTGAAGAGGTTTTGTATTTCAGAGTGTGGACACATCCAGCTAAAGCTCTCGCTCCTCTTAGAACATATATTTCTCAAGAACGGAGTGTTCTTGTTCCAGTAGTATTCGATGCATTTGGAGCCCGCCTAGCCCTGCAGTTATTACTCTATCTGACGTCATAACCCCCCCCACAACCCACACACACATACATACACCCCCTCAATAACCACACACAGGCTTTGTTGGAGGCCTGTCCGGCTGTATAGTGTGTTTACAGTCATTTCCTTTTCTTCCTGAGCTGTTAAAATGCACACACACACACACACACACACACACACACACACACACACACACACACACACACACACACACACACACACACACACACACACACACACACACACAGCCTGCTGATCCGGGGTTGTGTTGTTTTTATTTGACTGCATGTCTCAGTTTAAATTCAATTCAGTTTTGCGAAATGATACAATTGCAGTCCAGCAACAACAGTTTGTGTCACTTTGCGTAGACTTTGTTCATTTAGTAATGGAGACTGAAGCTCACTATGTTTTATTTTCATTTACAAACTGGGTTTATGATATGTAAACACAGTAACTGTCTCAGTGGGAAATGTCAAACTTAGGAAGTTCGTTAACAGTGTGTCCAGCATCCCCTTGCCATTCCCAGCAATTATTTGTATTCTTCTTATTATTATTATTATTTATCATTATTTTATGAGAAGTATCTCATTCTGTGTTTAATTGTACGTGTTTAAAGATGCAGAGATCTCTCTAAAATTAATTTGAAGATGTTTGTGTTGAAACAGGATTGTTCAGTTTTGTGTCCATTTCTCCGCCTTTTTGCCCCCCCCCCCCCCTCCCCCCTCCCCCCTCCCAGGCCATTCCAGGCCATTCCAGACCAGACAGGGGCCAGACTACTAACTGTTTACAAGCTGTCTGTCTGTCTCAAGTTCAACTGCAAAGTCCAACCTGGGAAACAACAAGACAATCCCCAATGCAGACAGAGGAGGAGAGAAAAGGTGGTAGGGAAAGTGTGTGTGTGTGTGTGTGTGTGTGTGTGTGTGTGTGTGTGTGTGTGTGTGTGTGTGTGTGTGTGTGTGTGTGTGTGTGTGTGTGTGTGTGTGTGTGTGTGTGTCAGGCAGCACAGTATGTTGTGTGTGAGGGGGGTCTGTTGGACATGAACTTGAGAAAGAAAAACGAGCCTTAGTCCTGCATTCCTGGTCTTAAGCATAAAGTATACTCTGGGGAGCTGTGTGTGTGTGTGTGTGTGTGTGTGTGTGTGTGTGTGTGTGTGTGTGTGTGTGTGTGTGTGTGTGTGTGTGTGTGTGTGTGTGTGTGTGTGTGTGTGTGTGTGTGTGTGTCAGGGGGTGGGTCCTCAACTCCTCTCCCGCTGACCCATAAACCGCTGTAGAATAGAATAGAATTGAATAGCATAGAATAGATCAACTATAGAACATAGTAGTGTTAAAATAAAGGATAGACTAGGGATGATGTTGGGCAGGAGGGAAATAGGATTTAAGGTGGAACTATCACTGCATCCCTCTGTCTGTTCACCGGCAGATGACAGCCAGACCCTCTTTTATGTTTTACACCAACATGGAGGAGACAGGCTTTCTGCTCTACTACAGTTTTTAAAGTCAACAATCCTATCAATATATCCAAATCCTATCAATTAAATGGGGTTTTGTATAACAGGTGGATTTTTTGATGGAACCTTCTGACTGTGAGAACTCATGTTCTGTTTGGAATTATAAGGTTTGATCTGCTAAAGCATGACAGAACAGAAGTAGTTTGCTCCAATAGAATACATGTGTTCATAGGTAAAGGGAGATGTGTGAGCAATTCAGCAACATGCATAGTCATATCACATATTTTACTGACAAATATATGGTTTTATTACCAATGAAATTCAAAACAATGCAAAAAAACAACAACAATGCTGTTTTTCAACTAATTTATACTATTACTTCCTTTCATTTTTCAGTTTGTACCCCTCTGTCTGCTGTTATTTTTAAGAGTTCCGGTCTCTTTTCTGCGTCCAAATTTGCTTCTATTTTAACCGGACAAGTTCAACAAGGTCATTACATTAGTGTAGAGCCTGGACTGCCGTCATTGCCATTACGGCATGTCTGCTGCACAAAACGCATATACTTTCAGTTAGCATCAGATGGCTAAAATGTTCCTCAGGAAGCCAACGTGAAACCTGTATCTCAGATTCATACATAGCGTGAAAATCAGCTTTTCACCAAGTTCAAACAAGCTAAAAGAAATACTTTTTATCATGATTTCCGTCAATCGTTTGTATTGTGTCGTTCACAATATCTTCCAAATCATTTTGCAGAGTTTAAAACTTCCAAGTTCACAATTTCATGATCTGTTTAGCTCCTTTAACCCCAGGCAAGGAGCAGCAAGGCAACACAGAGGCAGAACTTGATTGGTTCGCCTGTGCATATTCTGAACACTGATTGGTGCTTTGCAAAAACCTTATTAAAGAATGATGTTAGGGACAGATATAAGCTTATTTTATAAAGGAAAATTAAAAAGAATAGAATAGTTGCATGTGAATAACTCATTTTTGCCTTGTATAACTACAGTCACAACATGTCAAAAAAATAAAATATTTCAACGATGGTATAAAATGATTGTACTTATATTGTTTTCCAAACTCCGTCCTTTTTCCAGGCACTTTTATGCCAACTGTCATCTCAGCTGGGTTCGCTCCTCATTGACTCTCCTCCCAGAATTACTGAAAACCATCCAACTGAGATGTCAGCCAATCACTGCCCTGTGTGAGGCTGCATATTTATTCAACTTTTAACTACATTTACCTGCAAAACGTCATGATGGTCATTACACCTCCCAGCTGCTCCTGGCTGGGCAGACCCTGCAGCTTTGATAGACAGGAAGCACTGGCTGCTTTCAGGGAAAACAAGGGCTGCATCCAAATAGGCTACAGAATGATGTCCCTTTTCCTATGACCAGTCTTCCCTAACTTCATCCTGACATTAAGGAAATATATGAGTGAGTGGAACATAAAGTTACTGTCCTTTTCCTTGAGAAAGCATTGTGTATTTCAGTCAGTGATACATTTACTCATGTCCTGCTATTTTATACTTCTATATATTGCACTTTTAACTACACTACATTTATATGACAGCTGCAAATATAATAATATTTTACATACAACGCACATGAGCTTATAAAATATGATGCACTGTTGTAGATCACACAGTATATATAATATTTCAAACTAGCCACACCTTGACCAACTGCAACAGTAAAATGCTGCTTACACATTAAAGCATCATAGCATCATAATAATCCAATAATATCATGTAGCATAACACTCACAGGGACCATTTCTGTGAATTTGAGTACTTACTGTGAATTGATTAAACATTTTAATACAATGAAATGTTGATACTTCTACTTCACTAAAGGATCTGAAAACTTTTTCCACTGCAGGTTATTACAAAAACCACAAAATAAAATGTGACTTTAGATTTCAATCTTCCAGCTCAACTGAGTTCCCCTCTAAGAGTGCAGCTGTCTGGAGGCAGGAATGTAAAGTGCTCTGTGTCTATTCATTTCATTTTTACTACCACAGCAGGTCAGACCATGCATCATTTACACCACATTTCTGCTCCATTCTACTGAAATAAAAGACATATCTGGGAATGGTGTTGTTTTTCTTCAAGAGTGAAAAAATAATAATAAAAAAGAACATCTACTTCTTTCTATTGATTGGTTTTGTTAATCATTATTTCCTTTCTCTACCATCTTAGTATTCAGTGTCATGTGATTATTTGTCCCATGGATTATCAGGGTGCAGTGAGGGCTGACCTTTGGCCCTCTTTGATCCTTTTTAGTGTAGCTTGGTTATGTGTGTGCAGCCTAACTGCAGTTGGTAGCTGTGCTGCAGCTGTCCTCAGTAGAGTCTGTATGGGACTCATTTCACTCATGAACAAAATGTTCTTTAAATATAATATCATATTTAAGCATATGTTTATTAGTGTCTCTGATGAACAACTAAAAAGCATTGTTTTTCTATAAACATTCTAATTATAAAACTTCTTTTACATGTATCTCTGATTTTCTCTCTGACACCCAATAAACCTCTTCATTGCCACCAAATTATAGCATTTTTACCCTTTTTGCACATTGTGTCTTTCTCCCTATTTACTATGAATTTATTTCCTTGTAAGTACTACAATATATTAGCTGTGGACGTTAAAATTCTCTTGAAATTGTTGATATTTGAACTGCTGGAAGAAGTATTCAGACCATATACTTCAATAAAATTATGTACATATTATCATCATAAAAATAACTAAAGTAATCCTCATGATGAACGACCCCTTTCAGATTATATTAGCATATATAGTATATTATTGGATCATTATTACTGATGCCTTTATGTGTATGTAGTATTGTGTTGTAGATGGCCAAAGATCATTTAAGGTCTTTTTTTTTGCTGATCGTATATTTTGTATGTGAAATCTTTTTTTAAAAACAACTTGTCTATAGATACATACATGTATTGCAGTAAAAGGTATTTTTAATATTTCAGTAAAAGTATAATAGAAACACTAAGTATAGTAGGCTACAAATAGGCCTACCTCAAAGTTGTACTAAAGTACAGTACTTGAGTATATGTACTTGCACTCTACCACTGCCCAAAACATTTGAAGAAAGTTCAAATTTCAAAATCTACTTTAAACAAAGACAATTTCTTAATTTAGTTACTGTAGTTGTTTTTATATACTAAAATACATTTTATAATTTTTGTTTTTATTTAATAGTGCGTTGAGAAACTTGATTATAGATATTTTCCCCATGATTTACTTCCTGTAGGATGTAAAAACGACATGCCAATTTATTTAAATTATTTAAAGTGAAGTGTTTAATGGACACTTTATTTTCAGATGTAAATATGTTCATTCATATTCGGAAAACATGCAAATAAGCAGGTGGGATCGTGACAAAACCTAATGTGTAAAAAAAACAAAATATTATTATAAATTAAATCAATCTGTTTTTTTCCTGTCTTACTGTAAATGTATATTATATTAAGTAAACATATATGATGCGAGAATTATATTCGTGGATTGAATTGGCGCATGGTTTTGTTGAGTAGAATAAAGTAAATCATGAGTCGGGTGGTCCTCTTCTTCTTCTTCTTCTTCCTCCTCCTCTCTCTGGTATTTGGACTAAAGGGGAGAAAGAGCTTTATGAGCTTCAGGGCTTCCGTCAGTATTGTTGGTTTTATTAACGGAGGACAGAGACGGAGCAGTAAAGAGAGTCAACAGGCCAGCAGAGCGCACCGCCGTTTGTCAAGTTCAATGTTAATGTTTAACGGTCCGACTCTCTCTCTCTCTCTCTCTCTCTCTCTCTCTCTCTCTCTCTCTCTCTCTCTCTCACACACACACACACACACAGGAAATAAAAGTCGATTTTAAATTAGCAGAATCAGCTTATTTTTTTAATTATATATCTGTTCGAAATAAAGATTTCTCCGATGAAAACAATGAATCAGTGTTGTCATTTATGCAGCTCCTCTATTCCATTTTGCTGTAGTGGTTCTTTCATGTGTTGTGGTTGCTCCTCCCGGCCTGCTTGAAGCCACTGCTGCCCAGCATCTGTTTAAACGTTTGATTTCACTTCTAAAAAGGACCTGAAAGTTTCTTAGTCAACGCTTTTTAACCACCGCAGCACAAATTAGCAAATTATATTCTCAGCCACATAAATGAGTAGCATAGTAATTAAACATTTACAGTAATTCTACTCTCTCTCTCTCTCTCTCTCTCTCTCTCTCTCTCTCTCTCTCTCTTCTGTCTCGCTCAACCCTATCATACGTGCATATACCGTCTTATTTATTGTATCTAAAGGGCTTTTTACTGTTTCCATCAAACTTCAGAAGGCCGGGAACAGCATAAAATGACAAAGATCAAATGTGCCGTGTGCCGACGTCTGGGAAAATGTAACACCAAAGGTAAACAAAGTAACTGAATTTATTTGAGATTTGAAAAGGTAAATGAGCATGCGCAAAAAGGCAAGCAACGTGTGGAATGGGAAACAGAAATGCTCTTGTGTTCTCATTTGAAAACCAACGACCTTAAAACAGGGCTATGAAGTCATTCAGTTTACATGTTTTTTGCACTTTTAAATTTTATTTTCATTTATGGACAAACGGGAGAATTTAGCCTCATGCAGAGAAACATGTCCCCTGACACTATAAATTAATATTTGGCTTAGCCCTGTGAAATATCACCACGACACTGCTAATGAAGTCTTACAGTGATTTACTTAACTGATAATTCCCTGATTATAAAGTAGCCTTATTTGAAGTAAACCTTAGCATGAACAGTCAAATGTAGGCTACAGTATGTCAGTTTGCGCATTGCTTTGGAGCAGCCTTTCAGGTCTGTTTGTCCCTTTTGGAGGAAGCGTTGGAGATATAGCGGACGGCCTGCATCATGGGTCCAAATACAGTAGCTCTCAATACACCATTTATTTAATTATTAAACATATTTATTTTAAAACATTTGCATTCACTACGAGAAATAGAAATAAGAAGGAAGCCTAAAACTGCATCAAAAACGACTTGTAATGAGAGGTTTAATACACAGGTTACATTAAATCATTTGACTTCGTGATGCAGTGCTGAACATGTGAGATTCTGTCAGAGCAGAAACACGGTTCTGAGTTGTTGCCATTTGAACGACGTCACTAGTGGATGTATCCAAACAACAAAAAGGAAACTGTTTTTTTTTTTCAGGGGAGTGATCCCCCACTATGAATGCTGTGTTGGCCGAATGTGGAGACCAAATTCAGCTAAAGCTGCACACAGTTCTGAGCGTTTTTAGTCATTTTGCATTCAACCCAAACTTTTAATCTGCTCTGGTGTTAGAGCTGACTGGAGTTTTTGTTCAGCTGACAAGTGTTCCACATGACACCAAAATCACTGAACACCAGCCGGGACTCCTGGATCCAGCTATATGACTTGGACATCATCTATATGCAAGGCATTATTACAATTAATAACAAGTTCTATAGCACTTTGAGATTTTCTTATGAAAAGTGCTCTACAAATAAAATGTATTATTATTATTATTATTATTATTATTACTATAACGCCAGCACACTGGCTTGAAAGCTCAGGATTCTATAAAAACCGTGATGCGCCAAACATTACATTACATCACTCTTACATTCACTTTGTGTTTGGACGTCAACATACATTTATAAGGCTGTCTGCTGCTGCTGATGACCTAGACCTACCATTCCCTCAACAACGCTGATGCAGACAGACATATCGTGTACCCGCTGCTCACCGTCACTCTCTTGTCGCCGTGAACGGGCCGCAGGAGCAGATCGATGAGAGAGGGAGGAGTGTTCATTCCTACCGGGTGTGTGTGTGTGTGTGTGTGTGTGTGTGTGTGTGTGTGTGTGTGTGTGTGTGTGTGTGTGTGTGTGTGTGTGTGTGTGTGTGTGTGTGTGTGTGTGTGTGTGTGTGGTAAAGGGGAGGGGTGTCTATCAGACCAGACAACACGCTCTGCTGTCGTAAAATGTTCGCAGCCCATAGATGGTCACGTGATTCTCAAGGTCAAGGGCTTCACTCTCTCAAACACACACACACACACACACACACACACACACAATGCAGGCTACAAGGATATGCACATAGGACAAACAATAGCGCAATTGAACGTCTCTATTCTATTCCCGATTGTGCCTACTAAGTTGTTTAAAGATGTAGACATTTAAAACTATAGTTTCAATGCAATTATTCTATTTCCCGTTAAGTCTCTGCTCTTTGTCACTTTTCCATTTTGCGTGTATACAATTATTCTTCTCAATTTTCCTTCTGAAATATTTGGCTTTGATTGCATTTTGTGTTTTTGACAATACATTTTCAAGAACAAATCCACGATCAATTTGGCATATAATATACTCCAATTCAATGCAGCTTCAAACAAAAACATTAAAACCCTGTCCGCCTTTTTCGCACAAAGTAAACCCTGGAATTAGTACAAACGGACAGCAACTACGTAGGCTATTAAGTAATTAGTATAATTAGTATGACAAGTGGAATTAATTTCATGTTGTTACATTATACTCCACCGCCTTACAAAACTAACTTTTAAAGTCTACTTTTCTGCGGTGTCTCGCATCATGGTCGCAATACAGAACAATGTCCTGAATTGTTCTGAGGTATGGAGGCTAAGTAGCTGGAGGAAGACACCGTTTTTAAACTAAACCTGAGGAAGAAAAATAAATCCTGAAGTAATTCCCCCCGATCATACTGAAATACAATGTAATGCTCATGCTGTGATGCCTTATACTTAAAATGCATGGCTAAACATTGAGTAAAAAAAAGTATAATATTTGTTCCAATTTAGTTAGTTGGAGGGTTTGTTCACGCGGGTCTATACAGGCCTGTGAAATGATGGTAGGAAATATATAGCATTGCTGTGGTGATGTTCCAGAGGGTGGCCTGATCCAAATATGAATTCACAGTCTCATAAACACGTTTAATCTGAATGACAAGTCTGAATCCTCTTGCTCTGTTTGTCAAGTTTGCGGGTATCAACTTCCCGCCTTTGATATGACCTGCATGCGGATTTGTTTGCACATTTTACGGGCATAGTTTGGCTGAGAGACATCCAGAAACAAATTACGCGCACGAATCCAAAGTTGCCAGCTAACTTATTGATGAATTTGAAGATGTAAGACCTACTGGAGACTGCATCAGGATTACAAGGGTTTATTAAGTGTTGCACTATACTTTGATTACTGGTTTACAGGCGTTATAAACAATATGGGCAGCATAATAGTGTGTTTTGGGGCTATAGGCTACAAGGCACAGACAACACTGACAAACAGTAAATCACAGACAGTAGACAGGACAGTTACATCAAAGCAGGCAGGAAGGTGCTGTATTTACAGAATGCCTCTGAGAAGGTTAATCAGAAGGCTTTGGTTCTTTTTTTTAATCTTATTTTGTCCTTTATGTCCTTTTCATTATGTCCTTCGTATTCGAATTCGTATTTTTCAAATTGTTGACGCACACGAGTACCCACAGTCCGTCAGGAGTACCACGTCGTTATTTTCCACATTTTTTTGCAATTTCTCTCAGTTCATTTGTAATGTATAACACGCAAATACACCACGTTCCTTCACTACATCGTCCAAACGCGCCGGAACCTGCATGCTACGGAGCGCTGGTCTTCACTTTGGCCACAAACTTCTTCTCCTTCACCCTTCTGTTCTGGAACCAGATGGTGATCTGCCGCTCCGACAGGTTGGTCGCGGCCGAGATCTTCCTCCTCTTGTCCTTGGTGATGAATTTGTTTGCGGCGTACTCTTTCTCCAGTTCTTTGAGCTGGAGCTTGGTGTACGGTATTCGCTTCTTCCTGCCCCGGCGGAAAGGCGAGCCGTCGTGCTGGTGCGCCACCACATCTGTTAAAAAGCGGACAAAGAGAAGGCTGTCTGAGACTGTAGGCTACATACCGGGACACACTTCTCGGTTTCTAGCAAATTGTGATATAGGACACAGATAAAAAATACAGGCAAATGTGTGCTGCAGCATTTAGATTGCGGTTTAAACTAGGACAGCGACGTTATGGCTGGAGCTGATTGGACATCCACCCTACCACACAGACAGACAACATGGTGGATGTCTGCTCTCTGCATCAGCACGACCATGCGGCTGTAGGTTCAAGCTGACATCCTGCACCTTCTGTCCTCAAAAATAGTGTGCGTGTCTATACATGAAATGTACAGTTATTCCGGAAACCTCCTTGTATTGATTGCTTTGTTTTTATTGGCTTTTATTTCATTGCATACTTTCAGTTTCCTTTGTGATAAATAAGTAAAGATAAATCTGAAGAGAGCTTATTTCCCATTAATCAATTATTGTGCAGATAGTTCTAATGAATTGTTATTCTGCTTAATGTTATGTATGTCAACAATATGAGCATTAGTCAACCAATAATTAGCTAGTTATCAGGTTAATAGATCACGCTCACAGTCCCAGGCAACACATTACCTCTTTTCCTTAAAGAGCACGAGGCAGAATACATCTAAATATTGATACTGTCCTCTACAGTATCAGATAAGAATGCACAATTCACCTCTTTAAGTAATCACATACTGACAAGCGCGCATCAGTTGCACAAAAGCACAAAACGCTGTCAGACCAGAAGAGATTGTTAGAGCTTTGATTAACAGCCACAAGTCTCTGCTTGAAGCGTGCTATATATATATATATATATATATATATATATATATATATATATATATATATATATATATATATATATATATATATATATATTAATAATGTCACCAAATTGGCTATGAAGTCTATAATGTCCTTCATAATGACATGTCACACATCATGTTGTAGCAGTAGGCGTATACATCATTCTACACAGCTAATATCCTTTACATACGTTTTAAATAAGAATAGAAACACAGTGCATTACCCGCCAGAGCAGACTTCCAGAGGTGTCCGGCCTGTCCCTGGTCCTTGGAGCAGTACATCTGTCCCCCCCAGCCGTTGGTTAGAGCCCAGGGCTGGTAGCCGTCCATGGGGAGCAGGGTGTCATGGCGCGGCTCCCCGGTACCCAGTGTTTGGACCACAGACACGTCCAGGTAGCTGGCCATGGACTGATAGGGGCTCGGGTAGCCGTGGTAAAAGGCGAACTCTTTGGCCCGGTGATTAGGGTATTCGTCAGAGTTCACCGTCGTGTCCATGTACTGCGAGCTGAGCGCGGCTCCCGCCGCCTGGGTGCAGGACTTCAGAGAACCCCGCCCCATCCTGCACGGATAGTAGCCGTTACCAAAGTAGCCGTATGGTAACGCGGTGGCGGCCGAGGAGCTCTGGTGCGGCACGGCGGCCGCCGGACACGGCCCGGCCGTGCACTGCTTCCCTGAAGACGCGCCAGTCTCGCTGGAGCCTGAAGCGGACACGTCCACTGTGGAGTAGCCAGCCGAAGAGTGCACCAGTCCGGACGGGTGGCCGCCCAGTGCAGCGGCGGCCGCCGAGTGCGCCATAATGTTGCGGCACTGGCTTGCAGCGAAATTGCCGCTGCCCACCAGCCCCTCCATGTTCTTGTTCAGGTCGTCCAGGTTGTTGTCATACACAAACATTACCGTTTCCGCTGGCCAGCGAGGGTTTAGAACCAAGGAGGCTGTCATAGGCGCTCCTTTTCCCGGCCTGGCCTCCGTTCGTCGCCGTTTCCTCTCAGACTCTGTCCGGCCCGGTGCGCTAAGCTGCTACATTGGCTGAATGAGGTGAACTGGTGCACATGTATTCTTCTCTGATCGCTGGCTCTCCTGCTGACACACAGCTCAGGTAATTCACATGTACCGTCACGCGCACTGTCATAGCACACGTGCGCTGCCTTACTGTACCGGTTAGTGATGGTGCTCGCTCGGAGGCAAAGAATCCCGGTAACCGGCCGGACCTCCGGTTACATCCAAGCCGCAGCCTTGACGCAACAAGCCCCCGGGACTAGGAAAGGAGGGAGGGCGCGTGTCTATTGGATGAGACCGGATGATCACGTGATGGGGCAATAGAAAAAAAGGAGAAGAAGAGACTTGTTGGGGATTGTCAGTCAAAGAAAATATTTTTATGAGGCTCGAGCTGTGGCACGAGAAGACCATGAGCTTTGTGAAGCGGTTCAGCTCCCCGAATGTGCCGCTTCTTGTGCAGCTGCATTATGTCAAACTCAAGTCTCTGATCTGCGGCTGCCAGGAAGAGTGATATTATCATTGTGACAGAAAAATAAATCACTTGAACCGACGTGTTTAGTGGCTTGCGTAAAGACGCATGGGGAGCGCGCGCTTAAACAAACGGAATTGCCAGAACCTGAAATTTCATGTTTTCATGTTAGGTAAATATTATCTTTAGTTGACAGTATACGTGTGCAGTAGACACAATGATGGAAATATGAAGTAAATTAAAAGTCTTCTGACATTGAAAATGTAAAAAAATGTAAGATTAATGCTAATTCTGCCTGATATTACCTATAGATATTCCAACGAGTTATGGACACACTTAAAGACTTATAACCGGCGCTGCCAAATGCATGAAACAAGTTCATCGTTGTCATAAAATTATTAAAAAATAATAACATAGCAGGAGTATTTCCAGAGTTTCAAAAGAAACATTCAATTATTAAAATAATTGTACCCGCTTGGATATTTCTCAGCCTGGATTTATGATGCTTTTAGTCTGTCCGCTCTCACACCATCTCACTGAAGGAAGCGTAAAGGGGATTTATGGAAGGGATTTGGAGGTTTTAAGATTTGAGAAATATGGCTTTGGTTCAAAGCGCTTCAGAAAGGTTTTCATGGCACTTCTGAGCCGCGTTATTTGCGTAATCATTTCACTGGCTGCTTACTGGTTTGAATATATGTGAGACAGGGTCACTAACTGCGCCTGGTGCTGTTTGGAAGGAATTATTCTGACGCTTTTCTTGCACAAAGAGCTTTAAGATGAGTTAACCTCTTCGTGCACCCACACTCTGCATGCAGAATGCGCCTTCGTGGATTCACTGTCACTTTCTACATGAAGCCTATTACAACGACAAGTGTCATTTTATGTTTAAAGCTTCCTTGGAAAAAAATTATGGAAAAAATAACCAAGTGCTCAAATAAGTAACATGACTCAGTATTGTCGTAATAGTATTATGTTAGTGTTGACAACTACAACATTCACATCTTGAACCCTGATTTCATCAAATAGCCTATCCCTGCAGTAGGCTAAGAAAAATAAAGTCTCCATTGAAATGCTACAACATGGCGAAATATACGCATCACAGATGCGGATGTGTATATTTCGCCGTGTTGTAGCATTTTGATTGAAATGGAAGCATGCAGCATTATTTTATACGTTTTTTTAGAAATAGGCCTACACGTTATTTTACACACGTGGTATCGGTTGGAAACCATGAAATCTCCAGTAATCGCACAGCATCACGAGCTTAATGCTGAAACGTACAGTGATGCATCAGGGCTGAGCTAATGACTGCCAAAGGTGGACCAGTATTTTATCTTGTTTTACTTTTTGTTTAGCCTATTTTATTTTGGTTGGTTCATCCGGGAATCCGCAACCAACAACTAAAGTGGTTACCCTTCTTTATGTTCCTTTTGAGGGTTCAGGGGACTGTGAAGTCCATGCTGCTTTGTGTAGAATTGATTCCGTAAAAAACATGTTTTTTTCAGATCTCATTTTACAGAGCAGCCCCAGCGCTGGGCTATGGCAGGCAGCAGAAGCAGAGGACAGGAGCAGGTGTGAACTCCTCCAGGTGACGGAGGCGGAAGCTGCTGAGGATGAGTGCGGCACAGTAAACACACAGATGGGGATGTTTTTGCCCGTGTTGCTTCCTCTGCGCATTTAGCTTGTCAATCCGGAGCATACAGCAGGAAATAAATGTTGTTTGAGATCAGTGGACACTGAATTAATAATACAGCATATTCAGAGATGACGATGAAAAACACACATTGAAGTACAAAGTACCCTATTGCATCTATTTAGGAAGTGACATTATGTTGGAGTTAGTAGGTAAACCCTGGAGATGTATTCAATCTGTTGGTAATATTTTATGTTTAGGAATGAATTGAAATGACAGAAAAATGTAAATACAGCTGATACATTTATAGGAAAGTACCAGATGCAATCAGATGAGAAATGTGAATTCATATAGCCTACAGTGTTCTTTAAAGGAAAATGTTTCCTTTGAACAACAATGATGAGTGACATTTTATGGATGCATGGATGGATAATAATAATAATATTAATAACCAAGAAAAGTCAAACTAAAGCAAGGCAGGGGATGAGAAGCGGCAGCACAACTTTAATTTAAAGATTTAAGTTAGGATAGACTATAACTGTAATAATAAATAAATTTGAACTAATTTTATTTCATTTATAGGCTATTTTTTTCCGGTCTAACGTTTGACAATTAAGGACAAATGTAAGCGTTTAAAACAAATAAAAAAAACAATATAAAATATAAGACATAATTAAAAATAACCTTTGCTGACTCAACTCACTATTGAGCACCGCAAGAACCTGTTTTGTTTGTTGTAGAATTTGTTTTTGTCAAACTACTATTCTGTCAATAATGAATTCCAAGTAAAATATAAATAAAATAATATTAGGCTTAATTAGAATCTGTTTGGGTATTCGTAACCACATGGAGTCCCATTGTTGATAACAGATACACATGAACAGTGGCCATACTGTGAAGCTACTAGAAGAGTTTAACATGGGAATTGCAGGCTGTGACTGTCTGTGTGTTCTATTCCTTCATCCTATCACAATCACACCTGGACATAGGTTCACTGAAGACCAAACTGGTTTAAAAAGCTTTGCATTGATTGTCTCTGTTCTGTGGGCCTGCAGCATGAGCGACAGTGGACAAACATCGCGCACACACAAACCACCCAGACAGTCAGTCTCTTTCTCCCATAGTTTGGTTCGTTGGGGGGGGGGGGGGGGCAGACTGGCCCCTAGAGGTCAAGGTCAAGTTTAACACGGAAAGAGGGAGAGGGAGAGGGAGGGGGGGGGGGGGGCAGAAAGAGAGACAGATGTAATGAGCTCAAGTTCAAGGCCACCGCACACCTTGAAGCTTCTTCTCTTTCTGTGTGTGTGCGCGCGCGCGCACGTGTGTGTGTGTGTGTGTGCGAGCATGCGTGCTACTGCACAGATGACACGGAAGACGCCATGCTGTCGCAGTGATGGGCACCAGGACAGTCCAATATAACCAGTCTAACCGGCATAAAAGACAAACATCTCGACTCACTCTGCTGCCCACTCCATAAATCATTAACCAAAAGATATCCTCCTCAATACAGATTGAAGGGAACTGAACCACGGTCCAAAAACACTTCACATGAGAATAATAATGAACCGCGATGTGTTTTACCTCACGTCAAATCACTGATAATTAAATAGCAGTATTTGGGCATATTCTCCCATAGTTTTACACTGGTTTAAACACTAGTGGCCCGTTAATTACAGCATAGGCCTAAATGTAGGCTACAAATATAGCCTAACAGTAGCCCACCAACGTGTTTAAGAAGAGTAGGCTAGTGTAAGTTGGTTATCTACAAACCCGTGGTTACTAATCAAGACAAATGATTAATATAATAATAACTGCACTGATTGATCATAGCAATGTTAAACCGCAGTGCTGATAATATTGTTCCCTTATTTGTTCGACCTCATTTTTACTTAAATATAGTCTACTTTGTATCTGTGGCATATCATTTTGACAGCACTTTGCATTAAAATAACTCCGGTTTATAATGTTATTCTTACAAACGTGTCGCAGCCCTTCCGACATTTTTAAAGAAACATCTACTGCTGATCAGAATCAGCTAACACCGACGCTCGTGCAACCATTTGCACATAGATTTTTTAAAAGATTTAGGTTGACTCTATTTCTATTGTTTGTGTTGTCATACAAGTAGGTATCGCACGTGAAATTCAATTCAAAATAGCCTACTCTATTCGTTTCCCTTGGCACATTTGAGGCAAGCGAGCGTGCAAACACAAATACACACAATTCATCCACACACATCAACACAATCAACACAATCTAAAAACAGAATGATGAAAGGCTTAATGACAGTGGCAATGCAAATACGACCAGGAATGAGCGTTACAAAACCCAAGAACGTGCCCACTGAAATGCTGTTTTTTAAACCCTAATGTTGAGATACCAAGAAATATAGCTACACAGTCCTGGTGATTAAGTGATGAATCCTAGTACCGGACCTACTGGGCCCAGGGGCCCAACGACCCGGGCCCTATTCCACCAGAACGTCTGATTAACAGTTTTTAACATTTCTTGTTGGAAAGTCACTTATCCTTTGATATTGAGCATCTGCCCATACAAAGTCTGATCTGATATGTTATTTTATTATAGGCCTAGTTTTCTGTCTGCATAGTAAATCAGTGAAGCGCATTAAATATAGGCCTAGACTATAAGCAAATATAGCCAGCACCGCAGCATTTAGTCCTGTAATATTTAGCATAATATTTATGGAGAGTGTCAGGCGGGAGGTGATGTGGCAGGAAGCTTTGGGGATAGATGGCCTCTTTTCATCGACAGCATTAACTAAATACTGAGGCGCAGCCGCACGTTACAGGTTAACCTGCTAAATGCGGCTGAAATATGAGAGCGGCACGCGGGTGTGCGTACTGTACCAGGACCAGAACCGTTTGAGACGAAAGCCGACGGAAATAATTAAAAAAACGAGACGCTATATGCGATTTTATTTCACAAGTTAACATCGACTTGTTTTAAATGAACCAGCCAGATAACAAGAAAATCTGCCTCCAATAAATGAATAAAGATGCATTCCTGGGCTTAAAAAAAAACTGTAATGTGGGGTCAGATGCACGAGTGGTGAATTTCAGCAAATTAATCTAAGTGCTGCAGACTTAAAATATCTTCCAGCATATTCACATGTCAGATACACCTGACATTAAAACATGAGTTCAGGCTTCATCTCATCCTCTGCCTTGCTTTAGTTTGACTTTTATTGGTTATTAATATTATTATTATCCATCCATGCATCCAAAAATGCATCCATGCATCAAAAATGTCACTCATCATTGTTGTTCAAAGGAAACATTTTCCTTTAAAGAACACTGTAGGCTATATGAATTCACATTTCTCATCTGATTGCATCTGGTACTTAAATGTATCAGCTGTATTTACATTTTTCTGCCATTTCAATTCATTCCTAAACATAAAATATTACCAACAGATTGAATACATCTCCAGGGTTTACCTACTAACTCCAACATAATGTCACTTCCTAAATAGATGCAATCTCTGCGTGTCTTTCATAAAACTACAGTCAGTATTCTCTGTGAAATTAACGTTGTCATCATCACAATCTCAAGATTTGTTATGGGGGATCCTGTCAGAGGTTGCAGTCTATCAGGAGTGTCTTGTGTGCTGGGGGTATTTTAAACACCAACACTAAACACATCAGCAGAGGTGAAATGCTGGCTCAGCAGCAGAGCCGTGCTCCCCGTTGCTCCAGAACTATCTGACATGACATTCAATAAGTGAAGTGCAGCAGCTGACCTTTTCGTTCTGTCAATCTGTCAGGTTTTCTCAACATTTACTTTGTATATACTTTTTTATTCTTGCTTCAAGCTCAGCCCATCCTGCCACTGCATTGCATTCTGGTCTATTTCCTGCTATAGGTCTTGACATTTGCCTCTGCCTACTTGATTGATTTCTGAGGGACTGACACCAAAACCTTACTGAAAGGTGTCCTGTAAGCAAATACCATTGGAGCTTCTGGAAGTTATCTAATTATTTCAAAAAAATATAAATACTCCAAGCAACTTAACAATTTACTAGATGTGACCAATAACCGTTTAATATTTTAGAGAATGCTTTCTTTTTAAAAACTTGCAAAGGAACATTAGAGAACATCTTCTTTCCCTAGTGTGATCATCTCCTGTGGAATCTGAATATTTAGAGTGGACGTGAGGTGGCAATGAATTATTTCAAAGTGTAAACCAATGGGATATTAGTGAGAGGGAGAAAGGTAAAGGGCCACAGGGATGTTTTGTAACAACCTATTTCACTTACAAGAGCCAGTAAAGGGGAAATCATACTTAATTTAATGAAAAGCAATGCCAGTTGTGAAAAACTGTGTGTCCTCTTTTAGGAAAACATTAACCAAAACCTTCACCTCACCTTAACTAAATAGAGGAGCTGTGTTAACAACATAATTATTTGATGAACATAGCAATTCTTTTGTCACCTCACCAAACATTTACAAAACATTGTTATCTGACTGAAGGTCTTCACCTTATACTTCAGTGGGGACCTTTCACAACTGATTTGGAGCAGGAAGAGGAGCGGCCATTCATATCTAAAAATAAGAAAATAAATGTTTTTGAAATTTCTTGTGAAATAGTTATGATGTGCAAACAGAGCAAACAAGGTGGAGTTATTTTATTTTGTCATGTTGGCTGTGAACTTCAACATTTCTATTTTAGACAAACTGCAGGTTTCTCCTTTAATCCTCAGTCTTTTATACAGCTTCTTCAGGATGCAGCAGATGGTCAGGGTAAAAACTGATCGTTCATCTTTCAGATGGCTGAGGTGAATTTTCCTTTACTATTACAAAAATGATCAAAATTATCTTTGTATGAAACATTGATCATGTCAGATATGAAGACAGCATTTAAACACATTTTTCAATAACTGTAATTGGTCTCTGTTTACATGCTGATCAGACTGAGCGGAGGCTAAAGTGACCTTTGACCCCATTATTCTGATGAACTTCAGCTGCTGTTTTTACTTAAAAATGAACTCTTCTAGTTTTCTAATGGGTCATTTACACACATTTCCCCCAAAACCAAGCCTCATGTGCAGAATATTTTCATCTTTAGAAACAGTATACAATTGAATACAAATACATCTAAGGTCTTCTTCCTAGCTTTTTCTCAAGCCTTCAACAGCATGTCATGGTCATATGATCCCAGCAACAGTCAGTTTTTTTCCCCCATAGGTCCCCCTTAGGTCATGTGATGATGACTGAGACATCGCCATAACAACTGAGCAAACTCCATCCACTTAGGAAGACAATGAGCTGTGATTGAAAGAACCCAAAACAGCTAGTAAGTGGACCTTGAATTAAATATTTTTGTCGAAAGGTTCCACAGTTTTGTACACAATCTATAAAATTCAACACACAACACTACGTAAAAATGTAATAAACATAATATATTGAGTTTTAACATGCGTGTGGTTTCACTTCAGTGTTCTCTAGTCCTGAGCTCCATATAGAAAAGAAGTCTATTGTCGCAGGAGTTTTTCAGCTTAATCTATACTTATGTTTCTTTTGTAAGTTCCACTATAACATTTGAACTTTGCTCAGCGTTGAGGGAACATATGGGTAAAAACACCACCATGTAAACCTGTGTGTTGTGCCTGCAGCCATTGTGCAAGCATGGATGTCGCTCCGCCTTCATGCAGCACACAGCAGCCTGTCAGCCAGTCTCATCCAGCTCCATACTTCATTATTACTGCAGCTCATTAAACTTCTTGCAGCCGTACCTGACGCCTGTGTGAAATCAGGTCATGAAACTGAAGAAATTGAAGCTTGGCAGCCTGTTTGTTTCTAGTCTCCTTGATGTTCACCAGTAGAGACAAGGGCAGTATGGTGACAACAGGCAAACTGTTCTGAGGATTAAGACAACTGTCTGCTACCTCCATATTGACACCCATACCTTCTTAATTAATAATATGTATAATAATAATAATAATAATAATAATAATAATAATAATAATAATAATAATAATAATAATAATAAGAATAATAATAATAATAATTAGTGTCTCAGTTGATATTGCACTTAGCGGTGCATGTTCCAAAATTTGGAGAACAAACGTGCAAATCCACGGACACAAAGTGATTCTGGGGCTTTTGGGGCCAGGATCCCTGGGTTATACTTGGGCTATGGAGCAGAGTGTTTTTTTTTTTTGCTTGCTTGGTAACTTAGCCTTGGTTGTATTACACACAATTAAAAAATAAAAATACTTTGTCACATTAGTGGTAGTTGATGAAGTGCACTATGAGTAAGTTATATATTCCAATTTTTTTTTTTCTGGCTGATAGGAATACGCCATATACCTGCATATACACCACTGGTTGCTGCCCCTGATGATGATATAACAGCTGAACATTGATTAGTTAGCTTCTGTTTTGTGAGTCTTTGTCTGTGGAGACTCAGTAAATGAGCCTTAGAGGACACACGCAGTATGGGGACAGAACTTCAGAGGTTCAACAGCAAAAAATCAGCTGACTAAATCACATTTGTTAAAGCAGCCTTTATAGACACACGATACAACCACACAGAATGTAATTAAAACTGTAATTATGAACTAAGAAAATGTGTTATTTAGCCAAAGTTATTTGACTTATGTATGAACTTTAGTTTGATGTTGGCCAGTGCAGTGGAAAAAAATCATGTTCCACATTTTGCCATACTATGAAACAGTATAGTCTATATCAATATTCATTTCAACCAAAGCACCCGGCTCTTACTCAAATATAGGCAATTATTATGGTTATAGGGCAGGCTTTTACCCAGCATTCATTGTGTCTTGTGTCCTTGAACTTGACCGAGCTGCAGCATTTAACAAGAGGAGAGCGGCTGTGTGTGTGTGTGTGTGTGTGTGTGTGTGTGTGTGTGTGTGTGTGTGTGTCCCTTCTAATAAAGAGTAAAGTCACTAACTATTAACCCTACTTGCTTGTCCTTAACTGAGCCAAGTATTAGTTCACAGTTGGAAGTTCTTATTATAATTATTTTTTAAATATTTTTTTATTATCAATCAATCATTCAATTTAGGTGTCACGGTGCATCCTAAGGCAGTGTCCTCATTTAGGACTTTGCTTATACAGTGGCTCTGATATTAAAATAAAATCTGTCCCTGCTGTTTATCAAAATACTGAAACACCATTTAATCATGTAAAAACTCAGCAGTTCGTCTGCAGTGAGCCAGAGTCTGTTGGGCTGTTGCTGAAGCATATTTATTATTATATATGTATTGTCGTGCTGTTGCAAAATATGAAAGTGATGATATTAATTCAACAAAAGAAATTGTTTAAGATAAATGTCAAATATTCACTTTTTCCAGCTCCTCCAGTGTCAATATTTCCTGGTTTTCCTCGACTTCTAGGAAACTGAATATCTTTGGGTTTTGGACGGTAAGACAAAATAAGACATACGAAGCTTTTGCTGAGATGTCCTCTTATTTTTTCCTTATCTAGTCAGAGGACAGAAGGTGTCATTCCGATTGTAAAACCCTTTGAGACAAATTTGTGATTTTGGACTATATATATATATATATATATATATATATATATATATATATATATATATATATATATATATATAATTGACTTGACAAATGATTAATTGATCGAGTGAGATGAATCGATAATGAATTGTTTGTGGCAGCCCTAGTTAATAGCAGAGATGAAATAGTGAAATGGTAAATGTGTTGAGAAATACGACGTCAGATCTGAACTGAAATAGAGAACATGTTGATAACAGAAATATAGATCCAGGCATTGAACTCTTAATGATTGAATGAATGAATCTGCAAAAATGCCTTCACATCAGTGCGATGAGTTATTACACTAAAGATGGGACAGCAAAGGAGTGAACCAGCAGTGGACACCTCTGGCTGTTCATCATGTAGATTAAAATGACAGATCAGTATCAGAATATGTGAATCGCCTTAATGTGGAGATGAAACGAGCTGATCAATTTGAGCCAACTCCGCTCGTTATGGCAAGGTGGAAATTACACAGGTAATGGCGAGACCAAATTAAAAAAAATATATGTTTTTCGAGACCTATAGTTTTTTTCTCAATCTCATTTAGGAATTAGTAATTTTGGAGAAGGACCGTGGATGCCTAGAATTATGAGAAATGAACTTACGTTATAGGCCTGAGCGCCGTAAAATGGATGGATGGATGTAGCTGGAGATGGAACACACAGTAGATTAGAGACAGTGAATAAACTGCAGGTAACAATTCATTATAGGAAACGGATTCCACAGTTTACAGAATCAACACTCAAAGAAATGTATGAAATAGGCTACCACTGTCCGTTTGCTGGATTCGAGGGCGGAAGATTTTCACAAATGAATCACGAGTGTATTTTTATTTCACCTTTATTTTTACAGGCAAGTCAGGTTCTTCTTTGCAATGGCGGCCTGACAATCACTTAGGAAAAAGGGAAAGAAGGCTAGAAAATAAATACATTAGAAAAACATACAGTTTAGAAATGATCTAAAATACAATTTGAAATACTACACAGACAACAGTAAACACTTATAACGAGTGCACAGGTACGTGGGTGAGTAAGAGAGGGAGAAACCATAACAATATTTAGCTGGGAAAATTATGATGTAGAGAATCAACTGCATGACCGGGAACAAGGATGATATGATGGTTTTGAAGGATGAAATGGAAATTAATTTTTTCCAGTTTGAGACTCTTTTAAATAGAATTCCAGTCGCGAGCGGCGGCAGATTGAAAAGATGGGAATGCTTAATTGAAGATGAAGTGAGGACCGGGTATTGTACCTGTATGTGACAGTCTTTGGCTGCAGCAGGTGACCTATAAGGAGGTGATCGAAAAGTGAACCAGTGAATCTCACGGCGAGTTGACAGATGAATATAGGTTGCAGTGGTGTGTATTGAAGGGGCCATTTGTGGCAAACCGGATAGCAGAGTGTCGGGTTTTGATAGAGTGGTCTTGCAAGCAACCTATAGTGAATATAGAAATAGAGTTAGGTCATCAAGTTTCTGACTGTATGACGGAAATGATCAGACTCGGTGTGACTTCGTGAAAGCTTCCAGTCTCCAAGTCCAGACTGAAACCAGCTTTTATATTTAGAAACCAATGTTCGCGCGTTACTTCAGCCCTGTAATGTGTAGCCTACAGCCTACTGAACAAGGCGCATTAGACCCGCTTTTTATAGGCTATCTTGTTTCTATGTTTTCGATAGAAATTGGTCTTTATTATACAGATAGTCATAATATATTGTCTTTTGTTTCTCAAACACAGCAGCCTACACGCTATGCACTGTCCACATAACATGATATTAAGCGTTTGTACAGACTCTCCACAGTTCCTGTCACAGAGCAGCAGAAACTGAACAGTAAAGCAGAGTTCTGTTCACCCAAACCTATATATGTTATTATGTTAGTATTTTAATTTAATTTGAAATGTTATATAAAACATATAACGTTTTAAATCAAGGTTATAACTAAACAGTTACAAGGCAAAAGTTTCAGCCCCTACACAACTGATTCACATGAGCTCAGTGAGCTTTACTAATGCAAATGAGAGGAAATGAGAGGCAGTCAAAGGCTGAAAAGTAGTAGTCTGTCTGTAGACCGTTTATTTTCTTCCCATGGTTCAACAGTAAGTTTAAATGTACAGAATTAATTAATAGCTACATCATGCTGTTTAATTTGGAGTGCAGGAAGAGAGGCCAGCTGCAAAGATATGAAATTAGGCTACAGCCTACAAAGTTTAAGAATTCCCATTATTTTTAAATTATGTTGAGCATGTTCCAAAAAAGGTGAAAAGGTAGCACATCTCAAATTTCCAAGTTGAGGACAAAATACTTACATGTCACTTGTTTATTTGGCTCACATCTCAAAAGAAACACATTTTGGCACAGTCTTTATCAGACTTAAAACAACACAAACAACATCATTTTAGGTATACGTCTGATTTGCTCCCTAGATTAACAAAAAGCCCTACTAGTAGGTCAGTTTGCAGCATTAAGCCTCCACTCTCTCAATTAAATGAAGAGCTGCTGCTGTCAGCCAATTAGAATCCAATTATTGTGAGGACACTAACATTGTAAGAGACAGCTTTTTCTGCTGACAGGACGGACAGGATGTTCATGAGGCCTGGGATAGCAGGTCTCTCTGTGTGATGTTCTGTTCACTCAGCGGCCAATAGGAGGGAGCCTTGTACCTCAGTCTGCAACTCAGGTGATCACACAAACACATGTCTAATGGAGAAATCAAAATACCTGTTGTATGTGTAGACATTCTATTCAATTAAATTCAATTTTATTTATAGTGTCAAATAATAACAAGAGTTATCTCAAGACACTTTACAGATACAGTAGGTCTAGACCGCGCTCTATAATTTGTAAAGACCCAACAAGTTCCCATGAGCAAGAATTTGGTAAAACAGCGGTGAAGAAAAACTTCCTTTTAGGCAGAAACCTCGGGCAGACCCCAGGCTTGTGGGTGGCATCTTTCACTGCCACTTTGGACAAAGACACTGATATGTAATACAGGTATTCAGATATAACATGGACATGCTGTATATGAGAATGCAAATGTTCATCCACTGTTAAAAAAAACTGTCACAGATTGCATATCTGTCTCCATTATGCATTCTGGTGTACAAATATGTTTTCTTACTGTGAATACGTGTTCACACATCATATTTGGGTATTTGCAGCAGTTGTGATGGATTCTGAGAGCACAATATGTTTGATTGATCTAAAACACCTAAAAAAAAACAACACTGTAATTCATTATTTTTCTTTAACTTCACTGCTGATAGTCTGGATCAATGGAAGTACATTTCCAGGATAATTGCCTGACAACCCCCATGTGGCTCACACTTCGAATGTCCCTCACCTTCCGCTCTCTGTGTGTTGCCATTCTCAAACTATACATTTCTTCGGGAAAAACAAACTTCGAGCTAGAAAGCTACAAACTGAGAATGGTAAGTTTTGGATAGAGCAACAAGGCAGGCCTGCTTGGTTCTTTCAGGGGATGTTTCTAAAGACTTACAAAGAATATGTTTACGGCATTTACTAACTGGGACGTTCTGGGACCGATTGGACAAGATGTTGAAGAAGTACACATGGCTATACGTACACTGGTAGGAGCAAATTATGTTTAACCATGTATCCAGCTAATTTAGCGTTACTTTATTGAGTGAACAGTTAACTTCATTTAATATTGTGGTGTTTTCTTTTCAGGATACAAATGTTCCTCCAAAACAAGTTCCTTCCCGAGACCATTTTGCAGAGGCACCGTCGCTGCATCCGGAGCTTACCGCCGCCCAAGACAATTGTGATTGGTTTGAAGACATGCAAACAACCAAATGTTTTTTCTCCTGTCCCAGAATGTATCTGTGGTTTAGCAAGACCTTATTCCACAGCGCTGTGTGGAGATAGATCTGGCAATGCGAGACTACACTGTTGAAATCTCCACTCTTTCTTTCAGGAGGGTTCAGACACCAAGAAACAGATAAGTCAATTAATGTAATAACAAAATAATTAATAACAAACTTTAATGGGTAATAAAAAGGAAGAAACTTCTAGAAGATCAACAGAGGACTGACTGTCATGTAATAAGGGTCATGTGTAGAGTGGGCAGAAATAACAGTACATTTACAATATGGAGAAACAAAATGACAATATTACCTGGAAATGCTGGAAATATATAAAATAGGGATGTAAGTTTGTTTAATTGATTACTGTGTAGGTTGTTTATGACCAACACATTCTCACTCCCATTGCATAAAATATGGACGCTTGGTCGTGTGCCTTTGCCGTTGTTATTGACCCTAAAAGACTCTTTTAGTGCCACATCTAAACATGGTTTATCGAACTGCGCTTGGTCGGGACTATTGGCGTCACTTTTGACACAGTTAGGTTAAAGAAAGGGTTGGCCTCCGCCAGGTTTGCGCTTTGTCACCAATCCTGTTTGTAGTATTTATGGACAGGATATCGAGGCATAGTCAGGGTAGGGAGGGGTTGCAGTTCGGTGGGCTGGGGATCTCATCGCTGCTCTTTGCAGATGATGTGGTCCTGATGGCGTCATCGGCCTGTGACCTTCAGCACTCACTGGGATGAGGATCAGCACCTCTAAATCTGAGGCCATGGTTCTCAGCAGGAAACCGATGGAGTGCCTAGTTGACTATTGGTGCTTTCACAAAATATTTACACAATGAGATTTTTGATAAATAATCACCAGTAATGTGGATATAATGACTAAGTGGGTAAAGGCAAATAATAGAACCATTACAACAGTCCGGTAAGTTCAGAAAATGACATAACTTTACTGTAATGCAGCCTTTAAAACAGGAAAAGACAACACTTATGCCATATTATGATATTTTACGATATCCAAAATCTAAGATGATATCTAGTCTCATATATAATATCGATATATATATATATATATATATATATATATATATATATATATATATATATATATATATATGTATATATGTATATATATATATATATATAAGTCCATATAGACTATGGCAGATGCTCTGATGTTTGTTCTAATAATAATATTTCATACTTTTTATTGATCCCCAGTGGGGAAATTACAATTTACACTGGTTACACGGTGCCTTCCTTAAGAGCACCTTGGCAGTGCCCAGGAGGTGAACTGGCACCTCTCCAGATATCAGTCCACACTACGTACTTTGTTTCGTACAAAGTGTGAAGAAATTCTTTCTCTTTTCAGACATGCATGTTCTGGGGTAAAGTTTTAAAGGATTCCCTCGTAAATCATACCTATTGCTTCAAGTGAATTCAAGTGAACCATCCACCACACTACCTACATATCCTTGTCCTCTTGTACTTGCTGAACCACAAAATCACCAACTGCATAATTAACTATATTATCATTGTTTCTACCACACCATTTGCTCATCTTCTGGAAGATGGGTATAGATCTGTGTGACTGGTTATTATTCTAACCAATTTAGTGTCGTGTCAGACTGCATCATACCTGGCAGATCATTTATATATATATATATACATATATATATATATATATATATATATATATATATATATATATATATATATATATATATATATATATATATATATATATTTTACAACCCCAAATCAGAAAAAGTTGGGACAGTATGAAAAACACAAATAAAAAAAGAATGTAGTGATTTCTAAATGTACTTTGACTTGTATTTCATTGCAGACAATGTGAACACAAAATATTTAATGTTTTGTCTGGTCAACTTAATTTCATTTGTAAATATATATCCTTTCCTGTCATTCAGACCTGCAACACATTCCAAAAAATGTTGGGACAGGAGCAATTTAGGGCTTGTAATCAGGTAAATTGGTTAAATAATTATATGATTTGAAACAGGTGATGTCAACAGGTGATTGTAATTATGATTTGGTACAAAAGCAGCATCCAAGAAAGGTCTACTCCTTTAGGAGCAAAGATGGGCCGAGGATCTCCAGTTTGCCAACAAATATGTGAGAAAATTATTGAAATGTTTAAAAACAATGTTCCTCAAAGAAAGATCGGAAGACATTTGCTCATTTCATCTTCAACAGTGCATAACATAATTAAAAGATTCAAGGAATGAGGAGGAAATTCAGTGCGTAAAGGACAAGGCTGCAAGCCTAAGCTGAAGGCGGCACTGCATCAAGAATCGTCATTCATCTATAAGCAATATCACCACATGGGCTCAGGACTACTTTGGCAAACCTTTGTCAAGTACCACAATATGTAGTTACAGCCACAAATGCCAGTTAAAACTGTACTGTGCCAAAAGGAAGCCCTATGTTAACAGTGTCCAGAAGCGCCGTCGACTTCTCTGGGCTCGGAAGCATCTGGGATGGACCATCACACAGTGGGAACGTGTACTGTGGTCAGATGAATCAGTATTTCAGGTATTTTTTTGGAGAAATGGACGCCGTGTGCTCCAGACCAAAGAAGAAAAGGATCATCCAGACTGTTACCAGCAACAAGTCCAAAAGCCAGGGTCTGTCATGGTATGGGGTTGTGACAGTGCCCTTGGCAAAGGTAACTTGCACTTCTGTGATGGCACCATTAATGCTGAAAAGTACATAGAGATTTTGGAGCACAATATGCTGCCTTCAAGAAGACATCTTTTCCAGGGACGTCCATGCATATTTCAACAAGATAATGCAAAACCACATTCTGCACACATTACAACGTCCTGGCTGCAGTCCCGACCTGTCTCCAATAGAGAATGTGTGGCGCATTTTGAAGCGCAAAATGCGACAACGAAGACCCTGTACTGTTGTCCACTTTAAGACTTGTTTGCAGCAAGAATGAGACAAAATTACACCTGAAACACTTTGTCACTTGGTGTCTTCAGTCCCTAAACGTCTTTTAAGTGTTGTGAAAAGGAATGGCAACATTACAAAGTGGTAAATGCTTTACTGTTCCAACTTTTTTTGAAATGTGTTGCAAGAACCAAAATAGGAATTTTGTTTTTTTGAAACAAAAACAATAAAAATCATGAGGAACACATTAAATTATGTGCTGTTGTATTGTCTGCAATGAAATACAAGTCAAAGTACATTTAGAAATCACTACTTTCTTTTTATATTTGTGTTTTCCATACTGTCCCAACTTTTTCTGATTTGGGGTTGTATATAACAAAGAGAACAGGGCCCAAAACAGATCCCTGTGGGACCCCTGACATCACTGGCTTCCAATCTGTGGTGCAACAAATAACTCTGTTGTCTAAAGCCCAGGTCAGACCAAAGATTTGCGACGAAACGAGTTGAAACTTGCAACTTCTTGCAACGAGCAGGTCTGCAGCGTTCTGAAACCTGCCAGTTCACACCAATGAGACAAGACGGTGTATCATCTCCATAGCAATGACTCTGCACTTCCGTCCTAAATTACGACTTTTAGGCTTTTTTGTAGCTGGATATATCATTTGTTTCGTGTAAATATGAATGTGGATAAGGTTCGTGGTATTGAGATGCTTGCTACAGTTGACTTTCCAGTGCTTACCATGCTTTCGGGCGGTCGTTGAGGCTCCATCTAATAATATTAATATTATAATTGTAATATAAAAATAAAATGGATTATGGATAATTTTATTTCTATAGTTTGTGTATAGTTTGACTTTACAGGTGACGTCTCTTACATTCTAAAACCAGTCTCTGCGACTTGAACAACTGAGTCACAGCGAAACCATCAGCTGGCTTGAGTCGAGCTGAGACGGGCCGGTTCAGACAGCTGCAACTTGTACCTGCGAGGTTCTAAAATGGTTTGGAATCGTTGGTCTGAATTGGGCTTAAAAAATGAGATTTTAACTTTAATAGCAGTATTCTATGAGGAACTGTACTGTCAAAGGCTTTTTGAAAGTCCATATAGGCCTATATGCAGTCAACTGACTGTGCTCTATCCAAAGCTTGTGACCATTTATCAAGAATTGTGAGTAGCTGAACTGTCCAGATATGAAGCCAAATTGTTTAATATGAAATAATTAATTATTTTTCATATGGTTGACTATATATGTCCTTATCAAGTTTTTCATTGTCCATCTTGCTAACAACTGCTCTGGTTGTTTTAGATGTTAGCACTGTTAGCCATGTTGTGTCAGCTAATAATTTTGGCAATGTGAGGTGCCGCACTCGGGTCGTAAGGGAAGTTCGGCCCTTTCCTCTCCGGGGGGGGGCGAATAAGGGGAAAGTGGTGCGTGCTGTCCGATCTTGCTCGGCCTCCACTTCATCAGCTAAATTTATATGAGATTATGCCTCAGTGGCTAGTAGAGTGTTTGTGTCACATTGGTTAGATTGAATGAAAACGCCTGGTGCAGAGTTTAGCTATGAGAAAAGGCTCGTTCAGGGTACCTTTCGAGAATGGGTCACAACTCTATTTAAGACATTAAAAATAGGGAAGGCTGCTGACCCTAATGCCATTTGCAGACATACGTTGCGTAACTGTGCTCAGCTCAGTAATGTCTTCTCAACTTTATTTCTAATGTGTGCAGATAGTGGTACCTACAGTTTGCAAAACATCCACTATAATATCCATCCCAAAATCAAATTTTATAAAAAAGTTAGAAAACGTCTTCCTGGGTTTGCTAACAGTTAAAATATGAGGAAAATATGAATGTGTTACAATGCATCAATTTGTTTTTCAGCTTTATCAAATTAGTACTTCTTTGTTGAAGTAACATATTCAAAACGATTGAGAAATTGGATTTTAATAAAAGGTTGATACAGCAAAAATGTTGAACTATTTGTTATGTGTGAGTTTATGATTATTGATAAGTTAGTTTTTAGCATTAGCAAATTAGAGGCTAATTCCCAGTGTAAAGCATTTTTTCTTGCACAACAATTTAATGAAGGAACAAAACCTACACAAATTTTAAATGTTGGCTGTGTATTTCTTAAACTGCTGTATTGTCCAAATGGAACTAATAGTATACTAGTGATATATAGTATACTGTTATATATATGAATATACTAACTTTAATTAATTAATATTGTTACAATGCTAAGCTAACCTGGGCTCGTTCAACAAAGGACATAGCTACTAAAGGCTAGTCTAGCCGATAACATTAATTATATTGTCTCCTCTCCCTCCTCTCTCTTGTCTCCTCCCCTTCTTCAATTTATGTTGTGATAGGTAATAGAAAAAGAATGATAAATCCGCTAAGTAAGAACAAGCACTTATCAGCAAACCTCGCAAATTTAGCATTCATTCCTCGTCAGCCAACGCCTATACCAAAAATTGAGACAGATAAATATTTTAACACACTAACACTAGCCTTACTAAACGTCAGGTCTTTGGCAGGAAAATCATTTTTAATCAATGATTTTATTATTAAGCACAATCTTGATTTTATGTTTTTAACTGAAACCTGGTTGGACCATAATAACAGTGGTGCTGTTCTCATTGAGTCAGCTCCCCCTAACTTCAGTTTTATGAGTGAGCATAGAGTGAATAAGAAAGGAGGTGGAGTAGCCATTTTGTATAATTACTCATTCCATTGTACTCAAATATCTTATGGAAATTTTGCTTCTTTTGAATATGTGACTCTTCAGCTAAAGTCCACCCCCCGAGCTATATTTCTAAATATCTACAGACCACCGAAATACTGTGCAGCTTTCTTCGATGACTTTACTGAACTGCTATCTATAATCTGTATTAACTTTGACTGTGTAATTATTGCTGGTGATTTTAACATTCATGGGGATAACCTGCAGGATAGAGGGACCAAAGAACTGTGTTGTGTTTTTGAGAACTATGGACTGACTCAGCATATGACGGAACCCACGCACAATAAGTGGCACACTCTGGACTTTATTATCTCCAAGGGTTTGAACATTTCCAAGGTTGTGGTGACTGACGTTGCTCTCTCTGATCATTCATGTGTTTTCTTTAACGGCACTATCTCGGTGCCCAAAAGTGTCCAAACTAAGGTAATCAGAAAACGGTATATCACTAAAACACCAGTGAAACATTCATTCAGTTTTTCTCCTCCACACCCGCCCTCACTGGGGTCTCAGTCAATGAGCTTGTAGATAATTTCAATTTTAAAATTACAAATGTTATTGATGCCATTGCTCCCACTAAGGTCAAAGCTGTCTGTAGTAAGAAAAGATCTCCATGGAGAAATGTCATACGGGTAGGAACAGAAAAAACAGAGTGTCGAAAAACTGAACGCAGGTGGTGAAAAACTAATCTCCAGGTCCACTATAACACCTATAAAGACAGACTTCACATTTATAATTTGGAACTGAGGAATGCTAGGCGGTCCTTCTTCTCTGACATTATCTCCAGAAACAATAATAATTCACGTGCTCTGTTTGCTACTGTTGATAGGTTAACAAACCCTCCAGTACCAGTAGCATCTGAAGTTTTATCTACCAAGGCCTGCAATGATTTTGCCTCCTTTTTCGAAGACAAAATTCAGAAAATTAGACTAACTGTCAGTGCCTCCACATCAAGTAAGGGATATGTGTTGCCACACTGTCCAGGCAAAACAAATTCCAATATCACACAATTTCATATGATCAACCATAAAAACCTGGAGGACATTATACAACATCTGAAAACCTCCTCCTGTTGCCTTGATATTCTACCAACAGACCTTTTCAAAAATGTTTCAAATTGTATGTATTCTGATCTTTTACAGATTGTAAACACGTCTCTACTCTCAGGTATCTTCCCAAAGGCCCTGAAAACTGCAGTCATCAAGCCACTTTTAAAAAAGAACAATCTAGACACGGCATTACTGAGCAACTATAGACTGATATCTAACCTTCCATTCTTAAGTAAAATCATTGAAAAAGCGTTTTTTCAACAACTAAACCTTTTCTTGTCACTAAACAATGGTTTTGATGCCTTCCAGTCGGGTTTTCGACCACACCACAGCACTGAGACAGCTCTTGTTAAAGTATTTAATGATATCCACTTAAACACAGATAGTGGCAAAACTGCAGTCTTAGTATTACTTGATCTCAGTGCTGCATTTGACACGGTCGACCATGACATATTACTACACCGATTAGAAAACTGGGTTGGCCTTTCTGGCTCAGTCCTAAACTGTTTTAAATCCTATTTAAAGAATAGGGACTACTTTGTATCTATAGGTAATTATACATCTGAGCATACAAAGATGACGTGCGGAGTTCCCCAAGGCTCCGTTCTGGGGCCTCTTCTGTTTAACATCTACATGCTTCCACTGGCTCAGATTATGGAAAACAACAAAATATGTTACCACAGTTATGCGGACGACACACAAATTTACATAACCTTATCGCCAGGAGACTATAGTCCTATACAAACACTGACTAAGTGCATTGAACAAATTAACGACTGGATGTGCCAGAACTTTCTTAAATTAAATGAAGAAAAAACTGAGGTGGTTGTTTTTGGAGCAAAAGAGGAACGATTACAAGTCAGCGCTCAGCTTCAAACGACAATGTTAAAAACAACAGACAAAGCCAGAAATCTTGGTGTAATTATGGACTCAGACCTGAATTTCAACAGCCACATTAAGACAATTACAAAGTCATCCTATTACCACCTTAAGAATATATCAAGGGTAAAGGGACTTATGTCTCAGCAGGACTTGGAAAAACTTGTCCATGCTTTTATCTTCAGTAGACTGGACTACTGTAACGGTGTTTTTACAGGTCTCCCTAAAAAATCAATCAGACAGCTGCAGCTGATTCAGAACGCTGCTGCTCGAGTCCTCACTAAGACCAAGAAAGTGGATCACATCACTCCAGTGCTGAAGTCTTTACACTGGCTTCCTGTGCCTCAGAGAGGTGATTTCAAAATACTTTTGCTAGTTTATAAATCATTAAACGGTTTAGGTCCAAAATACATTTCTGACCTGCTAGTAAACTACGAACCACCCAGACCTCTCAGGTCGTCTGGGACAGGTCTGCTTTCTGTCCCCAGGGTCAGAACTAAACAGGGAGAAGCAGAATTTAGTTTCTATGCTCCACATATTGGGAACCAACTTCCAGAAAATTGCAGGTCCGCTGCAACTCTCGGTTCTTTTAAATCAAGGCTGAAGACCATTCTTTTTGATGTTGCCTTTCGTTAAAAAACTATGCATTTCTTATACTTTCGTTGCTTATTTTATCTGCTTTTATATAACTGTTTTTAACGGCTCTTTAATGTTTAATTTCTTATACTGCACTGTAACTTTTATTCTTGTATTTTAATTGTCTTCATGTAAAGCACTTTGAATTGCCCTGTTGCTGAAAAGTGCTATACAAATAAAGCTGCCTTGCCTTGCCTTGTGTGGGTGCATTTTACGTAAAGCTGCCTATACATGATAAGCGATTTGCTCTCTGCGCACTGCTAGAGAGCAAAGTGCAGTGCAGGTATACATCATAGAGAGTGGCAAGGAAGCTATTTGTTAATATATATGTTATGCCTATTCACAAGCCTGGTAATCATGATACATCTTTGTCTTGCGTCTTGCCGGTCATATATGTGTCGCTTCTGGCTACGTCAGGTACAGCTGTTATCTCATTGGTTGCGCTTTCGAAAGGTCAGCGGCAACTAGGTCAAATTTAAATAATTTGAACTTTGAGCACAGCACAAAGTGACAAATCCGAGCGGTGCACGACGCCAGGGGTAGTGCAGTGCATAGTTGGGTGGCACTGTTCACCCCATAGGAAATCAATGGAATGGCTAGCGCAAATCGGTTTTGCCGCCTATCATGTGTAGGCGGTTTAAGAGTGAGACCTAAGCTGGCCAAGATGAGTGTATATCTTTCCAACTTCTAGAGGGGTCTTTGCTGTGTTAAACTGACTCACCCAGCCGCCATGTCTTGACTTCTCCGCCAACCTGCTCCTTGGTGTGTTAGTTCAGGTTTTAAAAGTTGTACAAAAAGCTGTGTTGTAGGAACAAAAAAAGTCTCTTCAATCAGAAAACAATAGACACACCTGCAGCTGCCTGAGTTAAATCAGCATCCAGAAGCACCTGTCATGTGTCATTTGTCAGTACTTACTGACCCTATTGGCGATAGCTAAATTTACTGAAAGACCTGTACTAGTGGTGCTGGGATTACTCTGAGGCTACATTTACACTGCTACGTTTTGGTTTAAAAACAAATATCTTTTGCTACATTTAACCCTCGCATTTACACAGCTCTGACATTTCCGAGCCCCTCAGCCGGAGACATTTTGAAACACTTCTGACCCCGTTTTGGTTTGGAATCTCTGGGGTTGTGTATCAGTCTCAACGGCCGCAAACGGAGACCTTTTGCATCACGGACACTGACACCAAAGTTTCGCTGCCTAATTGGGTCATATCAGCATGACGTCTTGTTCTCTGATTCGTCACGCCCCCCCTAACACATTACCCTTTCCGGTCTGAGAATACATGCTGCTTCCTGTTTATCTCGGCACGCGCAGTATACGAGAATGTTGATGAGATATGCAGTGTGCGTGTGTTAGTTTAAATGGAGGTTAGTTCTTCTACTAGAGCTAAAAACACTTGTGTGCACGGAGATCGCTTTTGGCTCAAAACTCCGCTTAAAAACCAAAACATAGCAGTGTAAATGTAGCCTGAGAGTTCTCCAAGCCACCTCCTGTAAGATTTCGTAAACTTAGTTTTTGGAAACATGGTCCTCCAGAGATATCGTGGCAGTATGCCCACCCAGCTAGAATTTCTTTGTTCCATGAATGTTCTGAGAATGTTGTCTTGCAATGTTCTCTTAATGATTATTTTTGGGGTATTTTCCATCCATCCATCCATCGTCGTCCGCTTATCCGTGGTCGGGTCGCGGGGGGAGCAGCTCCAGCAAGGGACCCCAAACTTCCCTTTCCCGAGCCACATTAACCAGCTCTGACTGGGGGATCCCGAGGCGTTCCCAGGCCAGGTTGGAGATGTAATCCCTCCACCTAGTCCTGGGTCTTCCCCGAGGCCTCCTCCCAGCTGGACGTGCCTGGAACACCTCCCTAGGGAGGCGCCCAGGGGGCATCCTTACCAGATGCCCGAACCACCTCAACTGGCTCCTTTCGACGTGAAGGAGCAGCGGCTCTACTCCGAGCTCCTCACGGATGACTGAGCTTCTCACCCTATCTCTAAGGGAGACGCCAGCCACCCTCCTGAGGAAACCCATTTCGGCCGCTTGTACCCTGGATCTCGTTCTTTCGGTCATGACCCAACCTTCATGACCATAGGTGAGGGTAGGAACGAAAACTGACCGGTAGATCGAGAGCTTTGCCTTCCGGCTCAGCTCTCTTTTCGTCACAACGGTGCGATAAACTGAATGTAATACCGCCCACGCTGCGCCGATTCTCCGACCAATCTCCCGCTCCATTGTCCCCTCACTCGCGAACAAGACCCCAAGGTACTTAAACTCCTTCACTTGGGGTAAGGACTCATTCCCTACCTGGAGAAGGCACTCCATCGGTTTCCTGCTGAGAACCATGGCCTCAGATTTAGAGGTGCTGATCCTCATCCCAGCCGCTTCACACTCGGCTGCAAAACGATCCAGTGAGTGCTGAAGGTCACAGGCCGATGATGCCATCAGGACCACATCATCTGCAAAGAGCAGCGATGAGATCCCGAGCCCACCGAACTGCAACCCCTCCCTACCACGACTACGCCTCGATATCCTGTCCATAAATACTACGAACAGGATTGGTGACAAAGCTGGCCAACCCTCACCTGAAACGTGTCCGACTTACTGCCGAGAACCCGGACACAGCTCTCGCTTTGGTCATACAGAGATTGGATGGCCCTGAGAAGGGACCCCCTCACCCCATACTCCCGCAGCACCTCCCACAAAGTCTCCCGGGGGACCCGGTCATATGCCTTCTCCAGATCCACAAAACACATGTAGACTGGATGGGCATACTCCCAGGCTCCCTCCAGGATCCTTGCTAGAGTAAAGAGCTGATCCGTTGTTCCACGACCAGGACGGAATCCGCATTGTTCCTCTTCCACCTGAGGTTCGACTATCGGCCGAACCCTCCTTTCCAGCACCTTGGAGTAGACTTTACCAGGGAGGCTGAGAAGTGTGATACCCCTGTAATTGGTACACACCCTCTGGTCCCCCTTTTTGAAGAGGGGAACCACCACCCCGGTCTGCCACTCCTTTGGCACTGTCCCAGACTTCCACGCAATGTTGAGTAGGCGTGTCAACCAAGACAGCCCCTCCACACCCAGAGCTTTCAACATTTCTGGACGGATCTCATCAATCCCTGGGGCTTTGCCACTGTGGAGTTGTTTGACTACCTCAGTGACCTCCACCAGGGAAATTGACGACAATCCCCCATCATCCTCCAGCTCTGCCTCTAACAAAGAGCATCAGCTGGATTTAGGCGTTCCTCAAAGTGCTCCTTCCACCGCCCTATTACCTCCTCAGTTGAGGTCAACAACGTCCCATCCTTACTGTACACAGCTTGGATGGTTCCCCGCTTCCCCCTTCTGAGGTGGCGGACGGTTTTCCAGAAGCGCCTTGGTGCCGACCGAAAGTCCTTCTCCATGTCTTCTCCGAACTTCTCCCACACCCGCTGCTTTGCCTCTTTCACGGCAGAGGCTGCAGTCCTTCGGGCCCGTCGGTACCTTGCAACTGCCTCCGGAGTCCTCTGGGATAACATATCCCGGAAAGACTCCTTCTTCAGTCGGACGGCTTCCCTGACCACCGGTGTCCACCACGGTGTTCGAGGGTTACCGCCCCTTGAGGCACCTAAGACCCTAAGACCACAGCTCCCTGCCGCAGCTTCAGCAATGGAAACTTTGAACATTGTCCACTCAGGTTCAATGCCCCCAGCCTCCACAGGGATGCACGAAAAGCTCCGCCGGAGGTGTGAGTTGAAGGTCTGTCGGACAGGAGCTTCCTCCAGACGTTCCCAATTTACCCGCACCACCCGTTTGGGCTTACCAGGTCTGTCCAGAGTCTTCCCCCACCCCCTGACCCAACTCACCACCAGATGGTGATCAGTTGACAGCTCCGCCCCTCTCTTTACCCGAGTGTCCAAAACATACGGCCTCAAATCAGATGAAACGATTATAAAATTGATCATTGACCTTCGGCCTAGGGTGCTCTGGTACCAAGTACACTTATGAGCATCCCTATGTTCGAACATGGTGTTTGTTATAGACAATCCATGACTAGCACAGAAGTCCAATAACAGACAACCACTCTGGTTTAGATCAGGGAGGCCGTTCCTCCCAATCACGCCTCTCCATGTATCTCCGTCATTGCCCACATGTGCGTTGAAGTCCCCCAGCAGAACTATGGAGTCCCCCTCCGGAGCCCCATACAGGACTCCATTCAAGGTCTCCAAGAAGGCCGAATACTCTGAACTCTTGTTTGGTGCATATGCACAAACAACAGTCAGAGTTTTCCCCCCAACAACCCGCAGGCGTAGGGAGGCGACCCTCTCGTCCACCGGGGTAAACTCCAACGTTGCGGCGCTCAGCCGGGGACTTGTGAGTATCCCCACACCCGCCTGGCGCCTCACACCCTGGGCAACTCCGGAGAAGAAAAGAGTCCAACCCCTCTCCAGGAGTACGGTTCCAGAACCGAGACTATGCGTAGAGGTAAGCCCCACCAGATCCAACTGGTAGCGCTCCACCTCACGCACAAGTTCCGGCTCCTTCCCCCACAGCGAGGTGACATTCCACGTCCCCAGAGCCAGCCTCTGCTGCCCGGGTCTGGTCCGTCGAGGCCCCTGACCTTCACCGCCACCCGTGTGGCAGCGCACCCGACCCCAGCGGTTCCTCCCACAGGTGGTGGGCCCATGGGCTGGAGAGATAGGTGCCACGTAGCTTTTTCGGGCTGTGCCCGGCCGGGCTCCGTGGCAAACCCGGCCACCAGACGCTCGCTGACGAGCCCTCCCTCTGGGCCTGGCTCCAGACGGGGGCGCCGGGCTTCCTCCGGGCAGGGTCTCTCTATCCCTTCCTCGTTTATTCATAGGGTATTTTAATATTCTAAAACATTTTTTGAATATTTTATTGACAATGTTCTTCCTTTGTCATTATTTAACATTGTGGGAATGTTTTATAAAAGAACATTTTATAAACTGTTACCTTCAACACAACATTGGTCAGGTGCCTTTGCTGTGTTATATCTAAACACGCTTTATCTAAACAAGCTTGGTTGGGACTATTGGCGTCACTTTTAACGCAGGTAAGTTAAGGAAAAGGTCGTGGGTGGGCTTATCAAAGGCACATTTCCGTGACACTTGGGACAAGATCGGGCCAGTTGGGGTTAGGAAAAGAAGAAAGCCACAGTTGGGTTTAGGAAAAGTGACACAAACCCCATGTCAAAGTCCTGTGTTGTTTGACCCATCCACCACCCCAACCATCCCCTTTACGCATTAATACTACGTCATCTTAAAGCGCTGTGTAGCTGCTGCTCTGCCTGATGCATACTACACACAAGCTGAAGGGTGCTTTTTGCCTCGTATCTGACGCTGACATCCACTGCCCATGTGTCCGTATTTTACAAGTTCTGAGTGAGAACTGGTTGGAATGTTGAAGGTAGAATGTTCTAACTTTATTTACACACCACATTACAGGAATGTTTGATAAAAATCATTTGGTAATCTGAGGCCTTAATAACATTGTAAACATTTTTTTGTTCAGAATGTTTCTTTGACAGTGTTCTTTCTTTGTTATCTGTAGCCCAGACAACATTCTCAAAACATCCTCTCAATGTTGCAGTTAAAATGCTATGTCTTAGTTTAACATTTAACATTATAAACTTCTTTCAAAGGTTCCTTTAAAACATTACTAGAAGTTGTGGGTAACGTTAACCAGTGTTGTGGAAACGTTCCCTGCGCCTCTGGAGACCATAAGCGGGTAAAATTGTAAGGTCTGACCGTAACACAACTGTGGTCCTCCACGCTTTTCCTCCACTTGCCGATTCGCAAACCCAGCCGGCCGGCCTCTTGCAGGTGTAGCAGTGCCTTTGCCAAACGGAAACTTAGCCTACTTTAGATATATCTTGAGCTAAACCTGGTGTCACTGTGTCACAAGCCAAAGCGATTAACAAGAGTTTTTTTTGTAGCAACCAATGTAATAATAATAACTTAGATGTATATACCCTGTAACCACATTAACTTTCTATAAATGTTACAGAGGGACAAAAAGAAAATAGTAGGCTAACACAAACACGGACTGAAAAGAAGAAAAAATAACAAAGTTATTTCATGAATGAAATAGACATATTACATACCTGTCTTGGAGGAAGAGGGCCAATTCAGGGTCGGTTTTGAATCCTTTCTAATCCCGTAATTGTCTCCATCTGACCGACATTCTTCATTGTTCTTCGTTTAATTTCCTTTTTTCTGTGATGGCCCTGCCCCAGTATCAGCCATAACTACAACAGATGAAAAATTACACAGTTTCACAAATATTTAAAAGTTCCCTGTAGCTACTTTGACATTATACATTTTATTGAATTTTATAATATTATACTGATAAACTAATTGAGAAAGTTGTTTTAATGGCCCTGGTTGCAATGCTGAGAGAAGTAAGCTGCTGTAGAAATTGCTAATTTATTGAGGTAGGAAATACCACCAACACCAACAAATTGCTTCTAGATTGTTTGTTTTACTGGTTAGATGGTTCTAGAGATTCATGCCACCCTACTGCCAATGCCATTGTGCCAATATGTGCTCCCAGGCTGTTCTCATTCACTATTCGTACAAGTTTATACAAAAAGTAATGCACTATTTAATTCATAAACGAAGGTACATTTCAAGCATAATTGCCTGAAAGGCTTAGATAATAACCATATGTATATCTGGGTAATGGTAATATAGTTATATTAATATTGTAATAGCATGGTAATAATAGGGTAATATGTGTTGTTTTCACAGTATTATACGGTACTATCATCGTAATACCTTCCAAATTAGATACTTCTTGGAATTTAAAATTGGTAATTACCATATTATAATGCTGACATTCATCCACCCTTTATGTCCCAAACATTTCCCTTTTTTTTCAAGGTAATACTTACCCGCAAATTATATGTTTAATCTTATGACTTCTTACCTGGAAACACGTCTGGTAGTTTCTGTGTAATTTCCATGAATTAGAGCTGCAAAATGCAAAAGTGCCTGTTTCTATTGTATTACATGGTAATATTAGAATAACAGAGGTGTAGAGATTACCTGGAAATACGTCTTGTAGTTTCTGTGTAACAACCATGAATCAGTGCCGCAAATTGCAAAACTGCCTGTTTCTATTTTATTTCAAGGTAATATTTGATACATACACATTTTATAGTATTGATACCTTGTATGTAAAACTCCAAAGAAAGGCCATGTATGAACATGTTTATACTGCTATACATCAATTAAGTATTTACTAAACAAAACACAAATGGCTGATTTTGCTACAAACAGAAAACAAAAATCACTGTAACCTCAGCCACACCTTATAAATAACAATATTTCCCCTAAAACTAAAATCTGCAGTATTCAACTTAAAATTTAAACATATTTTTTTCTCAAATATTAAACAAAAATGTAATACCATCACCATCTAATTCCCTTTTTACTTTATATGTGATGGGCAGGAACTCTCTCTCCTCTTTATTTTTTTTTTTCAATTGTTGCTTTCAATGTTGGCTCCCTGTCAAGGAAAAGCTTAAGTTCTTTCCCATATTTTAGGAGAGAGCCACCTGGAAAGGGTGGAACCCTAGGTTTCTCCTCATTGTCAGCTGCCAAACGGAACTCTGCAATCACAGCAGTAGTATAGTGATTTATAATGGACTAAAGAAAAAACAAAACACTTTTGAAGCTCATAGGGGACTAGCTCCTGGGCCGACCTTGTGACCCCCTTCTAGCCTAAAATCAACCTGAGATGCTCTAGTAGTTCAGTCCTACTTGCTTTTGAATTGAATTTATTGTTTTTTTTTAAATAACTTTTCTTACATCTTAAATAAATGTGGGCCAGAATGTAAAAGGAGAGTAAAAGTAATGGCGTATTTTATCTGCTTTTATGTTTAACTGTTTTTAACTGCTCTTTAATGTTTAATTTCCTATACTCCACTGTAACTCTCGTATTCTCGTATTTTATTTTATTTTATTTTATCTGTTCTTTTATCGTTTTTATGTAAAGAATCTTGAATTGCATTGTTGCTGAAATGTACTATGCAAATAAAGCTGCCTTGCCTTGCCTTACATGTTTAAGTGTTTGCTTATTGTCTTTTAATTGTATGTAATGAAAAAAAAAGTGCCTCATAAATAAAGGTATGGTTAGTTTTTAGAAGAGCTGAGTTTACAGCTTACAGCAACTTCATGCAATACTGTCTGAGGCTTTCGTTTCATACCCACAGTAGCTAGTATGCTAGGGGTGTACGATTCAGAAAATGTCACGATTCGATTTACAATTTTTAGGCTCACAATTCGATTCAATATTGATTTTCGATTCAAAAACGATTCTTGATTAAAATAACGATTCACAGTATGTAAATGTAGTTACTTTTCCCGTGTAGCCTATGTATGTATGTATGTGTGTATATTTATATATACTACTATATATATATATATATATATATATATATATATATATATATATATATATATATATATATATATATATATGTGTGTGTGTGATGTCTGTAAGCTAAATCTTTTATCTCTGTACTTCCAGTGTACAGTTGGTGGGGCGACCTCATAGTCTCAAGCACTGAAACTATAGTTGTTTTGTTCCCTTTTCAGAAAAGAAAGTATTGTACTGTATTAATATACAACCCCAAATCAGAAAAAGTTGGGACAGTATGGAAAACACAAATAAAAAAGAAAGTAGTGATTTCTAAATGTACTTTGACTTGTATTTCATTGCAGACAATACAACAGCACATAATTTAATGTGTTCCTCATGATTTATTTTTTTTTTTTCAAAAAACAAAATTCCTATTTCGGTTCTTGCAACACATTTCAAAAAAGTTGGAACAGTAAAGCATTTACCACTTTGTAATGTTGCCATTCCTTTTCACAACACTTAAAAGACGTTTAGGGACTGAAGACACCAAGTGATGAAGTGTTTCAAGTGTAATTTTGTCCCATTCTTGCTGCAAACAAGTCTTAAGGTGGGCAACAGTACGGGGTCTTTGTTGTCATATTTTGCGCTTCAAAATGCGCCACGCATTCTCTATTGGAGACAGGTCGGGACTGCAGGCAGGCCAGTCAAGTACCCGTGTCCTCTTCCTCCGCAGCCAGGACGTTGTAATGTGTGCAGAATGTGGTTTTGCATTATCTTGTTGAAATATGCATGGACGTCCCTGGAAAAGATGTCTTCTTGAAGGCAGCATATTGTGCTCCAAAATCTCTATGTACTTTTCAGCATTAATGGTGCCATCACAGAAGTGCAAGTTACCTTTGCCAAGGGCACTGTCACAACCTCATACAATGACAGACCCTGGCTTTTGGACTTGTTGCTGGTAACAGTCTGGATGATCCTTTTCTTCTATGGTCTGGAGCACACGGCGTCCATTTCTCCAAAACAATACCTGAAATACTGATTCATCTGACCACAGTACACGTTTTCACTGTGTGATGGTCCATCCCAGATGCCTTCGAGCCCAGAGAAGTCGACGGCGCTTCTGGACACTGTTAACATAGGGCTTCCTTTTGGCACAGTACAGTTTTAACTGGCATTTGTGGATGTAACTACGTATTGTGGTACTTGACAAAGGTTTGCCAAAGTAGTCCTGAGCCCATGTGGTGATATCGCTTATAGATGAATGACGATTCTTGATGCAGTGCCGCCTGAGGGCTCGGAGATCACGGTTGTTCAGCTTAGGCTTGCGCCCTTGTCCTTTACACACTGAAATTCCTCCTCATTCCTTGAATCTTTTAATTATGTTATGCAATGTTGAAGGTGAAATAAGCAAATGTCTTCCTATCTTTCTTTGAGGAACATTGTTTTTAAACATTTCAATAATTTTCTCACGTATTTGTTGGCAAACTGGCGATCCTCGGCCCATCTTTGCTCCTAAAGGATTAGACCTTTCTTGGATGCTGCTTTTGTACCAAATCATAATTGCAATCACCTGTTGACATCACCTGTTTCAAATCACATCATTATTTAACCAATTTACCTGATTACTAGCCCTAAATCGCTCCTGTCCCAACCTTTTTTGGAATGTGTTGCAGGTCTGAATGACCGGAAAGGATGTATATTTACAAATTAAATTAAGTTGACCAGACAAAACATGAACTATTTTGTGTTCACATTGTCTGCAATGAAATACAAGTCAAAGTACATTTAGAAATCACTACTTTCTTTTTTTATTTGTGTTTTTCATACAGTCCCAACTTTTTCTGATTTGGGGTTGTAAATAATTTCCCCTTAAAAAAAGTTTTATGATACACGGTTGGAGCTTAGATCATAGACATTGAAAACTAAGTGCTGTTTAAGTTACATTTAATACATACACAAAAAAGATTTGAAATGGGAATAAAATTGGAGGAAATTAAACCTGCCACCCCTCAAGTGTAGCATATGAGAACATATATACAGTATATTATATAGAAAAAAAACTGAAAACCCCACAAATACAGTTGATAAGGCTTTGCAATCTGTCTACAAGCTTATCAAACTTCTGTAGCAAGCTTGCGATATAGCACCTGCAGCAGTGGGAGCTTTGTCCAGTGCTTTTTTCAGCTGTTCTCTTAGGAATTATTTTCTGTCTTTGCTGCTCAATTATTGCTTTGGCTGTTGGAGCCAATGTGGATGAGGTTCTTGGTGCTTTAATTAAGAAAAAAGAAAAATTACATGTATACATGCAATTTAAAACAAAGACAGTGAAACTTTAAAATTTAAAAGAATAAAGGAAATCAGGAAATAGAGTGACAGTTCAGTACAGTATAACATTGTATTTTCATTGGTTTTCTCTGTTTTGTGCTTTACAATCACAAAAGGGAAAATAATACACCTCTTCCTCCAATGCATATAATGCTTATTGATTAATTATCTACATCCATCTAATAGTTTTTTTTAAATAACATACTTACTTTCCACTCCAGCTTCCTGTAACACTTCAGTTTCCTCTACATTGTGAAGTTCATCAACTTCTGCAGATCCACCAATGCTATCTGCGTTGATGGATGAAGGAAACTGCTTGGCTCTTTTGCCTCTTCTTGTGGAAATCATTGTTCTGAAAAGTTTGAATAGCATTATGAAAATATTTAGTCGTGTAATGGTGACTTGAGAACAGTAACTACAGCAGAAGAATGCTGCCTTCACATTAATTAACTAGTAGTATAGTTCAGCACTCACATGGGACATGTTCTGAAAAAAGACATATCTAAAATACATACTCCATATAGGGGCTTTATAACGTATAGTGTACCTCAGAGTATACACCATCACACCACAGGTGTGTATCCACAGGTAGGCCTATACAAGTTAGTAGTGCAATATCGTGTGCTGTAATTGAGATTCTGTCCACACAAGTCTGTATTTTGAGCCTAGTGCACACTAGAGTAAGAGCGGCAAGAGATTAATACAAACTTAAACTTAAACAGTTTTTATTTTTTTTTATTTTACATATTTTCCCAAACAACAATGTGTCTTTTAAAACCAAAAATGGATTTGTGCAGTTAACAGGTCATGTGTTATAAAAACATCTCACACAGTAAAAAAGCATACGTGCTTGGAATTCTAAAATATCAAAATGTATTAAAAAGCTACATATTACCCACATTATATGGATAAGGAATAGTCACTGCCCAAATACATCTCACAAATACTACAATTTATTTTAACAGAATTAGGGTTAACCGGGGTAAAGCTTTTATATAGTAACCTAATATGGGATTAACATAACCTCGCAGCGATCAGGGTCCTCAGCAAGACTGATGACGTTGGCGCCTGAATTCGTATTCGTGGGCTGTCTTTCTTCATGAAGCGCAAATCAGTGTTTAAGTCCCGCTTCCGCCGCCTACTGGTAGCAAACTCCTGTCAGCTTTGTGCCTTACAGTCTATAGAGTTTGTCACTGCGCAATGTGAGTCTCAACGCAATTGAGGTGTTGAGTTGCGCATGCTCAGATTTAAACGGTTAACGGCATAACGCCAATAACAGAAGATGGAAATAGCAATAATAGAAGATATAGAAGCAGGGGCGCCACGAGGAATTTTGGGCCCCATGACAAAAAAACTAATTGGGCCCCCTCTGCGCAGCTGTTGTCACCACATCTCTAGGACCTGTCCCATCAAAAGCTTTACATAATTCTAATTAAAGGCTTGCAACTGTCTTGATTTTTGTAGTTCAATACTAGTACTAGCACAATATTTACTGCTGGTGATTTGTACATGTATGCAAGTCTAGTATGCAATCCACTATTTGATGCAAGATTAAAAGCAACCTTAAAAAAATGTGCTGAAGGCCATTTTTTACAGTCTCAACATATTTTTATTGTAAAATTTTACAAAATGGAAAATTCTCTTAACAAAATTATTATTATTAATTATTATTATAATTATTAAGGAAAGATTTAAAAAAAGAAAAATGAACAAACTTAAATATATAAATATCTATTAACTACCCTTCATGATGGGAGTAATAAAGTCTGTATCTATAGATGTCATTTCATAATTCAATCTAAATGAACGTATCAAACTGGATTATTTTAATATTGTCTGTATCTTACATGCAGGCTCAGGTAAACTACTCACTGTTTCCAACTGCCCAGCATCAGTACAGACAATTGTACAGGTTTTTATTTTTTTATTTTATTTCATAATTATCATTATGTGAGAAAATAATTGTTAGTAATGTGTTTGAATTTCTGTAATTAATACATATTTCATTTTCTTTTTTGTAATGGTAAGGAGAGCAAGAGACCCACAGACATGTCAAATTAGTTTACGTGACTAACATGTCCTTCATCTAACACATTTACATGACAGGGGGTTACACAGTTTAAAATATATAAGATGCCATACATCTTTAAGGTGCTTTAGAATGAACAGTGCGTTAATGTAACTATCAGCTCAAATATCTTCTCTGTTTTGGGGCTTGTAGATGACCAAGTCTTGCACCCAGCCGCAGCAGAAGGTCTCGTAGCTTTCCAAGGATTTCATGCTTTTGAATTCTTGCATAGTGTAATAACTGATGCCAAAAACCAAGTAATTAATAATCTCCACGTAGGTTAGAGCATGGATCGGGCCGAATGTTTCTGTCTGAACCCAGACACCGTTAAAATCTAATTTCTTTCTCATACTAATGACACATGTACGTTTGTTTGTGTGGAAAGCTTTTATTAAACAACTGTAGGAAGGCATTCGGAAATGTCAACAGATGAGGTCAGCGCACACGAGGCAATAAGTGCACGTAAATAAGCTGTTCAAATGTTCAACGTGTTAACAACAAGCTCACGTTAATAAGCTGTTCAAATGTTCAACGTGTTAACCTTCTACTGACTGCAACTAAACAAACACCGTGAGTGCGCTAAGGCAGGACCAAACCATTTCATGCAGATACAAGGGGGTGGTCAGTCAATATGGATGTTTACTTTTTTGTGGGGATATGGGGATATTATGGGGATATTTAACTGTTACTGCCGAAAACAAGTCTAAACAAAGAGATCATTCATTTAATTATATTTCAAATATATATAATGAATGATGATGGTTTAATCATTTTATATTAGTTTTTACCTATTCTTTGGGGCCCCTGTCAGTCATTGGCCCTTGGAATTGTCCTAACTTTTCTGCTTTTACTGCGCCCCTGTATAGAAGATGGAAATCATTCCAAAAACGTTTTAGTTATCAAATGCTATCTATGATTGTTTGATTGCTAACGTTAGCTCAAAACCCCATTCAAGTAGCAGCTTTTGTTGTGTTTGATTGCTAACTTGTAGCCAGCAGTGAATGAACTTGGTTATGTAGGTCCATTTTTATTGACTTTTTTATTTTTATTAACTGACGTCAGGGATCATGCTGTGAAAATGTGATATGCTACACTAAATAATAAATGTCTTGGATAAGTACTTCATTACCCACAATCCTGAACAATCCCACAGTGATGCCTCTGATTGGTGGAACTCGTGCTGGTGAGGAGGGGGAGGAGGGGGAGCTGCCAGCACGATCCATCATGCACATGCGCAAGATGATTTTCCGACGATCTACAACACTTCACGAATCACGACCTGTTCCACACTTCGGCCGACAAGCTAACATTAGTTTAGCTAACAGCTAATTAGGCTAACCGCTAGCTAACAGCTTGATTCAATCTAAAATGTTAACTCAAACTAAACACTGGGGAAAACAGGTTACAGCTGATGTAACAGCTGTTATATATTAATGGTTCTTTTCAGGTTTTATTTTGAGGGTCTTTTAAAGTTATTACATGCTGTCTAAGCTAGCGGTTAGCCGAAGTAGCTGTTAGCTAAACTAACGCTAGCTTCCTTTATTCAGTGGTGCGCGGTGGTTTGTGGGATGAGTAGTTCCTTTGCTCGATATTGAAAATATGTACACAGTCTTGTACCTTTGACTTTTGGGGGATTTTCTGTTCGTTTTGTCACTCGAAATGACACGTTGTATGCTTATGAGTCACGTCGTAGCTGGTTAGCCTAAGGTATGGTCTAAAACTCTTACTATACGGATTCTTCCAGACGTCAATGGGAAAAATGAACGGGAAATTTACTTCCGGAACCCAAGGTCTCTCGGAGTGTGGGCGGGACTGTTGAGCTCTATGGTTGAGATGTAAGAAGGGGAAGTGCCAGGGGCCGATGGATAAGATAGCAATAGTATTTCTTCGTGCCAATATTTTTAATTCCGGTCACGTAACGTTAGGTAACCTACAGTATATTAACTGAAAACCTAACCGAAAGAGGAAAAAGGAGGAAAAATAAAATGATAAAATGGCTACAACAAAAGAAAGTGCTATGTAAAAAAAGAGATGCCCTAGGTGTGGAAAACAGATGAAAATGAAAAAGTGTGCAAACACCAAGGATGGATACCGGTGGTGAGTTCTTGATCTCTAGCTATATTTCTTCGTTTTTATCTGTTTATCAATGTGCCATGAATTAAGATAGCTGACCCTCCTTAATCAGTAACCGTTAACCAGCAGTCATCCGAGAGGCTCAGACATTTCCGCGGACAGCCTACATTAGTTTAGCTGCGAAGTTGTCAGCTGTATGTCTGCCTGGCATACTTTCTGTGCAGGACGGTTGATGAGACGTTAGTCTGTTTAAGGAATAAAACATGATCATGGTGTGTGGAGAGAGGCACAGATAGATATTTTAAATTAGGGGAGCCCTTTTAGTCCATCTGTTAACTATTACGACTTAGGCTACTACTATTAAGTAGGCTACTGAAGTGCTAAACCTTTTGACAGCCCTGTATAATTTTTGGCATGCCTTTTATTCTTAGGGTGTGCAGGAAACATCAAAGATTTGTGTCCAGATCCATAAGACATGGGTCAATTTTCTCTGGCTGTCGTACCTCTTTAACATCTTGGATGATGTTTATTCATAGGTATGTTATATTAAACAGTTAATATACATATATTAAACAGTTAATATACATATATAACAATCTATTTTTTTCTAAAAGCATTTGTCGAGAATCACGAGTGTCTGTCTGCATGTTAGAAGTGTGCTTTTATTGTAATACTGTAGATTATAATTTTATTGATTAAAGAATATGTAATTCCAAACAGGGAAACAACATTACAAAAGTTGTTCATCACAGAATTGTTGCATGTTGCAGGTTTGCTCAAGGATTAAGACAAAGTAGATTTGATTGAAGGACTGTGTGGAAGCAGTCACACATTGGCAACATGTCCAGCAAATTAAGACGTGTGTGTACGAGCAGTCAAACGCTTGCAGAGAAGGGGGAAAATGAGAATAGGTGGTGGACATGCCTTTGTTGTCATTGATGAGAGCAAATTCTGTCACAAGAGAAAGGTAATCATGCTAATTAAGTCAATGTGTGTACTATACGGTATGTGGCAAGTCTAATTGCATACTGATTCAGTTTTTTTATTTTGTGTTTGACCCTCATGTTGTCCTCGGGTTAAATTTGACCAGTTTACAAAGTTTCAATATCATAAATTTGGGTTTCTTTTAACCAAATTGGCCCACAAAAGATTAAGGATCAGATCTCTATTTTCATAGAATTTTGGGTGTTGTATTAGATTTTATAGCATTATCCTGACTAAACTTTGACAGATCTGTTATCACATCACATCATTGATCATTTCTGCTTTTGTCTTACACAAAAAGTATGAATATAAATGAGGTTTATTGACCATGAATTCCAAAAATAAGTGTAAAACTAGTGCAAATAAATAGGTCTAGTGTTGAATATACTGGTGTTAAAGGAAAAAAGTGCCAAAAACGTTGAAATAAGCAGTTACCTTTGACCCAGGAGGACAACACATGGGTTAAATGAGCTGCCCTAGAAATTTCTTTAAAAAATGTATGAGTCAATTACTTTTGCAGTTGTAATACTTCAGTCTAAAACAAAATAACCTTATTTATGAAGTAGTATTTCCACATGATTCTTTTTTTTCATATTCCTATGGTCACAACTAAATTGATGAAGTGGCCCTGTTATTCAAATTGGGGCTTGTCACACTACATTTCATAATTTTGGAAATGTTTACAAATGAACCTCCAATAGTTACCTAAGCAAACATTTGTCAGCAAAACCTCACCATTCATGTGGTGCATTCAACTATCTGTATGTATTTGGATCATTGACTAGAGAAACAAAAAACTCATTAATCCTACACTGTCCTTGTTGTTCTGTGGCACGATGTATGGTTGTATGGAGCCTCCACGCAGAGTTAAGTGGCCTGATGTTTATACTTGTGCGTTGGTGTGTGCTTCGAGCCGGCATGTGTGTGTGTGGGGGGGGGGGAGTGTATGATCGAGCGAGGGATCAGTGAGAGAGTGACAGTGATCAGCTCCGGAGTGAGCAGCGACTCCAGAGTCATAGTGAGAGAAACAAAGTGTCTCCCCTGTTCTTTCTGACCACGGTGGGAAATCTGGAGCAGCGAAAGTTAACCCTCTCTTTGATTTCATGTTGTTTATGGAGGAGAACCAGGAAATGAGCAGGGGGAAATGCAACGCTACCAAGCCACGGCCGAGCGACGTATGTCGCCGCGACGTTTAAGGCCTTTTTATGGTTGTGCGTAGAATCGACGGCGTACCCCTGCAGACCACTCTGCGTCTGCGCCAGACCCTACTCCGTAGCCTGACGTGCACCTCGAAAAATGTAACTACACATTGCATTTCCCTTGACTCATTTCCTGGTTCTCCTTCTCCATAAACAACATGAAATCAAGCAGAGGGTTAACTTCTCCTGCTACAGATTTCCCACCGTGGTCAGAAAGAACAGAGGAGACACTTTGTTTCTCTCACTATGACTCTAGAGTCGCTACTCGCTCTGGAGCTAATTGCTTCTCACTTCTCCCTCACTCCATCACCCACTCCCCACACACACACATGCCAGCTCGACGCACACACCGGCACACAAGTATAAACATCAGGCCACTTACGTAGGCTACGGTTGAAAGCTCTGCGTGAAGCCTCCGCAGAACTGTAAAACAGGCTTTAGTTAAATTTTTCGAGAGGTGCACGTTAGGCTACTGTGTAGGGTCCAGCGTAGGTTTTTGTCTCCACGTACCTACGTACAGTATGTAGCAACAGCGTGGATTGTATGCAGAAGTATAAATCAAGCTTGTTTCCTTGTATTTCCATGATTGTTGTTTAAATAACTTCCAATTGAATCACCCCTGATTTTTCCTCATCGTCCTTACAAATCTTTCCATTTTTCAGGATGCACGTGGATGGTTTTGTGCTACTTGGAGGAGTAGAGGATGGGTCTTTGGACTGCTAGAGGTCAAGCAACGACAAAGATGGCCTATCTTGAAGTTTGTTCGCAGACGAAATGCAGACAACCTGCTTCCCATTATACAGAGATATTGCAGACTGTACGATTATGAGTGACTCCTGGTGCCCCTATCACAGACTGAGTGAATATGGATATATCCATTACCAAGTCAACCACCAGAGGTTCTTTGTTCACCCAGCAATGGGAGCACACACACAACACATACAGAGGTCCTGGAGGACCTTCAAGAATGAGGTGTACTGCTTCAGGGGCAACTTCTGTGTAACAACCATGAATTAGAGCCGCAACATGCAAAACTGCCTGTTTCTATTTTATTTCAAGGTAATATTTGATACATACACATTTTATTATTATTGATACCTTGTATGTAAAACTTCAAAGAAAGGCCATGTATGAACATGTTTATACTGCTATCCATCAATTAAGTATTTACTAAACAAAACACAAATGGCTGATTTTGCTACAAACAGAAAACAAAAATCACTGTAACCTCAGCCACACCTTATAAATAAAAATATTTCTCTTGAAACTAAACTGCGTGTCTGTTTGAGAGTGTGTGTGTGTGTGTGTGTGTGTGTGTGTGTGTGTGTGTGTGTGTGTGTGTGTGTGTGTGTGTGTGTTTGTGTGTGTGCGTGTCTCTCTGTCTGTCTGTGTGTGTGTGTGTGTGTGTGTGTGTGTGTGTGTGTGTGTGTGTGTGTGTGTGTGTGTGTGTGTGTGTGTGTGTATTATAAAGGATGGATTGGCTCCATCTCAGTGTGTTTTAGCCAGCCAGTAGTTCCACTCAATGAATTGTAGGGTTTCTCTTAAAGGAACACGGCGACTTATTGGGACATTAGCTTATTCACCGTAACCCCGACAGTTAGACAAGTCCAAGATGATTGTGATTGGTTTAAAAAATAGATGTAAAATAGAATAAAAGAAACCTGTTGCTCTAAGGACACTGGCTGGAAGGGGCACCAAGTATCCTCCTACAGTAGTTTACATAGTTATGGACACAGAGTTGAAAGTCCTGTGTTTTTGTACCCATCAGTCCAACGCGACCTCCTCCCTACGTGGACTTTGTCGATCTTTATACTATATCGCATAACTTCCTCCTTAGAGGCAGCCCTGCACATCCTTCTCATGATTCCTACCAATTAGTATCGCATTGCCAGACCTATCTCCACAGAGCTGCAGAGTAAGGTCTGGCCACTCCACACATACATTCTAGGATAGGAGAAAAAAACTGCTCTTAGTTGTTTGTAATATTGTTCAGTAATCTTGTTTACACAAAGTTCATTTCACGGAATTCTGTGAGATCAGGTTGGAGAGGTTTAGGTGGGCCAGTCTGAGTCAAAACGTCCAGGGCCATTTTTCATTACCAGCCCCCACCGCTTGCAGAACTACAGATATTTAAAAGGCGTCCAGCAACACTACATGTGAAAGTTAAGAAAAAAGCTCAACTTTATGCAAATGTATGTATGTATGTGAGTATTATGGTGGCCATTTCAAAACTTAACTGTCCATTCTGAGTACATAAATGATTTGCTCAACGCACAGAGCTACATATTTACAAACGCTGCATATTGCTTTGTATCTCTGTGAACAGATATCGTTAATGTTTCAAAGCAAAATTTCTGTCTGAACATGGACTTTTTTTCCAATAAAGTAAGCTCTAAAAATCCGATTTTCACATTTTCCATAATGCAACAATTAATAGCGTCTTTTGTTAGAACCTCTCTAAACATCTACATCTTTCAACCTGCTGAGCAGAGCAAACTCATGGTGGTGATGATATATAAATATTTCCAACATGTTATAAAATGCTGCTACGTGATAGTCTCACATTTTTGACAGATAATGAGTTCTGTTGTCCCTGCTGTTGTTCTTAGCAGCAGCTGCTTTCACTGACTCTTAACACAAAGCCCAGAGATTTATTGAGCAAACAGTACATGACATCTGGGCAGCAGTTTATTCTGCAGCAGTCAGTTGAAACATTAAAGATGAACAGCTTCTCAGCTTCACTGATGCGTGCAATGAAAAGCACAGCGAGAGGCAGCTGCTCTCTTCACTTCTGTGTGAAGATCGTTCTCTACGAGACAACTTGAGAGAGGTCATGAGTTACGTTGTTGTATTGAATACAGCCAGTGTTACTGCAGTGATTTGACTGATGTAATTAGCATTAGAGGCCTAATCAGGCACCTTATCTTTTCTTCTGTAAACAGTGGTGTGGATCAGTGAGGATGGGTTAAGGGGTTATTCACAGTCATCTCTGTCATAACATGTTCTTGATGGATTACAAGTCCATGATAGCTTTAGCAACAGACAAGCAGCAGCTAGTACTGCTATGCAAGCAGACTTTGATGTTAACTGTTACGTTTAGCAGGGAAAGGAGGACCCAAAATGCAGAGAGCAGGCAGGCAGACAGGAGTAGTCTTGCTTGATTATTTAATAAATGAAAACAAACACAAAACCAAAGGAGTCCTGGAAATGGTAGGCAAAAAGGTATTCCAAAAAACATAAAGTCCAAGTCAAAAAGTAGAAAGCACCAGAACAAAAAGGCAAACCGGGAAGTCTCTCAAACTAGAAATATAGACAGGAGAAAAACACACTAACCACAAACAGAAACAGTACAATGATCTGACACAGGACAAGGGGAACACAAAGACTAAATACAGAGGATAATGAGGAAACAAGAGGCAGGTGACACGTGGGCTGGGAAACAGGTGGAAAATATCAAGCAATCACAAGAGCGGGAAAAACCAAAAGACAGGAAGTAAAACACGACACAGCAAGACAGAAAACCAGACCGACAGAATAAAACAGGAAACAGCCAAATACAAAAACAGACTACCAAAATAAGACAAAACACCAAAACTATAACATTAACGGTCTTTACACAGGGTTTCTGCAGGTTTTACTAAGTCAAATTTAAGACTTTTTAAGACCATTATGAATGAAATTTAAAACCCTACATCACGACATTAATAACAAAACAAAAAAACGTCAGAGTCGGGAAACATCACCTGAAACAATTCTCTGATTTCCTCATTCACATTGTAGAACTGGTGTCTAGTCATCCTGTAGAGGACCCAGAATAGGGTTGGGTATCGTTTGGGTTTTTTCTGATACCGGTCTTAAAACTATACTTTTAAAATGTCAGTGCCTAAACGGTGCCTGAATCGTACTTTAAAAAAAAGTGTATTGTAAGGCCGTATGGTCAATTATTTTTTTATTTTTTTAGAATGTAATAACAATTACTTATAACAACTTATTTTACCAGGCAATTGCAGTTATACGACAAAAGAAGAACCACTAGATGACAAAGGGGTATTTTACAATAACACTGAATGCACCACCAACTTCCCAACTGTAATTGAACATACCACTAAGTTATGTGATGTTTCTCCGAGAACTCTGAGTCTTTAACTGCAGGCTGTTGGATGTTCCAGTGTTGAAATAATTTCCAGTGAAACACTGCCACACTTTAACATTACACCGTTTAATTTCAGCATTCTGTTGCCTCTTTTCGGCCCGGTAGATACATATTGTCACCGGAGGTTGCTTACGGGAGTTGCAGAGCTGCATTAGCTGCAGTGTGGAGGTACTGCCGGGACTGGAGCCACCAGATACTCGGCAGAACTGGCTGATGTTGTTTGCTGGAGATCCTTCACAGCACTAACTGCTGATGTTTCTCACTTTTTGCATAAGATTCCAGCCCCCATACACCCAGCATTCCCATTTTAATTGAAAAAACTGGTACTTCCACATACCTAAAGAATAAAATCTGTTTTATGGTAGTGTAGCCTAATAATCCTACCCTCGAAATCCAGAGTTCTCGCGAGAGCACAATTTGAATTTGCTCAGCAAGTCACTCTGGCACTGAGTAATGATGCTCATTAACCGAGCTGCACCAATCACATTGGTGTATCTGATATAGGTGGGTCAGAGGTGAGCTAAACAGATGACGACAGTTTAATCTACCAGTTAGCTACCAGTTACCAATTAGTTGACACCATTCTTTCAGCTAGAGATGCAGAGACTGTCTACACTTAGCAGGCTGAAAACGCACAAGAAAGAATTGTACTAGCAAATGTTTAGGCAGGTGCTGATGAACTTTTCTCATGTAATGTTAGTTCTGTGTTTTCTGAGATTTTGAGAATTAGTCTGAATATTTTGAGAAAAAAGTTGTAATATTATGAAAATAAAGTTGTAATTTAATGAGAATAAAGTCATAATATTTCAAGAAAAAATCTACAAAGAAACAGGACTTTCACCCAGGAGAGTCTGTGTCCTGAAAATAAAAGAAAACAGTAAGTTTTTTAACTTAAAGGAACAAACTGAACTTTGTCACGGAACTTTGTCACAGAACTACATCACGAAACTGTACATCATGGAACTATGTCATGTGCATGCCGCGTTGGTAACTGGAAAGTAACGTAACAAATGTACATTTTACCCCAAACGATGATCTTTTTCTATACTTAATTAGTTTTTGTGCATAAACCTAACCAAACTACGACCATTTTACAACGTTGTTTACGTTTATGTACATTTATGTATGCGGGCGGAAAATGCTCCTGTTGGTTGTATTTCCTGCCACAATTCGAGGCGCTAATATATGAAACGCTACTATTGGTCGTATTCATAGACTGTATATAAAGAATTGGCATAGCATCAATCACGTCACCCATTGGTTTGTGCACTGCTGTTTTAAAGCCAGGAGTTTGCATTTTGGCTGTAGCCATCTTGGTATTTTGAGCCAGAAGTGACCATATTTGGAGCAAAGGGCGGAGCTTGGGAGAATGACTAAGCCAGTGTTATGTATGGTTTAAATGGTCCTGCACTAAGCTAAACGCTAAAAGAGGGAAAGTCACCGATATTTAACCATTGTGACGTGACTCATCCAGTGGGTAAAAGTGAGAGGGTCAAAGTTTAAGATGAAACATGGACAACACCCAAAAACAAGTCCACGGCTATTTCAAGAGATCCTCACTCTCATCTCGTAAAATACGGACGCTTGGTCAGGTGCCTTGGTCGTTGTTATTGACGCTAAAAGTCTCCTTTAGCATCATATAACGCGCTTTATCTTTATCTAAACACAATAATGGGACGGGTTTAAGAAAAGAAGAAAGCGACTTTAGGAAATGGGACACGAACCCCGGCCTCCTGGGTGAAAGTCCTCTGTTTGACCCATCCACCACCCCAACCAACCGCCCTACGTGGAATTTCGGCCTTACATACTACTTGCTACCGTAGTCACTCTTAGTGTTACGTCATCTTCAAACCCTGTGTAGCTGCTGCTCTCCCCAGTACGTTCTACAAACACGCTGAAAGGCGCTTTTTTCGTTGCAGTACAGTACACAGTGCCATGGTTCGCATTGCTAAGCCTCTATCATAACTGACACATTGGTGTGTAGCCATGCCCCTAAAGCATCCCCTGCTTTGTCTATTTTAAAATAAATGGGACCATACTTTACAGAATGAACATTGTGCTGTATTGAAGAAGACTTGAAACTAGCGATTGATACCATAGACTTAGACTTCTGTAGAAACAGACTTCTTTTTGGAGCCAGTAGAGTCGCCATAAACTTGTTAGGAAAATGGTAATTGAGGTAATAAATCAAGTGAGTCATTTCCCTGTAGACTTCTATAGAAATGGACTTATTTTGGAGCCAGTAGAGTTGCGCCCTGCTAGAAATGAGATAGAATGCAGGTTTAAGGCACTTCTGTATTGGCTTCACTTTTCAGGCACGGAAGTTGCTGCTTGGTCAAACAGTCAATGTGGTTGTGTGTTGCTGGAAGAATCATGGAGTAAGTAGACAGTCCCAAAAAGACCAAAGGTGTCTATAAGCGAGGGGGACGAAGAGACAGCGACATAGAACTACCGTTCAGAAGAAAGTCAAAATAACTGTAGGCTACAGCAGACTATCAGAAAATGCTAAAACATGCATGTCTCAACGTATTTTATTATGACTTTATTCTCAAAATCTGCAGCCTGCAGCAACAGAAGCTCTCCCTGCGCCCTCTGCTTCGTCTTTCTGTTTAATGGCAGATTGCAACCATTGATTTTGACATGTCCCCTGTGTCCCCCTGAAACTTACACCTATGTGTGTAGCAACACACCAACCCATTCATGTGCCTTTTTTGCCATGTGATGTCATTTACCTTTAAGTTCAAGTTATAATTCTAAGTATGTCTCACGTTAGGGGTTGTGGAAGAACATAAAGGATATCAATCATTTAGGAAAAGCAGACAGAGCTGTAGGATAGAAAGTGCATACTTTTACAACACCAAGGCAAAACTGTGACAGAACAAAATCTGGGTTACTCAGCACAAGTATGGAGGGTAAAATACCAGAGTGTGGTGATGCAGCAGATTTAACAGCCATATGTTTTACAGATACGTACTTTGATCAAAACTGACAATCCTTTGGAATAACAGGGTTTGGCGGAGTGAGTGAACAAACAATGGAAAGCATTACAGCTCTAAAATGTCCTGCTGAGGCCGAAATCAAAGCCAAGAAGGAAATCTCATCAGTATGCACAGTCACAAATTAAGTTAATTCTTCATTTGGTAGAAATATGTGCTCAATAAATGTCCGTCACATTTGCAACTAAGTACTAATTACGACCATCATAAACTTTGATTTTGGGGCGAGGTGTTAGCTTATGGCTGCTGAAACTAAAACAGCTGGTGGGGATCTGATCTGGATGAAATATGGATGATCAATGTCATTGAGAAACAATGTTGTCCCCAACTGCCCCAAGTAAGTCAACTTTCCACCTACTATTTTAAACCCAGTCAAGCCATTCCACCTGGAGAACTACAAATTCAGGTCAGGTATTTGTCATTTGCCTAAAACCACTTATGTTTACCTCACCAGGACCTCTAGTTGCTCATGTCAGAAGGAAGAGTGTAGGTAGCTAACACCGCAAGCAGACTTTAGGGCGATAAGACCTCCAAACCATATGACGATATAGGTTGTTTATTCCTACCCTCTAATATGACCCATATGAGCATTTTCGGTCCTTATATCTAAACCACAGTACATAAAAGTTGTGGTTTTGAACATAGCGGTCGTCGTTTTAAACACGTTGTTAACATTGTGAAATGTTCACACTTTGGTTATGTTTAGGCACCAAAACTAGTTAAGTTTAGGGAAACTTTGTGTTAGCCATTGTTAGCAATACCAGTTGATAACGCAGTACGCCATTTTTTGTGCATACAAACAGCGTAACAACATGTCCACAAAGAGAAGTTGAACATGCCTGTGTGAACGACTGATTTAGTGAGACATAAATAAGACAGAAGTGCTTATAACTTTGTTACTACAGCTTTCACAACTGTTGATACAAGGGGCAGCCATGTTGGATTTTGAACTTGGGCTACTGTTAGGTTGTCCAAGTTCCGAGCTCGGAAATCCGAGGTCGGGGCGTTTCCGACTTTGACCTCAGAAAATTTGCACTATTAGTCCTGTGTTTGTTTGATCCACCCCTCCTTATGAGGAACTTGACGCTTTTATACTTTGCCACTATAAATGTAAATATGAGTCATAATTGCTGCTGGGGGAGGATAGAGGTCTGGGTAAATGGTTGGTCAACAAAGCATGCGGCTCTCTGGAGCTGGTCAGCAATGTAGTAGCAGGAGCTGGCTGGTTTTGTTCAACCTCAAATTTTGTTGCTGTTTGTCATTGTTGTCTATTCCACAGATGCATGTGTCTGCCAAACAGTGCATTGAAATGACCATGTATGTCCTGGTTTTGCCTTAATAATGCAAATCTGAATGAAAGGTATTTGAAAGTTCAGGTTATGAGAAGCTCCAGGTTATAGGTTGTTAAATTCATGTGGTGTATACATGTCACCTAACCTTAACCATACATAAACCAGTTTATTTGCCTAATCTTAACCATACTGTAGTTCCCATGCGCAGATACTTGTCTTGAATTGCCTTGTCATGAATCATGAGCTGGGCTTTGGCAGAATCATCCAATATTAACATTATGTAGGGTTGATCATCCACATTAGCATGTCAGCACATGAACTGAACACGTGAACATAGTGTATACAAGTAGGTCAACTGGCTTGTCTCAAAATATAGGCCTATGAGACAAACATTTGTAGAAAATAATATATAGTACTATAAGTCATCATCTTGAAGAAATAAAGGAATCAATGAGGCATCAAATCATCACTGCTACTAAAGGATGTCAGTCATCACACATTACTAGTATGGGCCAACACCATAAGAAAATACTTGAGAACTTAAGAATTTTAAAGAAGAAAGTAGCATATGTTGCACGAACCCTGCTAGGTTGTTTCACGTTTTAACCAAAGAGGTTATAATAATAAGAGCAACACTCCATGGAGTCGCCAATACACAAACATCTGCACGCAGTCGCCGAGCCAAGTCACCACTATTTGGACTAAACTCAATTGTTTGCATTAATGACGGAGATACGTAAAATATGCCATTCCTACTCACGAGAAGGGATGCATCTGTTTAAAATGGCCAGTAAACAACAACCATAGCAGTCATTTAATCTAAATTAAAATTGAAGCTAGACTGAACTTGTCAAACTGGCTTGGCAAAATTACTTACATGCTAGCTAATGCTACACTTTGTCTACATAGGATTTAGCATAGACCTCTATTCCAGTAAAGGCCACGCTGTCTGATTTCCTTGAAGAGACCCTTTTGATGACAAATATTCAAATTATTATTCATTTCAAAATAAACCTGTCAAATCAGGCTCCAGTTTTATTATTTATTTTATTGTTGCACAACGAAATGCAGTTGTAGTAGTATCTGTGGAGATATGGGTAGCAAACATTTGACATCTAAACATTGTCCATCAACTTGAATTTGAGCACCAAGCATTGCAACGTTAAACAACGGAAAGAGTCTGCCTCCCCTCATCCCACCAGTTCTCTGTCGGTGTGGAACACAGTCCGCCCGTCAAGTGCAGCAGTCTGATCCAGGAGCCAGGTCTTTGCCAAGTGGGCACCGCACAACATTCTCCGATATCCCGTCACTGGGTCACACCGCCTTCGGTGGCACTTGGTTGGCTGTGTGGTTGAAAGATGCCGTGATATGCAGTGATATTCTCAATGTCTGCTAAACTTAATCCAGTCCCTGGACTTCCTTCTCCGATGTTTATGAGTTTATCTCTGCCATACACCATATGTGCTTCGTTATTAAAGTTGAAAGGACAACTAAATTAAATTAAAATGTAGCAATGTTTATGGGAGCTGCAGGCCATGGTAATAACTAAGCATGATAGATTTTACAAGGTATTGTTGCATTAATTGCAAAAACTATAAGCAAGATTGCTGCAGTCAGCAGTTAGCAAAACAAGCTACAATGTAAATTGGTGGGCAACTGTGCACCTTCATTAATATTAAAAAGTGCTTATTTTGCCACTGACAGGCTCAGATTATTATTCTAAGTGTCTGACAACATTATGGAAAGGATTCCCACAGAGCATGGCAGTTCTGTTAAAGAGTAAGATCCTTTTATAAACATAAAACATCCGTGAAATTGCTATCGCTAAACCCACCAGACTCCATGTATATAAACAGTAGTTTTATCAGTAACACTTTACAATAAAGGTACACAAAAAAGTAGGTAGTTAATGATTAACGAATGAGGAACAAATGAGGAATGAATGAGGAATGAATGGTTAGTTAATGAGTAGTTTCTGATTGACTGTGATTCAAGCACTAATGATATTACTGTTAAAACCTCTTAAGGATCACTGTACCGTGTACAGCACACTTAAGCGTGAATTATACTGCCCGTTCATGTTTGTTTATTTATGTTTATACTCGCACTGGTGGTCGCGACACTAGTTGCAGTCTTCTCCTGAACAGAGGTGGCGCTAATGAGGAAAGACTACCGACGTTGCTCTTTCTATGGACTACAATAAAAAGAAAAAGATAAACAACAGCAGAACTGGCAGCAGCATTGACATAAATGCTTCGATTTGATTGGATGAGCTACTTGGTGGGATCAAGCCTTTCATTCACCATAAAAGAACTCATCTTAACCCAGTAAGTTTACAAGAGAGACTTGCAGTCACTTGGAGAGTCCTGGCATCACGTCCGACAGGAGCTCGTTCATGTTTCCTGTTTCCGTTTTGTCACGTGCCGCTGAAAAAAACAGAGTGGTGCGCAACCTGTGCTTGCTTGCTTAAATCCGGGCGCGCTGGCAGGAAATTACATCATTTTGACATCACGATGGCACGCGCCACCTTCAAGCATATTTTGGCCATTAGTGGCTGTGGCGTTGCTGTTACCTCCACTTATAAAGGTTTTTATAACTTTTAAGCATTAAATCTTCAAAATATTTGGTCATGCAACACAACAATTGAAAGCATAGCCTCTCAAGATTCAATTAAGCCCACACACAAAGCATAAGGTGATTTATAGCAGTTATACAACTGTAATCAAGTTAAATAAAATAATTTAATTCAGAATTAGACTGCACAGCAGGGGCCTCATGTATAAACGTTGCGCACGCACGAAAAGCTTGCGTACGCTGGTTTTCACGGACACTTTGTGATGTATAAAAAAAACTTGACGTGAGAATGTGCGGTCCGTCACGCAAACTGTTGAGCAGTCGTGAGAATGTGCGGGCCGTCCGCAAAGTCTTGTCTGGCTCTGTAACGTGGCGAATTCTAAGTTAAAAGTGCTGAAAATCACCAAACATTACAAAATAAAGGGAATTGTGGGGATTTGTTTTTGCAAAAAAGATTTAATAGGTGTCATATAAACGAAGATTCATGTCTCCAAAAGTATTCTACACATAGAAGGCCCCCTGCTGGTTGTACTACAGCACTTTCTTTTCAAAAATAGGCATAATTCTATTTTTTGGCTAAAAAACATGTAATAGGTGTTATATAAACGATATAAACCAATGTTATTTCTCCAGGTTGAAGGACGGCTCGATTGGATGAAAATGACTTTGTAGCTCGTTGTTAACCTTTTTACGGTACGAAATATGCGTCGTTTGTGATTTAATAACATTTTGCTATAGAGTAATTGATCCCGGAAGTTTGAATCTGTGAATGTCTTTCTAACTTAACGAAGTGCAAAACTTCATGATGCATAATTGATCCCGTGGATGATCAGGCTATTAAGTGAACAAGGTGTACCCGGTCCACCAAACACTGGGCCGTCTTGACTGTCTTAATTCTGCACATATTTCTGTTACTGTAGTCCTATTTACTATTTCATTATTTTATCCATGCATGGCACGCGGATCCGTGCGCACTGTCACCTGCCGTGGAGACGCTGGCCTCACTAATGGTGTGTTCTTTTTGCCTCGGAAGTTGGAGGTCGCAACTGGGAATGACGTCACACACGAGTTGAATGCGTTCTTTTTGCAAGTGGGATTTTCATTGTTTTCATTAGCTCTAGCCGTTGTTAGCAACGCCAGTTTAATCAACGTATACGCTGTTTTTTTGTGCATACAAACCGCGTGACAACACAGATTGAAGACAGTGCTGCGTGTACGACTGATTTAGTGTGACACAAATAACACAGAAGTGCTTATAACTATGTTACTACAGCTTTCACAACTATCGATACAGGGGGCAGCCATGTTGGATTTTCAGCTCGGGTACCTCGGTGGATGTACGAGTTCCGAACTCGTAAATACGAGGTCAGGGGGCGTGTTTACGACTTTGACCTCGTAAAATACGAGTTGCGAGGCAAAAAGAACGCACCATAACCTCTCCTCTGATTCGGATCTCTCTCGCGCTGGACTCAGTTTCACTGAGTCTAGCCTACTAACACTTAAAATAAATGGCATTACATTGGTGGGTTCAAACTGCTTATTGTGCGTCATTTGGACTGACACTGAGATGCATGTTGTTCTGTAACTGGTGTGGTGCTGCCACTATTCTCGTGATTTCCACTTCGACATTAGACATTGTTTATTAAAATTTCTGCCATGGTTCGGTGCATTCACCACCTGGTCAATATTTGTCACTCTGGGCATTTTCTTTTATTGCTTATCCAAGATGACAAACCTCTAAACAGAAAAACATTTCTCGGCTCCACCTCCGCGATCAGCACCTCAACCTCACAATCGGTGAAGTTTTTTTCCGTCTGCAGCGGGATAACGCGTTGTGATTGGACGAAGAATGACGTCGGGGCGCATTTATAGTAATTTCCATATTCATTTATGGGAGGAGGCAAGGCGGGGTTGGTGGCTCGTTCATGTGCGCTCAATTTCACGTTGATTGTAATGTATCAAGGATAGGTAGGCGTTTGCCTGGTTTTATACATCTGAATATTTCTGTGCGTAGGTACTTTCAAGTTTTGGTCGTACGCCATCTTCTGGTATGAAAGCTGCGCAATCTTTTATACATGAGGCCCCAGGTGTCTGTGCATTCATACCTTTTTCATTGTCCCTTTATCCACAGAGGTGATATAATCCCAAAAATTTTGTTTTAATAAATCCACAAGAGTCCAAGAAAATGGAATATCCAAGCCGTTAAATCCAAAACGAGCAAAATCTTGAAGTTTACAAACCCTGAGTTACAAAAAAAGCTATTCGCAATTTCACTTCTGGGCTCTTCAAACTCGTGTCTCTACTCACTCAAGACGTCCTTAGGAATAAAACAAGACCTCTCATAAGTCAATCCGTATCCGGGAGCCTGAGATAGACAAGCTTAAAGCCCAGTCACGGCTCTGAAGTAAATTGGGGTCACAAGGGTTCAATCAACATTTGCTTCAGCCAGTTAAAATTCCATGTTATGAAACCACCCTAGCCTTGTAGCCAATAAGAAGACGATTTGAAAGACATATTGAAACCCATTGACATTTTAACCCTGTAATGGCTGGCTCTGTGTTTCAGCACAGTGACTGCAAAGCCCTCCCTGACCAATTTATAATTACTTATTTCTATATATTTATGTATATAGTTATTTCAAGTATGTGTGTGATTGATGTGGGTGTGTTTTTGTATTTGATAAGTTTTGTATTTTGCACTTTTTTGGCTTTTTTCCTTGGCACTTTTCTAGAAAAACACACAGACATATCTGTAGAAAGAAAATCATATAAAATCAATTTTTGAGTCTTTTGGCTTCTGGATTTTTTCTGTAGTAAGCTGAGACATGTGGCTAATGTCCTGGATTGTCTGACACCTGGAAGATGTGTTCACAGCAGTGTATTTTAATCATTTTACAGATGTATGACTTGGATTGAAATAAAAAACCTCCATTCTAGCCTCTGTAGCTGAGATATCATTGTACCAATGTTAGTGAATAACGATCGTTAATAACAAATGATTAGTTAGGCATTCACTACCATTAGTTCAGCATTGTGCGTACCTGGAGATAAAATTATATCTCATACTGAATGGTTAATCATTAACAAATGATTAGTTAAGCATTCCACTCAGTACCAATGGTAGTGAATGCTTAAAGGGATACTTCACCGATTTAGCATTCAGCTTTGTATCAGTAGAAACCCGGTAGTATTTCTGAATGACCGTGCGTCCCTCCCTCATATCCCCCTGAGAGGGGAGATCTCTGCATTGGGGGGTCTGGAAAAAATCTTCCGATGACGTAAAATGACGATTTTTGCGTCATCGGAAGATTTTTGGCCTTGCGCCACGCAGTTGAAAGTACATATTGCAGCAACGGTAGACGTCACACTTCAAAAAGCGAAAGTGTACTAAAGGCCGTCAATCAGCCGTGGTTGTTGGAGTGCATGTCGGACAGTGGTGCGGATGCGCGCTTCACACTACCCGACGGAAAGGATAGAGAGAGAGAGAGAGAGAGAGAGAGAGACTGCAGCGGTCCAGAGGATAATTAACTAGTTGGGATTTGGTAGTTGGGATTTGCAGCTCCAATGTTCTTTTTTTCTGATGACGCCAGTCTCTTGCTCTTTTCAATATCCGTTTTCTTATTCTGGGCGAAGAAGAAGAAGACTCCTGTTCCTGAAATTTGGATTTTGAATACGTGTGGTCCTCCGTGTTTCCTTCTTCAAACTTGCCGGGGCCAGGAAGCGACGATACCCATTAGCAGCAGCTGTGACTCGAAAATGCAAAAAGGCGGAGCAGTATAGCCTGTATGTCCCTTACCGGCTAATGTATTTCAAGATGGTGCATGACTATGGAGCGTCTACCACAGTTCATGCAAGTGCAAATGTAAAATGTCAAGCCAATAGGAATACTTGAAATTGATGGTGGTGGTCAATATTCATAAAAAAGGACAAGTTTGTGAAGGGCAATACAGATTTTGATAATAAACAACTGCAAATGTTACACAATGGGGCTTTAACTAACCATTTGTTACTCATTAATTTAACAGTAAATACCAGTCTGTTTAACAGTAACTAATCATTAGTGCTTAAATCGCAGTCAATCAGTAACTACTCATTAACTACCTACGTTTTTGTGTACCTTATTGTAAAGTGTTACCATTTTATCATTGTAAAACACACTTCATTTCAAGTTGACACACACAAAACAAAACTATGAAATGCCATCGTGAAAACATGTTGGCTCTGTACACGCTAAAAGTATTGGTTATTTAATTGCAGTCTGGTGTGTTTAGTGACAGCGATCTCGGAGCTGTTTCTGGTTAAAGAAAGATTTTACTCTTTAACAAAAAGGTCTGTCTCTCTAGGGATCCTTTCCATAATGTTGTCAGATACTTAGAATAATAATCTGAGCCTGTTAATTGCAAAAACAGCATTTTATATTGACTGTGAGTTACATTTTGGACTGAATGCTTCCCATGGCCCCTCGTGTGGCAGTTGCGCAAAAACCATGTGAGTTATTACACCCTTTTTACTTTACCTATAGACTATAACTTTAACTATGGACGTAGCATCGCTGACGTCACTCATTGTGGACTGCCGTTTTAAAACAGGGAGTTTGCATTTAGGCCTTCGCCATCTCGGTATTTTGGAGCCAAAAGTGACCAAAAGGGCTAGCTTGGATGGCAGAATGCTAAACAAGACATATTAAGGCGACATAAATGTTCCAATAATCGTTGATGAAGGAAAAACACAGTGAAAGGGTTAACGTTTAAGACAAATACATGGACAACACCCCAGCATAAGTCCACGGCTATTTTAATGCACACAGTGCCATGGATAAGCATTGCTAAGCGGCTCAGAGCTCTTAGGCAGGGGGAGCGCAGTGTCGTGGAGTATTCGGTGGACTTCCGCATTCTGGCCGCTCGTTCGGGCTGGAACAGCCCGGCTCTCCGTAGCGCGTTCCTGGTGGGCCTTAGCGAGCGCATGAAGGATCTGTTGGCCGCCAGGGACGAGCCGGAGAGCCTTGATGGGCTTATTGAATCAGCCATTGATTTAGATAATTGCCTCCGAGAGAGAGAGAGGGAGTGCGGGTCTCGCGGCTCCTCCTCCTCTCGGTCCTGCCCCCCACTTCCTCGGGTCTCTGCTTCCCCTCCTTCCCGTTCACGTCCGGCTACACCCCCGGCACCTCCCGTTCGTCCTCCTCCCGAGCCCATGCAACTCGGTCGCGCTCGTCTTTCCCCTGAGGAATGGGCCGCCATTTTCACAAAGTTAGATCGTCGCCTTGCCGGGGTATGTATTTATTGTAGTCAGCCTGGTCATTTCATTTCCTCCTGCCCCGTGCGTCCAAAAGACTCGGCTCGCCAGTAGTTGTGGGGACTCTGGCGAGCCGAGCCTCTCCCCAACCACGCCTCCTGCTGGAGGTCGCTTTGACCTGGCAGGAGGTGACGCTTCCTCTGGGGGCGCTCGTCGATTCTGGAGCTGATGAAAATTTTTTGGACATCAAAATTGCCCAACAGCTTTCCGTCCCTCATATTCCCCTGGACACCCCTCTTCACACCACCAGTCTCAACGGCCAGCCTCTTACTACCGTCACCCATTGCACCCCCCCGCTTCGCCTTCTCACCTCCGGTAAACACTATGAGTCCCTGTCCTTTCATTTAATCTCCTCACCTGCCACGTCCATTGTCCTAGGACTCCCCTGGCTCACCTCTCACAACCCCAACGTGGACTGGGCGCGGGGGAGGATCAGGAACTGGAGTACCGACTGTCACGCATCCTGCCTGTTGTCCGCTCGAGCCCCCGGTAAGCCCAATCAGCCTGTCCCTCCTCCTGCTCCCCCCGACCTTACCCGCATTTCCTCCGAGTACCATGACCTCTCTCTCGTCTTCAGTAAAGACCTAGCCATGTCCTTACCCCGCCCCTACGACTGCTCCATAGCCCTCCTCCTGGACGCTCCTCTCCCGTCCAGCCACCTGTTCAATCTGTCACGTCCGGAAAGAGAGGCTATGGAGCAGTACATCAAAGATTCTCTAGACGCTGGTATTATTCGTCCCTCCTCGTCCCCCCTAGGTGCTGTTTTTTTCTTTGCTGCTAAAAAAGACAAATCTCACCGTCCCTGCATTGATTAGCGGGGGCTCAACACCATTACCATAAAAAATAAGTATCCACTACCTCTCATGGATTCCGTTTTTGAGTCCCTCTCCCGGGCCGCCATTTTCACAAAGTTAGATCTTCGCGACGCCTACCATCTCGTGTGAATCCGGGAGGGGGACGAGTGGAAACCCGCCTTTAATATCCCGTTAGGACATTATGAATATCTGGTAATGCCCTTTGGGCTCACCAACGCCCCCGCCGTGTTCCAAGCCCTCAACAATGACGTCCTCCGCGACTTTCTCCATCGGTTTGTGTTTGTCTATTTAGACGACATCCTGATCTTCTTCCGCGACCCAGTCCAACACACTGAACACGTCCGTTTAGTGCTGCAGTGGCTTCTGGAGAACAGACTATTTGTCAAAGCGGAGAAATGTGAATTCCATGTCCCATCTGTACAGTTTTTCGGTTTCATCATCGAGAGTGGGCGGGTCCGTGCTGATCCAGCCAAAGTACAAGCTGTAGCCAACTGGCCCACCCCCATGTCCGTTAAGCAGCTCCAGCGTTTTTTGGGTTTTGCCAACTTCTACCGTCGGTTCATCCGTAACTACAGGTCTTTAGCCGCTCCTCTCACCCGCCTAACTTCCGCATCAGTCCCCTTTGTCTGGTCTCCGGAGGCCACTGCAGCCTTCACCCACCTTAAGACCCAGTTCACCTCCGCCCCCATCCTCACCAATTCTGACCCCACCCTCCAGTTCGTGGTGGAAGTGGACGCCTCGGACGTGGGCATCGGTGCCACCCTCTCCCAGCGTTCCCCCACTGACCACAAACTCCATCCCTGCGCCTTCTTTTCCTGCCGCCTGACTCCCACAGAGCGGAATTACGGTGTGGGGGACTGAGAGCTACTGGCCATCAAGCGAGCCTTGAAGGAATGGAGGCACCTACTGGAAGGTTCTGAGTAGCCCTTTCTAGTCTGGACCGATCACAAGAACCTGTCATATCTACAAACCGCCCAGAGACTCAATTCCCGCCAGGCCCGGTATGCCTTATTCTTCAACCGCTTTAACTTCACCCTGTCCTATCGCCCCGATCCCGCAACACCAAACCTGATGCCCTTTCCCGCCTTCACTCCCCAGACGTGCTGGTTGACCAGCGCAGCACCATTCTTCCTCGTTCCTGCCTGATAGCCGCCCTAGTCTGGGAGGTGGAATCAGCTGGCCACCCAGCCTATACGGTATGTCGCCTTCGGGATGTGCGACGTAGAGGTCGGGGTTACCGGTACCTTGTGGACTGGGCCAGCTATGGTCCCGAGGAGCGATCTTGGATCCCGGCCAGCCAGATCTTGGACAAGACCCTGCTGGAGGACTTTTACAAGGCCCATCCGGACAAGCCTGGTGGTCCGCCCGGAGGCGTCCGTTGAAGGGGGGGTACTGTGATGGTTGGGGTCGGTTGGCTGTGAGTTTTTGTTTTCTTTCTTACTTTTCATTTTGGTTTGCACTTTATCTCTGTTAGTTTCTCTATTGGCCCTGCCTCTCTGTGTCTTCTGTGTTTTCCCCCCTCCCTCTCCTGCCCTCACCAGCCAGCTGACTGCGCACACCTGCTCGTCATCAACATCCACTCTCCCGCCGTAAACACCTGCCAGGCATCAGCCACAATCAAGCTCAGCATTTAAACCCCGGATCTCCACTTCATCTTCGCTTGATCGTTGTCTCAGCCACTTCGGTGAAATGCTCTGCAAGCCTCTAATATTTTTGAACTTACCTGTTTCTGTCCGTTGCCTCGCCTAACATTTTTCTCTGTTCTGTTCCCTGCAGCCATTCACTCCACTCCTTTCCGTTGCCTCCAGTCAGCTGGCTCCTCCATCCAGTCCCCTCCTCTCGGCTCACCGCTCCAACCTGCCTGCGCTCCTGTCTCCAGCCTTCTCCTCCTCCGTTCCCCTGGTTCCCCTAAACCCCAGTGCCTCCTCCTCGGCTCCCCCACGCTCCTTGCTTCTGCCCACTGTCCCGTTTTGTCCCTGGCATCCGCCTCCCCTACTGTCTCGCTCCAGCCCCAGTGTTTTCCCGTGTTTGCCCAAATAAACTTTTTTCACCCTGAGCCTGGCATTTGGGTCCGTTCTGTCCGAACTGTCACAGCTAAGCTTCTGTCCTGATTGACAGGTTGACGTGTAGCCACGCCCCCTTAAGCATCCCCAGCTTTATCGTCAATTTTAAAGTAAATGGGAACATAATTTTCAAAATGAACATCATGCTGTATTGAGGAAGACTTGAAACTAGCGATTGATACCATAAAGTTGTTATGAAAATGTTTACTAAGGTAATACATCAAGTGAGAAGTAGGGTAGACATAGACTTTTATAGAAATGGACTTCTTTTTGGAGCCAGTGGAGTCATCCCCTTCATTTTAACAAATTCAGTATGTGGGTGTTCATGGGGACAACACATATATTTTCCTTAAGAAACAAAACATTCAGCACCATGTGCAGCCTAGTTACATATGTTTAACACATGTCGCATAGCGAAGTAATGCAACATGTGCACTGTTCCTCGAATGTGGATACAGTGAAGAAGACACAGTGTGAGTGTTTGATCTCTCATACAGAACAGGACACTTCATCACTCTAATTGATAGCCTCCCAACCTTTATTCCCATGACCTCAAACTGAGGTCAGAGCATTTCTTTAATTTTCACGTTGTTCTAATATTTGGAATTTGGATATTTTGTCAGCTAAACTCAACTGACATGGCGCCTCTAACAGGACCGTTATTTTGCAGTGCCCAGGGGTGATTCCAGGATTCCAGGGGTGGCACAGGGGGGACCAATAATTAGTCAGGGTTTTGGGGGGCATAGAACAACCCAACGTCATCCAGGGTCATATTCCGGGGGGTGTGCCACCCCGTGCCCCCCTTCTAGCCCTGCCCCTGGCAGTGCCCTGTAGCCAGCTCCCCAGCTGTAAAACCTGGCTAAATACATCTGCTCTATATCTGTGGTTGTGTTGACAGGACTTATTACACACAATACCAATTCCAAATAAGTTGATCTGGATTTCTATTAGTGGACTTTTATATAAGCTTGTTCATAAGAGGTCTAACAGTTTAGCCTTGCAAATATTGACGTCAGGTTCACTTAAAGTTCTACCTGTGAAATGACATTTTGGCACACTGTACGTGTCCATGCACATACTATATAAAACATGAAATATGTCTTTATAGGGTGTAATAATGATGTATGGCCATTTCATAATTATGTTTTCATTTTCATATTTATTTACATCATATTTTATATTTTGTCACCTTCAAATGTGCAGCCCAGTTTGTGCAGAAGGAGGTCACATAATACTTGTCTATATGTTGAGTTTGTAATAAAATAAAAAAGGAAAGAAAAATGTTATGACTATCATTTTTCCACATACAGCAGTGAGAGCTGCACTCCCAACATTGAAAAAAGTAATGTCAATGACTATATTCTATCTACCTGAGAGTTTTTTTTTTTTATAATGATAAATGTCCTGCATGCAAGTGACTCCACCCTACCTGGCGTCTGTCTGTCTCTGCCCTCTGCCTGTCCTCTTTATCATCATCTGGCCGCTGGATTAACAATCAACGCAGATTATAGCCATAATAAACTCCAAAACACAGGTTCAAGGGTCAGCCTCTACACTGGAGGCGAGCCTACACTTAAAGGATCGCGTTTTGATTGATACTGTACTGCCATTACGCTATATAAAGCTCAATTAATCTGCCCTGTCGAGTCTCATTGTCATAACAGGTTATTATTCAAACGCGTGATCCGAACAAAGTTCCTTAAATCACCTAGTGAAAAAATCAGTTGCAAGTATTATTTAAAAAGTTTTAAAAGTAAAATCAAATATTTAGTTTAGCCTACTTAAATTAGGCCTATATCCCTGACAAAAAAAATGGAAAGTAGCCTAATTATTTTAAGATTAAATTATATTCGTTGTACCATCACCTTGGAACAGAACACAATTTAAAAATCAAAAAGGACTGAAAGATGTTTTTAGAAAATCTGTAAAAGTCTGTGTTAGACTGACATAATAGATTATTAAATAAAATACTATTGGCTAATACCGACAACTATCATTTTAATTATTAATTCCTCTCCCCCGTGCTTCACCTCAGCCACTTTGGAGCCATTAGGCCTGTAATGATTTACTTCCAACCCCGCAAACATCAAACGGCGGAGAACAATGCAAGTCTGGTTGCTGTCTCTGCCTTTGCGTCTTTAATTCTCCATAACAAAAGTACAAAGGCCGAGACGGAGACCAAAGGCTTTATCCCTAAACACCTTAACACCTCTCCGGGCCGCGGCGCCGCGCCGGGCCGACACGCACACGACGGCCCGTCTGGAGCGCCTGTGATAGGGGCAGAAGAGGAGAGGAGAGCAGCCCCAGGGAACACAGACAGTAGTGGAGGGGGAGGAGGAGGGGGTGTTGGGACAAAAACACCTCATCTTCTCCCTGACTGTCTGAAGAGACCTGGATGAAGTGCGTGTGAGTGTCAGAGAGATACGTTTTTGTCAGACAGCAGCCGTCATCTTCACCGGCCTTACTGAAGCGGAGCAGAGCAGCCGGCAGAGAGGCGATATTCAACCTACAGAACTACCGAGAAAACACACAAAGGAGGGATTTTTCCTCTTCTTCATTTTTACACGTCCAATAAAGAAACAGCCTGATGCGTAAGTAGCCTACATGTAAAAGTTTCTTTTGAGCAATCTTTATTCATCACGACCAGCCTAGTTCTTGTATCTTTTTAAATTGCTTCCAAAAAGTTAAAGTTACAGGAACAGACATTGCTGAAAAATAACCGTCTGCGTTTCTTTTACAGACACATTTACAAAGAATTCATTCGAAAAATACAAGTAGCCTAAATAATGTCCAGAACACAAAATGTCAATATGTTTAAACAATGTGTGCTTTGTCAACATTAAATATGTAGTGTAGCCTATATCATAAAGGCTAATAACTGCGAAATCAACTAAATGTTCCTTTTGATAGTTTAGTCTTTACTGAAGTTATTAAAACCCAATAAGCTATGCATAAAGTAGGCTATTAAAGGTGGTAACTCTACCCTCTGTCACAAACTGGACTTCGACATTTGATGAAGTGACAAATAGGGAACAGTAATGAACATAACCATTGTTAATACACCAAATGGAAGTGTTGTATATGTTTTACATGAAAAATATATGTTCCTTTAGTGTCCCAAAAAGTCCTTCACGAATATGTAGCCTACAGTAGCCTACAGAAATGTGTTACTTATGTTTGGGTCCATTACATCCCAGGTGGAACCCCCTGTTAGAGCTCAACAAACTGTTCTAAAAGTTTTTGGAGTTTTTTGAGGAGTAGGCTAGTAGCCTACTGTTTAAACACTGCTGCCAACAGCAATCAGATATAAACAATCTAAGCAGGTTTTACAGCTGAAGTCTCCGACACCCCAAACAAAAGGAATTGAAACATCAAAATGTCATCAATTCAAAATCAAGTTAAAAGTAATTCTCATAACTTTAGGAAGTTATTAAGTAACATGCTGATAAAACAATGTTGAGCAGACAATGTTAAAGAGGGTCTCCAGGACTCAGAACACATTTGTTGTTTTTTTCTAGGCCTTGATCAACTTTGTGGCTATGTATGGATATTGTATTTACAGTGTTTATTAGCCTACAACATTGTTATCGCTTGTGATATAGTCTACTTCTCAGATATCTCAAATAAAAACCTATCTGTAGTCTGTTTTCCTGCTCTGACACATTTGGGCAGAATTAATAACGGCGCATCCATTTACAGGTAGAACATTATTAGTTCCTAGTGCTCAAGCTCGTTCTTCTATTTGCGTCATTTCAGTAGCGGAGGGCAGACAGGCGCCTGTGGCGGCCGCCGCTGTTGTGCACGGTCCCGGCGGACAGGAGCAGACGGAGCCGTGCCCGCGCAGCGCTCTGCTCGACCAAAGCCGGCGGCATCGGACAGCGTTCACGCGCGAGCAGCTGTCCCGGCTGGAGCAGGAGTATGGCAAGGAGAGCTACGTCTCTAGACCCCGGCGCTGCGAACTGGCCACAGCTCTAAACTTACCGGAGACAACGATAAAGGTAGGCTACTGTGCCTTACCAACCCTGCAGTCTATGAGGGAAAGGTCCGGTCACATGTTACATGTAGCATAACCTATATTAAAGGCTACAGTTGGGCTAGGTCTATTTCATAGATGCATCTAAGCGCCACCAAATAGGCTAAGTGAAATCCAGTTAGGAGCAAGACCTATCTGATCAGCCTATGTGAAAGCAGCATGTAGGCCTACAGAACATATTTTCATAGAAACAGGAAGCTGTTTTTATCATGCAGCAACATGGAGATGTTTGCATCTGACTACCAGTGTGTTAGCCTCCACCAAACAGAAAACATATCTAGGCTCCATTTAGCTAATATTCTAGCTACATGTGCACAGAGAGTGAGAGGAACTGGGGGGGCAATAGGGGCCCAAGCAGCTAATTTTTGTCCCAAGGCCCTATGCAGGGTTAATCAAGGCTTGACTAAAGAAATAGTGTAACTTCACTGAGATTTACTAGAAATTATTACAATTAGACATTGAAGACCTATGCTTTGTCATTTTAAATGCATTTTGCCATGTAAAATAAAAGGGAATTACATTTTTTTCACAAACCCTACAGTGTGCCCTGGATTGTTTTTGCAATTAGCCCTTCACAAGATGGAATATAGACATGTGCTTCCCAAACCTTTTCTGCAGGGCCCCCCGTCAGATAAAAATATTTTCAAGCAATATGACATCATTGATATAGCAAGTCTGGCTAACCAGTAGGCTTATCATAAATACATAAAATAATTATAACAGCCCATAAATCTGCTAATTGTCATTTTACATATAGAGTTTGGACAGATTGAACAAACAAGATATATCATGAGTTTTAAATGTATTGGTAGTTGGGCTAGTTGGACAGAGGCTGGCTAGCTATTTCCCCCTGTTTCTAGTCATTGTGCTAAGCTAGCTAACCAGATGTTGGCTCCTTAGCATACAGACATGAGAGTGGTATCATCTTCTCATCTAACTCTCGGCCAGAAAGCAAATAAGCATATTTTTTTGTTTTTTTTTAAACATGTTGTATCGGTAGACAAACAGAACAGTAAAAAACAGCAGTCTGTGGTTTTAGGGGACGTTATGTTCTGGAACAGTTTATTGACGAACAGTTGTCCATGCAGAAACATCTCTGACACAAATTATCATTTTTTGCATTGATGTTCCTGTACAGGACGTGTTAATCAGTGAGCCTGAGAGGGGTTGGAAGGTGTATTTTTGAATGTTGGACAGAGCCAGGCCAGCTGTTTTCCCTGCTTCTATAGATTTTATGTTGAGCTAAGCTAATTGCTAGCTTCATACTTAGCGCACTGACACTGAGCTTTCAGAACAACAGTTTCTTTGCTCAATAATATCCCCCCTTCACTGATTTTCAGGCTTTATGAAATTATGCTGTCTTACCTCATCTGTTCTCAGTCTCTGCTTATAGAAACAACCAAAAAATAAAACCAAGTAGGTCAAAAGAAACAGGAAGCAAAAAATCTGCGACAGCTACTCACCTAAACGACAACACCTCTTTGACATTTCCCATGAATGTGAGGTTTTAATCACCTAACCTCTTACTTGTCATTTCAATCAGTATGAGTACTGACAGGTTTGCAGTGTCTGACATTTGACGCAGAGGCCCACTGGCCCAGTGCAGCAGCTTGAATGCACAGTAAATGCACCCATGTTTCTGCCAACTATTGCAGGGTCTTTTATGAAAGAGCAGGAATGTGAGGCGAGGCCTTGTAAATGCAGCCACCTGACGTTTTAGAAGCACAGTCTTCCAACGAGATTCTATGAGCTGGTAAAATAGTTGAGGACTAGACAGATGGACACACAGACAACTTGTCAGTCTCAGGTTTAAAGCTTTAAGAAAATGATGTGCTCTAGTTAACTAGAGAAAAAAATGAAGTGAAACATGTAGGCTATGTAATCTG